>OZ025781.1:1554991-1812693 GCA_964019425.1 Flectonema sp. DT1601
TTTTGACAAACCTTTGCGACACCTTGAAGATGCTCTTTTCAGTGAAGGATATAAAGGATGTCCGAGATTGTTTTTCTGTCTCGATACCTGCACTGAAATGCTTAATATTTCATATAGAACTTACTTTGAGCCCAACAATAATGAGAAACTTGGACTCAGAGGGCCATTCATCAATAGACTACTAACTGACTCCCTAACATCTGTAGTATTAGGAGCTGTAGTTGCTTACTACTGTGTGATTGATTGGAGAGATAAAGTTGGAGACGTTGATGTAGAGTCTGTCCTGACGGATACATCAGCATCGAATTCTGTTAGAAGATCAAGTTCTCCATTCAACAGACTACGTGGTAAGTTTACAAAAGCCAGAAGTTATGATTCTCTCGATGGTACTTGTCAGAGTCCTTCAGGTTCACCTTCTAATTTACCACCACGTGAGAAAGATGAAGGAATAGAACTTGAACAGTATGGATACTACATGTACGATTGTATCCAGGTTGGAGGTTCTCAAGTATTAATATCCCTCCCTCAGGGTGAAATAGATTCAGTTGATCATATCGTCATCTGCTTTAGAGGTACCCACAGCAAAGAAGACGCACTAACTGATTTAAATGTCATACGACGTCCATGGCCAGAAATGACTAGAGTCACTGATGAGTTGTATTGTGGAATGTGTTCACGTCTTCCACTTCTTCATTCTGGTTTTATGGAATTATGGGACACCTTAAAGCCTTACGTGTTTGAATCTACTGATTCACTCTTACGTATTCTCTCTGATGCTGGAACAACAAATCCAAGAATATATATCTCAGGTCACAGTTTAGGAGGTGCAATAGCATGCCTGTGTGCTTACAGTATGACAATAGAACAACAACGACTCCCTGTGGTGTATACTTTTGGGTCTCCAAAAATGGGTAATCGTCGTTTTCAGAGACTGTACAATGCTGCGGTACCAAACACATTTAGAGTTGTTAATGAACATGACGTGGTAGCTCATTGGGCTTTGACTTGTGGAAATTTTCATGTGGGACATGAAGTTTGTGTCACTGTTGGAAATTTATTAGTTGAACCAACTTGGATTGAACAGACCTTCCAACCTACAAAAAAAGGTTCGGTAGCTGAACGATTTCGACAACACCAACTTTCTGGCTACGCTAAAAGTATAAATTCCCTTTGCGAGAAATACGGAACTAATAAGAGATGTCTTGACGTATGTAATCTTATCCTATTACTTTTTATTAATAGCATTCAGGGTTAGTATAAAAGCAACAACAACAACAACAACAGGGATACACAGAAACAGAAATCACGATTGATGTACCGCAAGTAGAACTGAATCAATTTCAATTCATCTCTCCGGTAGCAAACATGGTCAAAGCTTTGCGTAATAAAGACAGCGCAGAACGAGAAGAGAACGCAATGTTATGAATCGCGGCTAGGTAGCTATAAATAGAGACGGCATTCTTCGATTTTTATCGTTTTTTTGTAGCTGCTTTTTTTCCGTACCTGGAAACATTAATAACATCTCTCTTTCAGGTGTTTTTATGTTTCAATTACTATTTCCGTTGTTTTTTATTGTCAGCAATAAAAATAAAAAACAAAACAACAAAGACAGCTGTTTTTGAACCCTTTTTGTGATGCTTGTCGCAATTTTAGTTTTAGATTTGATTTTTTTCCCCCCTTTTTTTTGTTTGATTTGCTATTTGGTGTGTAAGGTCGTTTCTTTATGAATTATCCTTGATCTTATATTATACCGTAATACTTAACATTGCATACACGCTCTTTCAGATGTCTTCTGATGGGGAGACATATGGGTTTTGATATGTGGTTTCGCTCTGGCCATTAAGTCACCAGTCTGGAGATGGATGTTTTTACTGTCTCATGGTGCTGTATGGCTGCTTCTTCTTTCGAACGGTTAAAGAAGATATGTTTTTTTTTTTTTTTTTTTTTTCTGTTTCGATCAATTACGAGGGACACATCAAATTCCTGTTGTTAATACAGATGTTTTTTTTCTTTTTTTTCTTCTTTTTTTTTTACTCACGCTGTCATTGAGTGTGGTTGTTGTTTTCTTTGGAATTAACATTAGTATTGAAACCAAAGAGATTGTTGGTAGCACACGTAAACCTCCTTTAGCTGTATATCAGTTTTAAGTCTGTTCACAGTTAACAAGATATTTCGGTAGTATGTCACTATTTTCTGTATAGATTAAGTTAAAACGAATTCATTTTGTGTGGTGTTGTTGCTTAAACCATGGAAAAGTATTGTAGTATTCATCACTGCTGCTTCCATTGTGGGTTTACCAAGCGAATGTGATGTGTGTGTTTGCCTGTAACATCATAACTGCAAAGAGCAGGGGAGGAGTTTGCGAATACCAGATATTTTATTATTATTATTGTTTCTTTCAATCGCTTTTTTTTTTTTTTTTTTTTTTTTTTTTTTTTTTGATAATATTATTGCAATACAAAAAAAAAAAAAAAAAAAAAACGCAAACCATCAACCCATGAAAACTATTTTGCTACTCTATATTAATCATCTTTAATTCTCTTTTTTTTTTGCGAATAGAGCTACGATCATGAATTCCTTAAAGAGTAGCACAATGATATTCTCTAAGGAACAGTTTATACTAACGGCACTGATTGAGTGATGGGTTTTTTGTATCTTTCCGAAACTTCAGATAGCTAGTAGTCGACTGCATTTATTTTGTCTTTTTATTTTATAACAATCGCTAACACACACTTTTTTTTCCTTTTTTTTTTTTTTTCGGATTATTTTTATTCTCGGTATTCTCTGGTACGTAATTTCTGCTAAGATCAGTACGTAATAAAAAGTTTGTAAACACTTATCTTTCACAGGCTTCACATGTCAGGGTAGCTGTTTTTTTTTGTTTTTTTTATAAAAATACTGTACCTGACACAATCTCATTACATTTTTAAAACAGCACATTACTTTACAAACTACTAAAAAATGAGTGGTGAACCTTTTGCAGTAGCCATGGAGGTTATCCCTGACCATGGAGAACGTATGAAAAAAGCAGCCATGCTAGGAAAAGAAGGAGGTGCCAACATGGAACAGTTCTTCTCTGGAATCCTGGACGAAAATGCTTGGGTTACTACCTATGGTATTGTTGCTGCTATGGCAGCAAAAAGAGTTGACTTACTTCAAAATGTTATTTACAAACATCCTTCTTGGTTAGTCAGATCAAGAGCCGTTCAGACATTGGCAAAGCTTGACCAGGTTTGTACTCATCCGTGTGTTTTCACAGCTATTCTCTCTTATCATTTAACGATTAATACAATACAGGAACGTACTGCTGCTGTTATGATGAATCCAGAGTCACCAAAACAATTAAAAACTGTTGCATTAGCTGCCCTTAGAATATGTTCTGATGAAATATTAGAATGTATTGTCTCAGACCCTAGCTGGGGTGGAATATCTGAAGCTGTAACACTCTTGGACAGGACGAAGAGAGGAAACAACTCAGCGGTGATGAAAAAATGGCTTGTTAAACTGATGTCAATGAGCACTCTCAGCAGTGCACCAAAAGAAGAAGCACAGATTTACCAAGGTATCGCAGCTAAGTATGGAGAAGTGATGCTTCAATTACTTAGAGAACAAACAGTTCTTGGAAAGGAATGGTACAGAGCCTGCATGGTTTTGTGTAAAGACTTTCCTGATCAAATGCTTCAAATCTTAGAGTCTAAGAAATCTCAAGGATCAGCCATTTGGTACATCGCAAGACCACTCATCCGCTACAGACCAACTCAGGTAATCACGATCCTCGTAGCGAGGGGTACCATCGATGACGCTTTCTTACGTTGTGCCAAAAAGGTCTGGGCACACAACACTCACAGACAACAGTTCTTAGACGGAATTGCTGACATCCTGAAGCAGAATAAAAGGGTTTCAAAAACAAGCAAACGAGGCTTAAACCGCTTGTTGCGCAGCTTAAAAAAGAAACCTGAACGTAAAGTAGGAGAAATCTTACTTGACATCTTATGCTATGACAGGTTAAAAACAACAGTTTTTGGATGTGATCACTTGATTAAGACGACAGCTGATACCTACGACACTGAAGTCACTAAAGATCAACTAGCGAACTTTATTATTGTCCAACTGAACTTCAAACACATTCCGCTCTTTGAAACTCTAAAAGGAGACAAGTACACAGCCTTAATCAACGCTGCCTGGGAAGAAGTCGAAAAAGACTTTCCAGAACTAGTGGAAAAGACCTTCACCTATGTATGTGCGTCCGGTAACCCTGGAAAACTTATTCCGAAAACGTGCGCTATTTACGATAAGTTTTACAAGTTCCTTGAAGAGTACGTTGATGGACAAGAATACCCTGAGCTACTAGCTATTCAAAAATGCAACTGCCTTGCCTTCCTTCCTTTCCACGACGTCAAAGAGCGCATCGTTTTCTTACTCTCCGACAGAGATGTTGGCATTAGAGAGATAGGTCTTAAATTCTACTGGGAATGCGGTATCGCTGTTGGTGATTTAAAAAGCACTCTCGAAGTACTCCGCTTCCTCGAAAAACGACTCAAGAAAGAACAAGACGAAATAAAGCAAACAATCATTCCAAAGATTCTCGAACTACACCCAACGAAATTGCTTTCGGACGCAGCACCGACATTGGAATTGTTGTTTAATGTAACTCTGAAATGGGGTAAAGGTCCTTGGGTAGATGGCTGGCTCAGATGGTGTGCCTGTACTTGGATGCAATACTCTGCAATATCACCAAAACCCGAAGACCAAATGCTCATGCTATCAACACAGATTGTAACTCAGCTTTGTGCTGCAGAACATACTAATCTTGAATCTGTATTTCAAATCTTTGCAGACCACTTGCGGCAGTTAATTTTTGACGCAAAGATCGCAAAGAAAGCGGATACCCCACCAGAGCTTAAAAGCATTGATGAGCCTGGTATTGACATCTGTCTCTCTCATTTAGCTGAAATATTAGAGGAGTTTGGAAACAATTGGAGTGCCTCTTATTGTATGTACAGCGAAAATAGTCCTGACATTGTGAAGGAACAATATCAAACTTTTAACACCTTTGCTGGTTGTTTTGTAACTCTCGAAAAATCATTGTTTCACAGAAGTGAGAGAATTCAGAACTTCTGTCAGGTGTTACTAGAAAAAGTTGTATTTGATGGAGGTAAAAACCTTCAAATCCCAGCTACTCTAATTTCATTGTCTTCATCGCGTAACAGAGCGGAGTTTCTTGATTGGGGAGTATTCAGGAAGTTAATGACGAGATGCTTAAAATACATTGAAGTAGCCGCATCTAAGATCAACTGGGCCATTGTAGGCTCCACCAAGGAACGTGCAGCCACCGCAGCTGAAGAATTCTTACGATCATGTCCAATGATGTCAATGTCTCACGTACAAGGTTTTTTCAGGGCAGGAATCAAGTCAGATCTTGCAAGACACCTTCTTGGATGGACAGTTCCATACGCAGATTTAATGCAAATTGCGGCATCAGCATACACCAGTGGTGTTAGTGGTTGGACTAAAACACATTCTTCATGCACAGCTGAGGCTAGGATTATTAAACATTTGGAATGGATGCCTAATCTTGTTGACATCCTCTTAATGGATGCAAAAGGACAACACAACAGCCGCAGAATTCTTCAAAATATCGGCTACCCAACAGAGTTTACTAGTCAAGCTCAAGTATTAATTGCTAAGAAATTCATGTCCCAGTGCAACCGCGATACTTCTTCGTATCTGATTACAGGTGCAACACACTGTATTTCAAAGAAACTTCAGAAAACAAAAGTTCGTGCAGCAGATGTCGGTGATAACAAATCACGTCCAAGATTCAGATTTCAGAGGGGAGCAAATAGTCAACTTCGTAAAGATAAGACAAAACAAAAGAAAAATAAGAACCGCCTTGACTCCGCTAACACCAATCCACAAATTGGTTCAATCGCTGTAGAGATGCTCAAGGTGCATGCGAAAAAGTTTGCCTCTGTATCCGATCTGCCAGAGTTGCTGTCATTGATTAAAACTTTGCTGCAGCCAAGGTATCCAACAAAGACGATGTCTGATGTCGCAGACGCAGCTATTGAACATTTATTCACATCCATGAAAGCTATTACAAAAGCTCAGAAAAGTACTTACCATTTATATTCGTATTACTTTAGTCATCTTGAAGACGCAATTACAAGAAAACCAGAGCTGCTTAGGTTCTTTCAAGAAAATATTAATTACAATATCAGTGGTATTGTTGACATTCTATTGAAACCAATGCACACAAGAAAGATTCACGCTAACCTGATGTTAACAAAGGGATGTGGCAGTCTTACACCTACTGAGTTATTCACGAATTCAATAACTCTTCAGAAATACGCTATTGAACACCGTCAAGATGTTATCCCAGGACTCTTGCAGTCAAAGATAGAGGACTACTCTGGATTTGTTGGTTACTGCTCCGATCCTCGATTTAGTGGGCAAACTACCCAAGGAGCTGATCGCTTATTCTGTCTTAAGCCATCTGTGCAGTCAGTGCTGTGGAAAAAATTAACATACCCTGAGCCTTCATTCGAAAACTACTTCGAAGGATATGAATTAAAAGTTTGGTTAGGAGCAAGCTTGAACTGCCCGGATGATATTCCTTCTTTAGACGACAACGAGCATCCATTTCGTAAATTGCTTGCCAAGTCACTGGAAGAGGCAGCACTTCTAGAGGAGATTAAGGTTTGTGTTGTATAAAATGTTTATCGTTTTTATTTGCCACCTTTCCACATACGGAAGCAAAAACAAAAAAAAAAAAAACAGAAAAAAGCCCGCGAGGGTGTCGAGAAAAACCAAGTTGTCGAACGTTCCCAGGAAGAGATCGATCAAGAGACAAAGGTTTCCAAATTCACTCAAATTCACACTGAGCTACTTAAGGCTATCTGTGCATACGATAACCACAAGCAAGCCCTTCACTTATTAAAGGAACACTTAGACTGTGGTGTAGCTTGCAAAACAGTCATCCCTTCAGTTTCAATGTCTCTTGCCTGCGTGTCACCAAACGATGCTTATGAAGTGCTTGATGAAATCCTAGGAAGAAAGGACACCAAGGTATTTTATCAAATCTTTATTTTTTTAAAGAAGAAATAAAAGTAAATAATAACATAAACCCATAAAACACATTACAGGTATCAGCAAGGCAGCAGCTTTCTAGAGCAGTTGTCAAACTGCTAACCAGCGACAAGGCAGACTTGTTAATTAGACAAGAATGGAGGGATGATTCTTGGATCGTCGTTGATGATAAACCAGACCCACCAGCAGACAAGGCCGTAAAGGTTGCGATTATTTGTAGTTTAGTGGGTTCACCAATCCTCAGACAATTACCTAAACTCTGGCACACCATTGAGTCAATCGGTCAAAGTGAGGATCTCAGTGAGGAAAATCGGTATGCTTTCTTGTTCTTAAAAACATAAGTCTTTTTAGAAGGTAAACAAAAATCAAACAAAAAAAACAGCTACATTGCAAAGGAACTTCTTTCTGCACTTGCAGGATCAAATGGAGTGGCGACATTGAATTTAGAGTCCTGGCCATATTGTGGTATGGTTGGACTGCCAGAGCTCTGCTCAAAGTTCATCATTAGAAAGTCGTTGGAATCGATTTCTTCCATCGCATTAGAACGTTGGTTAGATTATATTGTCGCAGATCCAACGTACGTCCTCAACCATCAAGACGCTGAGGCTGTACTTGATGGAATCCAACAATGTGGAAACTATCCAAATTTACTCTCTAAGGCTATTCTGACCCTGTACGAGAGAGGATACACCAATGCTTTCTCACGAACAGTCTCAAAGCAAGTTGATTGCCTTCAGCAAGCAGTCAGAAACCAAGACCTCACCTCTGTCACTGAGGCGCTCTCATTCTTTAATACGTTTGGTTCTACTCCTTCGAAAAGTTTAATAAAATGTCTGAAAGGTTCTTATGAAGCTGTTGATCTCTTGATTAAGAATAAGATGACTACACCAAGTGCAATCCAAATACTAGGATCACTCTTACAGGCATCTGCGGAGGACCACATGGACTACGTCGTTAGAATTTTCCGTAAGATTGGTTGGGAGCAAACAGTTCTAATGAGTGATTTAATGGACACACTTAATGTTAATCCAAGACTGACTGAATACGTTCTTGATAACTTGACTAGTGATTGTGACATGACTAGATACGTGTGCTTGTTGATAGCTTCGGAAGATTCATCAAACAACAAAAAAATCATCGCACTTGTCGACGACCCAAACGATCACATTTCTTCACTGGCAGTTTCAGCGTTGGTCCAGTCCTTTTGATCTTCTTAAAAATCCGTACAGATTTTTCTCTCCTCACAGATTTTTTTTTTTTTTTTGGGCTCGCTGTTTGATTTTGTTAAAGCGTCTTCTAACCTGACGATAGATAATTTCATTGCGGCCTTTTCTTTAGTATTAGTGTACTACCCGTCTTGAAAACACGGGCCAATACGCGTATACGACGTGGACCATCTCTGTGCCAACCACTTATGCGGGTACAGCAAATTACTTTTGCTTTGAAATCCTGTTGCTTTTCGCCCTTTCGCTCTATCTCTTTGTTGGAAATGGCCAGCTTTGTGTTATGTGTTACACATCTCTTCTTGCTTTGGCTTATGCTTTCTTCTGTTGGGTATAACGTACGCTTAAGTACCCAATTTCTGATCGGAAAAAAAAAAAAAAAAAATATTGACACGTAACGAAATAAAGAATTGAACTATTCTGCGTTGAGTGTGACGACACTTGTACTTATCTATTGCCTCTCTGCTCTTTCTCCTCGTTTGTAGGAAAATAATATTTCTTTTTCTTTTCTTTACCCCATTCTTTTTTTCATCTATTTTAACAAATATTATAAGAAGCTAAAAAGAATATTGTGAAAGCACATGTATTCGGTTTACGGTTTTTGTGTGCCAAAACGAATTATTCTTTGATTTTCACATTGTAGTGGAGAAAAAAACAAAAAAAAAAAAAAAAAACAATAGCGTTATCCAACGATAGCTATCCAAAGGCTCCCAAAATTACGAATCCTTCAGTACGATGACTGTGGTTAAGTAACTAATATCTGGCAGTGGTTGTGATAAAACAGTTATTTTACTTCCCCCTCTCCCTTCAGATATTACAGCCGTCTGAATACAACATGTCTGACGGCAGAGAATCATCATGTAGCAGTTCATCAAAGTCTCCTAAGCTTCCTCGCCCGACAGTTCGTTCTGAGACACTTACAAAAGTAAGTCCTTCGGAGTTGCAGGAAATGCAAAAATTATTTTCTGACTGCGATGAGGGAACCTGTCGAAGATTCTTAGCTGCAAGAGGGGGGAATGTAAAGAAGGCTTCGCTGATGTTAAAAACAAACTTGGCGTGGAGAAAAACCACCTTACCAATTGATAAAAATGAAATTAAAAAGATGAGAAGGAAGATGAAATTCTTTACAAGAGGATATGACAAAGATGGTCATCCTCTTCTCCATTTTATTGGACCTCATCACAGCAGTAAAGATGACTTGCAGGAGACAATGAAAATGATGACTTACGTCTTGGAAGACTGTGTTGATCACCTCCCAAGAGGGATCGAAAAATTCACACTTATGTTATTTCTACCAACTGGATCCGAAATGGACAGAAGTCTTGTTCAGGCTGTGTCAAAACTATTTGGCGAAAACTACCCTGAACGAATGCATAAATGTTTTGTCTTCCCAACAGGCTTACTATCTCGTGGATTATGGGCTGTCGTAAAGGCATTTCTTGACCCAGTAACAGCAGGCAAGGTACATCTTTTATCTGGTGGCAGACAACCACCAGAGTTGCTTAAAACTATTGACAAAAGCAACATCCCTAAACTCTACGGGGGGGATGATATTTTCAACCCTTGTCCGGATCTGAAACCCGTATGTGATCTTGACTACTAACAGAAGTAAGTATTGGTGTAGTGTCATCAAACAAAATAAAAAAAATAATACAAACAGAAATAATACTTTTATTCGGTTGTTAGAAGTCTTCAGCCTCTCCGAATAAAAAGTTAGCGAACCTTCAGGACCGAGTATCTTATTGCCTGGTAGCCTTTGTCTCTCCTTTTCTCCCACACACGCTGTCTCATAAATTACTCATTGTTTAAATTATTTAACTTTGATATAAATCAATTAACATTTAATTTCTGTACTCATCGTTGTCAGAGACAGGAATAGTGTGGACTGAGAAATTATATAAGACCAGGCAGCAGTAACATCTACGTGAGCAGTATTTCCGCATTTACTAAGCTGCGATCAACAAGATGTAAGGCTTATCTGAATGGTTTTTCATTTTTTCTTCTTTCGAATAATTATTGAAAGTAGCCAGCTGTCCATGGCTTGTGTCTAATTATTTCCTATTGACCTACGACTTTAATTTCATGGACTTTTTCCCTATCTGGCCCTTTTTTCCTTTTTTTCCTCGTTCTCTTTTCTTTTTTTTTAATTTAAAAAAAGGAAAGTTGCCAAAAAAAAAAAAAAAACAGCCATAGCTTCCGGACAATATAACTTTACAATCCCGTTCTATTTTTATAGAAAACTCGTGTGTTATGAATTTATTGCGGCTGATAAATTAACATTGCTGTATGCAAGCCGATAAATTATTAGGAACCATCCCTTAAAGGTCCATTAATATTGTAGACCTGCGTGTGTAAATAAGTTATGTACTGCCCACACTCCGTGTGTGAACATCATATGGTCCTTTATTTATGTTTCTATTTTTATTTCTCGTTTTCCTCACGGGAAACTAGACTTTTTTTCAAATTTGCTTTTTGTTGTTGTTGTAACTTGTTGTTATTTATGCTTTTGCTCGCCTAAATACAACAATATTACCATTTCACAATGAAATGTGCATCTTGGATTAGCATTTTTTTTTTTTTTTTTTTTTTTTCAAAATATCAGATTTTATTTGACCACAACGATGGAGAATAAGAGTGCTGACCTTTAAAAGGATCTTCTGCTGAGTCTTCGAAAACGGCTACGGATTGCTATTTATAATATTCATCAAAAACGTTAGATTATCTGATTTGGTGCTAATTTTTAGTGAACCATCTTGTGTTTTGATTTTCATTACCCCTCAGACACTACATCCAAACCTACCCACCAAAATGAGTGATTCCCCAGCAGTTTGGAGTAAGCCTTCAAAGATTGAAGAGATGTATCCATCAGAGTTTACTGGAATTAACAAACCAACAGCTGGTGTTCAGGAAGATATACCTGCACCATCAGGTAAGGCAGATATCCAACTGTACTCCTTAGGTACACCAAATGGTTGGAAGGTTAGCATATTACTTGAGGAGTTAGGAGTAGAATACGATGCTCACACTGTTTCTATTATGAGAGGTGATCAATTTACCAAAGGGTTTGTTGATGTTAACCCAAACAGTAAGATTCCAGCACTCACTGATAGAGACGGTCCAGATGGAAAACCGATTAATGTTTTTGAAAGTGCGAGTATCTGTTTGTATCTCGCTGACAAATATGGAAAGTTCGTGCCACCTCAGTCAGACTTCAGAAAGAGAACTGAGATGATGAATTGGATTATGTGGCAGATGGCAGGACAAGGACCGATGACTGGTAACTTTGGTCATTTCTACAACTACGCTCCAAGTGAGGAAGTTGGTGCTGTGACATACGGTGCTCGTCGTTATGGAATGGAAGTTCAGCGTCTTTGTTCAGTACTTGACAACCACTTGGCTGATAAAGATTACATTCTTGGATCAGACTATTCTCTTGCTGATATTATCTGTTTCCCATGGGTCTATGTAATCGGTAAAGATGGTATTGGTTACAAGAACCGTGACAATGAGATTCACGGATTCGAGTTCTTGTCAATCGGGAAGTACAAGAATGTGATGCGTTGGAAGAAAGCCATTGAGGAAAGACCTGCTGTCCAAAAGGGATTAAAAGTTAATACTTTCGACAGCATTCGTCCAAGAGAGTAGAAACTTATTACTGTAGCATTTGTGTAGTTAATATACAAATATACTCGAAGAAAAGAAAAGAAAAGAAAAGAATACAATCTTCCGGCAGCTAGAACAACCAATTAAGGATGCTGGCTACTTGATAACACTTTACCGTTCCGTTGATGTTAGACCCTGATTGCTAACATCTTATTTTCCACTTTTCCTTTTTGTTTTTCCCTTTTCTTTCCTCTCTCTCATTGTTCCACACAGTCCACCTACAGATGTTGATTTTCGTACGTGTAATGTACAAGCAAAGCTTCTTTGGAATCTTTCGAAGTAACTACTGGTGTAAAACAAGTGAACCAAAACTGATTAATTGATAAAATGTGTGAAACTCACATTATCTATAATCGGTAAAGATGGTATTGGTTACAAGAACCGTGACAATGATATTCACGGATTCGAGTTCTTGTCAATCGGGAAGTACAAGAATGTGATGCGTTGGAAGAAAGCAAAGTAGAAAATTATTACTTTCGACAGCAAATTGTCCAAGAGAGTATAAATTATTACTGTAGCTTTTGTGTTATTCATTATATCGTTGTTTCTATATACAAATATAATCAAAACAAAAACAATCCTCGGCAGCTAGAACCGTCAAGGATGCTAGCTGCCTGATAAAACTTCATCGTTCCGTTGATGTTAGAGTGTCGGATTCTTTTTCCACTCTTCCTTTCATTGATTCTTTCTTCTCTTTCCTCCCTCTCATTACTTTATTTTGGTTATGTTGTTATTTATGTTTTGCTCGCATGAGTAAAAAACAATATTACCATTTCACAATGAAATGTGCATCGTGTCTAACTAATTTTTTTTTCTTTTTTTTTTTAAATCAGATTTTATTTGACCACAACGATGGAGAATAAGAGTGCTGACCTTTAAAAGGGTCTTCTGTTGAGTCTTCGAAAACGGCTACAGATTGCTATTTATAATATTCATCAAAAACGTTAGATTATCTGATTTAGTGCTAATTTTTAGTGAACCATCTTGTGTTTTGATTTTCATTACCCCTCAGACACTACATCCAAACCTACCCACCAAAATGAGTGATTCCCCAGCAGTTTGGAGTAAGCCTTCAAAGATTGAAGAGATGTATCCATCAGAGTTTACTGGAATTAACAAACCAACAGCTGGTGTTCAGGAAGATATACCTGCACCATCAGGTAAGGCAGATATCCAACTGTACTCCTTAGGTACACCAAATGGTTGGAAGGTTAGCATATTACTTGAGGAGTTAGGAGTAGAATACGATGCTCACACTGTTTCTATTATGAGAGGTGATCAATTTACCAAAGGGTTTGTTGATGTTAACCCAAACAGTAAGATTCCAGCACTCACTGATAGAGACGGTCCAGATGGAAAACCGATTAATGTTTTTGAAAGTGCGAGTATCTGTTTGTATCTCGCTGACAAATATGGAAAGTTCGTGCCACCTCAGTCAGACTTCAGAAAGAGAACTGAGATGATGAATTGGATTATGTGGCAGATGGCAGGACAAGGACCGATGACTGGTAACTTTGGTCATTTCTACAACTACGCTCCAAGTGAGGAAGTTGGTGCTGTGACATACGGTGCTCGTCGTTATGGAATGGAAGTTCAGCGTCTTTGTTCAGTACTTGACAACCACTTGGCTGATAAAGATTACATTCTTGGATCAGACTATTCTCTTGCTGATATTATCTGTTTCCCATGGGTCTATGTAATCGGTAAAGATGGTATTGGTTACAAGAACCGTGACAATGAGATTCACGGATTCGAGTTCTTGTCAATCGGGAAGTACAAGAATGTGATGCGTTGGAAGAAAGCCATTGAGGAAAGACCTGCTGTCCAAAAGGGATTAAAAGTTAATACTTTCGACAGCATTCGTCCAAGAGAGTAGAAACTTATTACTGTAGCATTTGTGTAGTTAATATACAAATATACTCAAAGAAAAGAAAAGAAAAGAAAAGAATACAATCTTCCGGCAGCTAGAACAACCAATTAAGGATGCTGGCTACCTGATAACGCTTTACCGTTCCGTTGATGTTAGACCCTGATTGCTAACATCTTATTTTCCACTTTTCCTTTTTGTTTTTTCCCTTTTCTTTCCTCTCTCTCATTGTTCCACACAGTCCACCTACAGATGTTGATTTTCGTACGTGTAATGTACAAGCAAAGCTTCTTTGGAATCTTTCGAAGTAACTACTGGTGTAAAACAAGTGAACCAAAACTGATTAATTGATAAAATGCGTGAAACTCACATTATCTATAATCGGTAAAGATGGTATTGGTTACAAGAACCGTGACAATGATATTCACGGATTCGAGTTCTTGTCAATCGGGAAGTACAAGAATGTGATGCGTTGGAAGAAAGCAAAGTAGAAAATTATTACTTTCGACAGCAAATTGTCCAAGAGAGTATAAATTATTACTGTAGCTTTTGTGTTATTCATTATATCGTTGTTTCTATATACAAATATAATCAAAACAAAAACAATCCTCGGCAGCTAGAACCGTCAAGGATGCTAGCTGCCTGATAAAACTTCATCGTTCCGTTGATGTTGGAGTGTCGGATTCTTTTTCCACTCTTCCTTTCATTGATTCTTTCTTCTCTTTCCTCCCTCTCATTACTTTATTTTGGTTATGTTGTTATTTATGTTTTGCTCGCATGAGTAAAAAACAATATTACCATTTCACAATGAAATGTGCATCGTGTCTAACTAATTTTTTTTTCTTTTTTTTTTTAAATCAGATTTTATTTGACCACAACGATGGAGAATAAGAGTGCTGACCTTTAAAAGGATCTTCTGCTGAGTCTTCGAAAACGGCTACAGATTGCTATTTATAATATTCATCAAAAACGTTAGATTATCTGATTTAGTGCTAATTTTTAGTGAACCATCTTGTGTTTTGATTTTCATTACCCCTCAGACACTACATCCAAACCTACCCACCAAAATGAGTGATTCCCCAGCAGTTTGGAGTAAGCCTTCAAAGATTGAAGAGATGTATCCATCAGAGTTTACTGGAATTAACAAACCAACAGCTGGTGTTCAGGAAGATATACCTGCACCATCAGGTAAGGCAGATATCCAACTGTACTCCTTAGGTACACCAAATGGTTGGAAGGTTAGCATATTACTTGAGGAGTTAGGAGTAGAATACGATGCTCACACTGTTTCTATTATGAGAGGTGATCAATTTACCAAAGGGTTTGTTGATGTTAACCCAAACAGTAAGATTCCAGCACTCACTGATAGAGACGGTCCAGATGGAAAACCGATTAATGTTTTTGAAAGTGCGAGTATCTGTTTGTATCTCGCTGACAAATATGGAAAGTTCGTGCCACCTCAGTCAGACTTCAGAAAGAGAACTGAGATGATGAATTGGATTATGTGGCAGATGGCAGGACAAGGACCGATGACTGGTAACTTTGGTCATTTCTACAACTACGCTCCAAGTGAGGAAGTTGGTGCTGTGACATACGGTGCTCGTCGTTATGGAATGGAAGTTCAGCGTCTTTGTTCAGTACTTGACAACCACTTGGCTGATAAAGATTACATTCTTGGATCAGACTATTCTCTTGCTGATATTATCTGTTTCCCATGGGTCTATGTAATCGGTAAAGATGGTATTGGTTACAAGAACCGTGACAATGAGATTCACGGATTCGAGTTCTTGTCAATCGGGAAGTACAAGAATGTGATGCGTTGGAAGAAAGCCATTGAGGAAAGACCTGCTGTCCAAAAGGGATTAAAAGTTAATACTTTCGACAGCATTCGTCCAAGAGAGTAGAAACTTATTACTGTAGCATTTGTGTAGTTAATTAGATTAATTTCTGTATGCAAATATACTCAAAGAAAAGAAAACAATACAATCTTCCGGCAGCTAGAACAACCAATTAAGGATGCTGGCTACCTGATAACACTTTACCGTTCCGTTGATGTTAGACCCTGAATGCTAATGTCAGTTTTCCTTTTTGTTTTTTCCCTTTTCTTTCCTCCCTCTCATTGTTCCACACAGTCCACCTACAGATGTTGATTTTCGTACGTGTAATGTACAAGCAAAGCTTCTTTGGAATCTTTCGAAGTAACTACTGGTGTAAAACAAGTGAAACAAGACTGTCTAATTTAAAAAAAAAAAGAACAAAAAACATCCTTCCGGCAGCTAGAACCATCAAGAATGCTAGCTGCCTGATAACACTTTATCGTTCCGTTGATGTTAGAGTGTCGGATTCTTTTCCCACTCTTCCTTTCTTTCATTCTTTCTTTTGCTTCTCATTGTTTCAAGCATCAGCCCAGTTGATTCTCGGAATTGCAATGTACAAGCAAAGCTTCTATAGAAGCTTATGATAAATATAAGAGTAAACTTCAACTACAAAGACAAGCAATTACTAAGTACAGTGAAACAAGTGCAGTGAAATAAAACTGTCTAACTAAAACTCACATGTTCTCTTATTATGATAAGGTCTTCAGAAGTAATAATGTTTCGTTTTTTTCTTTTTTCAATAACAGATTAAAAATATGCATATTATTTCCCCTTAGCAGGGTATTGTGAGTATGAAAAATGAAAATTAAAAAAAAATCATTCGTTTATTTATATTAGGCAAATCTGTTGAAATGGTGTGCGCGAAAAAATGTTTAGGTGTATTTTTCAAATTGGCCATCAAGGAAACCGACAGCATCCTTCAAGTAAAAAGGAAAAAACTTGCAATCCTCGTCTGTCTCTCTATTTTCAGTTTGATTAGCGTGCTGTTAACTTATTCAGGAAGACCGTTTTCTGTCATATGCGTTTCCATCGCGATAGGAATGGCGGTATTTGTACTGTTTTGGATATGCCTTTTACACAGACAAGTGACTGATCAGTTTATACTTTTCATAGCTATTATAACATCTTCATCTATTATTTTCGGAGATCTTGGCTCGGCAATAGTTCAAGAAAATAGGCAATGGCCGGTATTCGTCCTCCTTGTAGATGTTCTATTGGTTTCTGAGGCACCCTCAAGCATTTCTCTTGGGGTAGTAGCCCTGTGTTGTTTTTGGATCTTATTAACCAGCGTTGAAAGTACAATCAGATTTGGTCTATACGACGCACGTATTCAGGGGAGTCCTAGTTTTGAGACTCGAAATGCGATATGCTCTTGCAGCACATTGCCTTGCCCGCTTGATATTGGTCCAGCTCTCGGAACGCTAACTAGTGCTTCGCTTATATTCGTGGTAGATTTTATGTGTACAAGAGGGTTTGCTGCTGCTGTGCTTGAGGAAAAAAACAATATTCTGGCATCTATCGATGCAGCTAATCTCATAGCAGGGTCTCTCTCACGATTTGACTTAGAAACTGCAGCTGAACAATTAAATAACGCTGTGATCCCTGCTGAGTTAAAAATGTCTTTTAGTTGTATTTTACAGAATTTACGATCATATAGACCTTATTTACCGCAGTCTTGTTTTAGAGATTCTTCGTCTGAAGAAGAAGTAGAAGAAGATAACCCAGATCATTCTTGTGGGAGTGGGAGTGGCAACAGCGGTTCATCATCAACTGCTCTTTCCGGGTCTCAGAAATCCAGAATTAGTATTGTAAACCTTCGTCGTCCCTTTGAGTCAAGGGTTGTATCCCTTCTTGTAGCCAATGTTAGGAATTCAGTGTTGGTTTTTCAAAGTTCAAATGAACATTTTTCCTCTCTCGTATCGGTTCTTGTCACTACGATATCAGACATAATTAATAAAAATAAGGGTAACTTTGATTTGTTTCTGGGAGATCGTGTTTTTGCTAACTTTGGAGCGACACGAATGTTTTCAAGCCATGCTGACTCTTGTATATCAGCTGCTGAAAGAATAGTAAAAGAAGCAAAAACCATTCTAACCCCATTTCATCAATATGCTGGAGACACTCCACTTTCAATGAATGTCGGAATGGGATGTGGCAGATTAGCTTGTGGAGATCTAGGCAGTGACAACTCAATGAGATTTAGTGTAATTGGTCGGCATTCACATTTAGTTGTAGTAGTGGAAAGAGCAGGTAGCTTACTTGGTATTGATTTAGTATGTGAGAGTGGAATGCATCGTCTGGTTAAAACTACTTATGAGATTCGTGTTTGTTTTCAAGCGTTCCTTTACAATGATGAGTTAGAATTATTGTATGAAATAATACCAACGTCTGGAGACGTTGAAGTCTCTGAGTGGATGTACCAATTAGAAAATAGTGGAGCTGGCAAATGGGACATCTATAATAAGATAGCTTCTGCTTTCTTAACTGGAGGTTGTCTGTCAAACGTTGAGAAGTTGAAATGTGATTCCATAGCTGATCTGCAATCAGTAATGGATAACGGAGCTCCAGATCCCTTAATAATTCAAAGAAGATGAGCATCTTTACCAGCTTGGTTAGTTTCCCACCCCACACCTATTCATCTGCTTACGCGGATGCAGCCATATTCCTCCCTAACGTCTTATTTTTGTGTTGTATAAATTCTTGATAATATTTTTTTTCATTCTTAATGCAATAGTCCCTCCCCTCCAAAATATGTTAGAGGCAGCAAAACAGATTGTAAGCAGCTCCCTCTCAGACAAAGCATTTAATTCAGCTATCCAGAAGTGTGCCAGTGAGAATAAGAAGTGGTTTGTGTATCCCACGGATGGTGATGAGATGATTCATTGGGTCTATCAACAACAGGGTGATGAATATGTATCTGTGGGAAGTAAGAAAAAAGAATTTGTAAAAAAACAAACAAAAGAAAGCATCCTGGAATGTCCTGAAGTGAAAGGAGGAATCAGAGTTCTAGTTGCCGACTCCAGTAATTCCACTCCCTCTAAAGAAGTGAGGTATAATAGTTTCATTGCGAAAATGAAAGATTCCGGAGCCAGTCCTTTGGTGAAGTCGATAAAAAAGTTTATTAGCGAAATCTCCACAGTCGATCCAGAGACTGCAGCGACAGCATCATTTCAAAAATCCCTACCAGCAAGAGTAACTGACTTTTTACAATTTATACACCAAGAGCTTACAAAAAACCCATTGTGGCAGGGTGCATCTGAAGACGAACTTGCCCATGCTAGTGAAGGAATGGAAAAATACGTTTTATGTAAAGTGTATCCATATACGTTTGGAAAACGAGCTGATCTGGTCGCGAAGGATAAATTGTTACAAAAAAAACTTGAGATGTTCGAGAGTTGTCCAACTGCTTTGCAGATGCCTCCGACACTCTATAGTCATCCTCGATGGAGGGAAGCAATTAGTCATTTGAATGCAGTTAATGATTACAAGTCTCCTTTTGATAAGTTAATCTGTCTTACTAATTGTTGTAAAATAATATCAGTGATAACCCAAGGGAAGAATACTGATTGTTGTCTGACTCAGCTACTTCACTCAGCGAAGGTTAACTTATTACTATCAAATATATTTTATGTATTAAATTATAGACAGAAAGACTCTGATGAGTATGAGTTTCTTCAAGCGTTACTTGAAGCACAGCAGACGTGGATTGATTATCCATCAGGTGAAGGCGATAAGAATGACTCCGCGAGTGTGCTTAAGGAAAACATTCTATCAATCTTACAAGAAACTACTCCGGATGAACTGATCGACCTGTCGACTAACACAGAAGACCTTCCTTTATCTGCAATCCCTCAACTTCTAAGTCAAATAATGTCTCTTGCGGCAATGGAATCCGAACTACGAAAACTTGCCGATTTTAAACCACAACCGACAGCCACTAAGTAGCTATGTGTACTGATGGCGTGTTTTCTTTTCTCTTCAAATTATGCATCACATAAAGACATCGGGCACACGTTACATTCTAGCTTTGCTTGCCATATCAACAGCACTGTTCTTAGTAGGCAACGCAGCGAATTTAAATTTTTATAAAAAAAAAAAAAAAAAGTGTTCTCGCCCCCACATTCATAGTTCTGTAGATCTGGTTTGTTAGTGATGGTTGTGGTACTACTATTGGAAATGTTTTTTTTAAATTAAAACAGGATTCTTTTATATCATAATCTGATTGGTTTCATTTCTTAATTAAAATAAATTAACTCTCTCTCGGTGTTAACTATCTTTTTCAGGAAGGAGGGAGTATAAAAACATAAATGGCATCACATTCACATGCTGCAGTTGACGTTGGGTATGTTATTTTTACTTTTATTATGAAAACGATCTCTATAATCGTAAACCACCACCACTACCACCACCACCACCACCACTACCACCACTACCACCACCACCACCACCACCACCACCACCACTACCACAGAACATTTCGAGATGAACATAACCATCTGGGCGATCCCTCAATAAGAGATGCAGTCTTTGCAGTAAATGATGGGCTGACTAGTAATTGTTGTATCGTATTTGGTGTCGTTGCTCTCACACTAGTAGACCCAACAAAAGTATTTTTATGTGGTCTCGTCGGCATGTTAAGTGGAGCTTTTAATTCCGCAAGCGGTAACTGGATGGCACAAATAATTCAAACTGAAGCAGAGTCTCTGGAATTGAGAAGAGAAGAAGAACATTTAATGAAATATCCACGTGAGGAGGAACGGCATTTCACGGAGTTGTTGGAAAACGAGGGATTTTCGCAGGAAACGATCAGAGCTATATTTCGAGACATTGAGAAGAGCCCGAGTATGCAACTAAAGCTTCATGCTCAAATAGAGTTGGGAATCGATCCGGAAATACCAGCAGACGATCCAACCATTGCATCTATATCTTCTTTTATGTGGTTCTTTGTTGGAGCATTTATCCCTCTATTCCCGTGGGTTCCTTTTTTTGGACTCTCTCCCACGTATGCTGTCATGGCTACAGTGTTCTTATCTCTTTCATCTCTATCGGTTATTGGTGTGCTTGTTAGAAGGTTTACTGAAACAACACTGGAAAGACATATTCTTGTTGGTAGTCTATCAATGACTTTTGCCTATTTGACAGGACTACTTGTACGGGTGTGGATAAGTTAATTGTACTTTTTTTTTATTGCATTCTTTTCATCAATAGCCTTTGTTTATTACCCTTATACTTATTGCTTGTTCTTTTTTTTTCTTTTTTTTTTCTCTTGCTGTATGATTACTTTGGCACTTTTATGTGCGGATATTGTTATTTTATTTTTAACTGTGAGGGTATTACTGTTATTTCTTTCTCACAGAATAGTGTCATTGAATTGTATTCTGAAGCTTATTAACAATGAATTTTTTTTTTTTTTTTTTTTCCAGAATAAAAAAAATATATATATCAAGAAGAAAAGAGGGGGGAAAAAAAAAAAAAATATGGCTGTCGCAACATTTACGGCGGAGGACTTCGCGAGGATGGAGAGAGAGATTGAGGAAGTTAGTGAATTTCCAACCGAAACGTACGAACCACCAGAAGAGGAGGTTGATATGAATACCGTGTCAACTGTAAAGGAAGTCGCTGAGACTTTACGATCACCCGCATTTCAAAAACTTCTCGAGGAAATATCAAAAGTAACTGCACCAGGAGCAATGATAAAAGACACTATCACCAAAGACGATCCTGAGTACAAACTAGTACAAGACGCTATGAAGAGTTGTGTAACACTTCAAACAGAGATCGCAAGAGTACACAAATTTATTCGTCACAAATACAAAAAGTACTATAAAGAACTAGAGCAGTTTGTTGTTGAACCCATCATGGTTTGCATTACTTCTAAAATATTCAATTACTGTTTTGTATCATTTGAATACAATAAACACTTCACTAACACACAAACAGTATGCTCGTATCGTTAAAATCATTAGAAATGATGTCGATATGGAACCTAACATTGAAACACTTCAGAGTTACGGATTTGACGCGACAACAATCGTTAAGGTTATAGTAACCAGAAGTACCAGTGCCATGGCTGAGAATCCGTCTCTGAATGAGTTAAAGTATGAATAATCATGTTGTGATTCTTTTGAAAAAATAAATTTTTCACAAACCAAAAACAAAATTAATTCAGATTCATCGAAGAAGCCTGCGATGAAATAATGTCCCTTGAAGAGGCTAAACAGTTTGTATTGGAATACACTCAGTTAAGAATGAATCACGTAGCGCCTAACGTTTCTGCTATCGTATGTGTCTTCTTGCTATTATTTCTTATTGTGTTTTCAGTGTTTTAATAATAACAAAACACAACAATTCATTCAGGTTGGTACTGCCATAGCTGCTCAATTAATTGGTATTGTAGGAGGTCTGGATAATTTAACAAAGCTGCCAGCTGACCATCTTCCAAACTTAGGAAAGACAAGAGGAGAAGAATCAAACAAAGCTGATCAATCGCAATACCATGGATGTTTCTTATTAAACTGCGACATTGTAAAGAGTCAGGAACCTGATTTTAGAGACAGAGCTCTTAAGATGGTTTCTAATAAAATTATCTTAGCAGCGAGAATTGACGCGAACAGATTCGCTCCGGATGGATCAAAAGGAGCTTTGTTAAGAGAGAAGATTATCAGACAGATTGAAGGAATTCTTGACGGGACTATTAAAAGCACATACAAACCTTCATATCAAAGAAAGAGACCTCGTGAACAACAAGATTTAGCAATCCTCGCAGCAGCTAGAAATGAACTTGCAATGCGTCAGCAAATCACTGCAGGTCCTGCTGGTTACTCACCATATCAAGTTGCTCCACTACAACCTGCGATTCCTCCTCAGTACCAACATCACTAGTCTACAGGTAACAATATGGAGTCTTTTCTGTTAGTAGTTCGTATTCTGTAGTCCTTCTGTGGACTTGTCGAATTGCATCTGCTGGTCAAGATCAACAACCCAAATCTATTTGGGTTGTTGTTAATTAGTAAGTAAATATACAAAAAAAAAAAAAAAGGGAATACCCTTTTTTTTTTTTTTTTTTTTTATTTACAACTAAAGTAAATAACATCACTGTCGGAGAGGACTGACTTAATATTCAGCTCGGCTTTGGAGCTGTTCGTATCAAAAATGATCCTTTTTAATGATGGTAAGTTACATAGTGTGTTTAGTCGGATGGCCATCTGTCGGATATGATTTCGTTGTTTTGTTATTTAAAATAATTTTTTTTTTTTTTCCCCCACAACTTCTTAGCAAGAGGAGAAGAAAAAAAAAAACATGGAAGGAAAGGTTTTATTGTTTTTGCAGTGTTTTCTTTTCTTATTTGTCGTCGGTTCTCTGATATATTATCTCATTTTTTTTTTTTTTTCTTTTAAAAGCACACCCTCACATGCTATCAGTGGTAGCAGCAGTGTCGGTGTTGGCCCTACACGAGAATGTTGTCGTAGATTTATGCGGAACATGGGCCGTTCACAATAGCAACAAGTCAATTAACACACACGCAGAAGTACCTGGTCAGATTCACACCGATTTACTATCAGCTGGGGTCATCGAAGACCCGTACTACGGATTCAACGATGTCAACTACAGGTGGATTGGTTTAGATGATTGGACATACTCAAGAACCTTTACCATTCCTGAAGACTTAAAACTTGATGGATACTCGCTTGTAGCTGAAGGGTTAGACACAGCAGCAGTGATAACAATTAACAATCACACAGTTTTAGTAGCTAATAACATGTTTCGAACTTGGGAAGTTATAATCCCAGCTTCAATTCTGAATAACGGAAGTAAATTAAATACTATTAAAGTTGATTTTCAAAGTGCAGTCACGTATGCTCTCAATCAAAATAACTCTTACCCTCATTCAACACCTCCTGATGGTATCCCACCCGCATGCCGACCTGAACACTGGCATGGAGAGTGTCACGTTAATTTTATTAGAAAAGAGCAGTGTTCATTTTCTTGGGATTGGGGACCATCTTTTCCAACTCAAGGAATTTACATGCCGATTAGAATTATAGATCAAAATAGTAACAGCGTCAGACACAGTGTTAAAAGTATTAAGGTTCATGCAATCCCGCAATGTGATAACGCAACTCACGACAACGAAGACTGGAACCTCACTATTGATATTGAAGTCAGGAAGAGAAGTGGTAGCACCTTAAACCAAATCGATCTCACTGCAGAACTACTTAGTCACCAAGACGAGTCTCTCATTTATTCGAATTCAGAGTTATTTACAGTGCTACGTGATCAAGACAGAGAGCATAGCCGCACATACAGAACAACAATCACATGTTTGGGTGTTAAGCGATGGTGGCCTAACGGACATGGATTGCCAAACCTCTACAGGTTAAAAATTGGAAATAAAGAAATTAGAATCGGCTTTAGAACATCCAGACTGGTGCAAGATCCGATTCCTGGACAGGCTGGAGCGACATTCTATTTTGAGATAAACGGAAAACCGATATTCATGAAGGGTGCTAATTGGATCCCGTCAGATAGCTTTGAATCAAGAATAGACAGAAATCACTTAGAAGGATTATTTAACTCATATTCCGCAGCAAATTTCAATACTCTACGAGTATGGGGAGGAGGCGTCTACATGAAACAATCATTCTACGATCTCGCCGATGAACACGGATTTATGATATGGCAAGAATTCATGTTCGCATGTTCCTTATATCCAACAAACGATGCCTACTTATCTAATGTGAAAGAAGAAGTAATTGATCAAGTGAACAGATTACAATACCATACTTCAATTATTGGTTGGTCGGGTAATAATGAAAACGAAGCAGCAGTTGTGTATGGTTGGTATGGAAATACTTTTAATAATTTTTATATTGATGATTATAGAAAGTTATATTTTTCAACTATATTAGACACCGTCAAACTAATTGACCCGAGTAGACCAACGGTCGCAAGCAGTCCGTCAAACGGAGATGAAACAGCTGAGAATCCTGTTCAGTATGGAGTATGGTATAACTTTACTAACGGTGATATTCACAACTATAACTACGATTCTGATTGTTGGGATATTTCAACTTATCCGACGCCCAGGTTCAGTTCCGAGTATGGAATTCAATCGTTCTCTTCATTTGAGCTTCTCGCAACAGTTGCTCCTCCTTCAGAATTACATTATGACTCTAACTGGATGAAGCATCGACAACATCTTCACCTGGTTGATCACTTAGGTGGTGGTAACAACGCAATGAAAATCCAAGCTGAAAAACACTTCAACTGGCCTTCTAATTATTCTAATCAACTTCTTATGACTCAAATTCAACAAGCAGTTTGTATTAAACACCAAACAGAAGTATACCTTAGAGGTCGTGATCCAACCAAATCATACACCATGGGTGCTTTATATTGGCAAGCAAATGATATATGGCCGACTGTATCATGGACGTCTATTGAGTATGGAGGAAGATGGAAAATGCTTCATTACTTTGTGAAGAATATCTTCACGAATGTATTGGTGTCAATGTGGACTCAAAAAGTATCGAATATAAAGAGATATGGTATTTCACTAATATCAGATGAAGTACATAGTGGTACTGAGAGAATAGATATTCAATATAATTTATGGTCGTTAGACTCTCACAAATCGATATCTACATGGCATCAACATCGCGTTCATCTGCCTAGTAATAGCGCTCGGGAAGTAGCTGCTGGGAATTTATCGGAAATTCTTGATCGAGGTAATGGAAAATGCGATAATGCAGCGAACTGTTTTATTATATACGAAGCTACTGACCACTCTACTGGTGTCGTTTTGAGTCAAAATTGGAACTTGTTAGGATCCCCTAAAGACGCAACTAATTTTAAAGACCCAGCATTAGTCATAACAGGTGTTGACTTACTTTCCAACAACAAAGTACGAATTCATCTTCGTGGGGTATTCCCTGCTCTCTTTACGTGGCTTCATAATGTTGTTGGAGATGAGGGGGAACAACCTGCGGTTGGATATTTTTCAAATAATGGATTTATATATGTACCGAGTCATGAAGAGCATGTATTACACTTCATTCCTGATAAGCGTCATGAGTTTGATTTTGATTTATTTAGGAGAACTCTTCGTCTTCGTACTCTACAAACTCTGTAGTGGACGTATCAACAAATTGAATGGAAATGTGAAGTCTTGAGCTATTCGTGTTCTTTTCAAACACTTGCCAAGAAGTGTTTTCTTATGTTTGAGAAATTGTCTTTTGATTATATTATCTTTTTCAAAAAAAAAAAAAAAAAAAAAAAAACAACGTCCGATTAGTTCATATTCCCCAACACTACACAAATCGAATAAATAGTTAACAGCTACTGGTTAAGGGTAAGGCGTGTTTTTGCTATTTATGATTTGTGTTTCTTTTTACCATCTCTCTTGCTATCCCAACTTTAACGCTTCAACAGTTGTCGAATCAGTATCGTAGTTGGGGAACGGTCCCTGTCTTTGTTACTGAATTGAAATTTAAAGAACTGAGCATTTTAAAAAAAAAAAAAAAAACAGTACTGCTGGCTGTTTTACGCCAACGCTGTTATGTTGTCAAGGTTGTTTACTTTTTGTCTGTTAAATTTTTAGTTTAATTTTTTTTTTGTTTTTTCAGAACAAATAATAATGATAACGTTGTGTTAAAGATAGCCTTTGAACAGATTACTGCTGCTCTTCAGCAGATGCAGAAATTAGTTCAAAGCTGCTGCTCATTATCGTTATGTAGTCTATCAGATAGAAATTTGTTTGGAAACAATATTCATGATTTTAGAAGGGAATGTGCAGCCTTACTGATACAAACAACATACAGAAAGTACAAAGCTGTCTTAGTTGTACGTCAACGACGAAGTGAACAGCTACCCCAAAGAACAGAAGAAAAATTTGATATTTGTAGTTCATCTGATGAAGTTGAATTCTTTGAATTCAACTTTAGCATCGATATGAATGCTGGACTTGAAAGTTATAGTAAAGAACAGACTTCGAAAATACCAAAACCCCCCGCTAAGTGTTTCAAAGGATGTCAATCTCGAAGAACATTCGTATCAACACAACCTACTTTGATATCTGTTGGAGTTTAGAATATTAATTATAAATATCTGGATCTGTCAGTTCTCACGGCACTGCTTTTCAGCAGCTGCAGATGGTATGCAGTCAGTCCATTTACTGAATGGTATTCTTTATAGGAAAAGTGAGTTTTCCAGTTACACGTATTCTTTACTTCATCAGTAGACTCTTTATATTATTGTCAAAATTTTGCTTTAAAAAAAAAATGTTACGAAACCTTTTTCCTTAATACATTTTATTGACCAGAGTTGATTATTATAGCAAACATGGATATGGCAACATTGAAAAACACGCAACTCGCTAACTGGGCTTATCTTTCCGACAGTGATGACGACAGTTGTGGATCTGATATAGAAGTCGAGAGGAGGGTCTCGAGAGATATTTCATACAGACATGCCCCTGGAGGAATTTGTTACTGTTGTAGCATTGGAGCACCTCACTCTTATGCTCAGCAACCTGTCAAGTTTGTATCTGTACCTATGTTGTCACAGAGTACTCAAGGAGTTTACGTTGCAGGATCTATCTAAACTGACGTGTAAGTGAACTCATTGATACTCAGAATCGTAATACTGCTTTTCTTAGTGCATTCTTAGTTGAATGTACCCCTGCGTTTGTGTTCGTAGGTGGATAGTTCGGTTCTGAAACTTATGTTTTTTAAGTCATTAAAGTTGTAGGATAAAAAGATAAAAAGCCATTGTTGAGTTAATATCATCCACAAGCAGGAAAAGTCTTTTTTTTTAATAATAAAAAAAAAAAAAAGATTTTTCTAAAATTTCAAAAGAACTTGATTCCTTTTATGTCATGAATCAAATCGTCGACGTTAGGCCAACGAGAAATGATGAACCGCCGTGAAAAAGGGAAAAAAAAAGAAGGTGCGTCCTTCGCACACTACAAAAAACGTACGGCAAGGAAAAGAAAAAAAAAACGTTTGACTGAAAAAAAACAACACTTGTTGGATTTATCCCGACTGATGAATATTATAATAATCTGGCTGCACATTGCGATTATAAAAAACTCGCTTTCTTTGCTGTTCTGATTTTCTTTTACTTTCCCCCTGTAAAAACATTCGTTTTGCTTTGCTTAATAGAACAGGGTAGGAGGGGGTCTTAATGTTAACTATTTTTCATTTCTGTTATTCCTTAAGATTTCCTCGTGTTTTCTTTTTTTTAATTTCTTGCAGCGTTTTAGTGCATCTGATTCGTTTTGTTTTTTGTCATTGCTGTTCATGTTTTACACTGGAAATGACTAACTCACCTTTTTATAAAAAAATTATTTGGTGTACTGTGAGGGACTGAACCTGGACCTCAATGTAGCGCAAACTCTGAGGCTTATTACACGGAGATTCCTCGAAGGGATTTTTTATTCCACACAATCTTTTTAATTGTTGTGGTTGTTTTCAACTGCCATAACCGAATTAGTTAAGAGTGTGCTGTTGATTTATTCTATTGTGTTTTTTTGTCATGAAATTTTCGATCCGTAAATCGCCATAATACTGGCGAAAGGTGATTTTTTTTTTGTTTCCTCCCAAAAAATTCTGCTGTCCTCGGTAGTTATCTACTATGTCAGCCTTGCTATCGGTTTTGTTTTTTTAAAAAATTATTTTCAGCCGGATCAGAACTTTTGTTCCCAGTACTCGCTTATGATAATCGAGGTCTGGAACTTGTGTCTCACGTAATTTTGTGTTCCAATGTATCTTTCGTTTCTTTTTGTTAATTTTTTTTTTTTTTTTGTAATTTTTTGTTCTTGTCTGCTTGGAACTCTTCTTAGCAAAACTTTTATTATTTATTCATTATGGATTTATCTATCCCACCCTGACGTGCTAAGGAAAAATCTCATATATTTTCTAGTGACTTCCCACATTGTACTCGTCAACTCGTTATTGTTCGTATATCTGATATCAGTTTTTTTTTTTTTTTTTTTTTAAAACCAAACCAATTCTATCTCATAAAAGGGGTACTACAGCAATAAAATGCCTGCCCGTATTATTAAGAAGAAAACAAAAGAACAAAAGAAAGATAATGACTGGAGAGATGGTGTGGATTGCTCTGTGAAGGTGTTTCTTAGAGTAAGACCATTTAATAAAAAGGAAGTAGCAGGAATGGAGAATGGTAAAGTTAAAGACGAAGTTGGAGCAGGCGGAAGTTTATGTGTTGCGAATAAGGCGTTCGAAAGTAAATCAGTAGTAGTTTCAAAAAGTCCGACTAGTTGTACTATATTAAAAGAACAAAAAAAAGGAGTTCCAAAGAGTTCGTCAAACGAAGGAATGTTTCATTTTGATAAAGTATTTAATTGTGTTTCTGAAGGAGAGGGAGGATCACAAGCAGAAATATTTCAAACAATCGGACCGGAACTTCTCGACGCTGCCCTCTGCGGATACAACATATGTCTCATGGCTTACGGTCAGACATCATCTGGTAAAACTTATACTATGACTGGTGGTGATCAGTATCACCACCCAACTCGAAAGGGAATAATCCCTCGTTTTCTTGATGGACTATTCTCAAGAATGCAGGCTAAGGAAGCTACTCATCCAAACATTCACTTTAAGTTAGAAGCTGGTTACATGGAAATCTACTCCGAGCAAGTCAGAGATCTGCTTCGCCCCAGCAACAGGAAGCGTCTTCAAGTTCGTGAGCATCCACAGCTGGGTCCGTTTGCTGATGGATTGACGATGTCTCCAATTCTGTCACCGTCTGCAATTTCAAAACTTCTCGAAACTGGTGACAAATCCCGTCACGTTAGAGCTACGAAGATGAATGATCAATCGAGTCGTTCTCATGCTATCCTCCAATTAGTTCTCACACAATACATCGCAGAAGAACCTACCGGTGATGATGATGATGATGAACCTCGCACAGCAACAGTTGTCTCTAAAATCAACCTCGTTGACTTAGCAGGGTCTGAACGCCAAAAAGCATCCGGCGTTGAAGGAGAAGGTCGAAGAGAAGCAATTCATATTAACACCGCCCTTCACTGTTTAAGGAAAGTCATTGATTCACTAACTGAAGAAAAACGTTCTCAAGGAGCACTTCGTGCCCTACAAAGAGAAAGTATATTAACCTGGTTGTTGGCTGACTCTTTAGGTGGGAACTCAAAAACTGTTTTGATTGCGACTGTTTCACCAGCAGCTATAAACACTGCAGAGACGTTATCAACATTGAAGTATGCTTCAGCAGCAAGGGCTATTGAAAACGTCATAAAGGTAAACACTGATGGTCAAACAGCTGTCATCCAGGCACTTGAAGATGAAATAAAACATCTCGCAGAGCAGCTTCAAGCCCAAAACAACAAAAAACGCCAAGAAGAACTTCGCCTAAGGCAAGAAGAACAACGTAAACTGGAAGAAGCGCTAGCACTAAATCAAGAACAGCTTGCAAACTGTTCTGAAGAACATCTGAGAGAGCGTAAGAAGTTGCAGGACAGGTTGATTGAATTGGAAGAACAAAACCAAACTCTTGAGCAGATGATCTATGAAATGGATCAAATTGAAAAAGACTTACAACAACAACTACAAGCAGCACAAGCTAAACTAAAATCACTACTTGGAGAGCAAAACCGTAACGTAATTCATCACAACCAGCTCTCTGTAGAAATGGCTGAGCTACGTTCTGAGAGCTCAGGTAAGACACAACAAATCAAACATTTAGAAAGACAATTCTACAGAGACATTGAACTACTTGTTAAGGGTAATCCGAAGTTTGAAAAACTTATCAAAGCAGCGACAAAACCTGTCAAAGGTTACGGGGGGGGTCCTAAAGACCCTGCTGTGGTAGAACTATACTTTACGAGACTACAGAATGAAGCACTACAATTATCAATGGAGAGTACTCTAGACACTCTTAATGATGCTTTTAAAGAGAATGCTCGCTTGACATCTATCGTTTCTGGTGCGATGACGCAGATTGCTGATTCTGAAAATTTACAACTAAACTTTGAAGAACAGAGTGCGACCATCAGAAGGTTGCAGCAGGATTTAGACTTGGCTAACACTAAGGAAGCGAAGTACTTGGGACAGTTAAAAGATTTATCATTTGAACATTTGTTACTAAAGAAGAAATATATTGATCTTCGTGATAATACGATCCCACATCCTGAACATGTCGATTCATCAGATCAATTAATAAGCCAGCCACCATCAGATGGTGGATCTGCTGTTGAGCTACCTGCAGAGTTGAAGCAAGCTTGCGATTTCTTTGGATTCCGAGATCCAATTGCCTTCTCAAAATGGGTTGTCAAAACCCTTGGAGTCAATGACGGTGAACATGTGACTGGTGATGGACCGGTTCCTGGATCGTTACAAGTAAAGAAAAGTAATCATGTATGTTATTTTTGTGAATTCTTTTTTTTTTTTTTTGGAAAAAAAAATCCAAAGACAATATACCTAATTAATAACAAACACAAGGCTCTCCTATCCAATGATGGTATCTCTCTTCGTAGTACTATTTACGGTATGAAAAATGGAAATGGAAATGGAAACGAGTAGCCAGACATGGGTCCTCACAGATAGGCACCTCTAACTTTCAATTTCTAGCTCACGTGTCCCTCTCTTTGTTACTTTCTCTTAATTATAGAAAGCAATGTGTTGTTACCTACTTTGTGTTTTTAGTTAACAAGGAATAACAATAAAATAAATTAAAATTCTCTGAAAATACGGAATTTTTGTGTAATCATCGTCTCACTGGGCAGGTGTTGCTCTTGAGCGCGTTGAATACTGAAAAGTGATGTGCAAATCAGCGAATTTTTTTTTAATTTATTTTTATTAAACTGTTTTCCCAACTGTACTTATGTTTAATCCGAATCTAATACCTAAACTTAGTGATGTACTGCTGATGGGCTATTTCTATCTCTTTTTATTCTCAATTTTTGACATTCTGTATACATGTGCAACCAAAAAAAAGAAAATTTTAAACAATAAAGAATAACAATCCATCTGGTCATAATCATTTTCATATAATTGACCGACATTATTCCTATTTGGCTACGTAATAATCTCAATGCCCGGTAGTAAGGTATTTCATCGTTAAAACAGCTTCTATCGCTCCGTTGGCATGTTTTTTTTTTCGGCTGCTTGCGGTGGCGTTGTGTTCTTTTCGTGAAACCTCTACTGAGTTGCTGCATTTCTTACCTTAAGTTTTTAAATATTTGAGTCAAAGGAACCACTTATGACTTCTACGGTCACACTCACTAGCCAAACTGTTTTTCTTTATATCTTTGATAACACAACTTACTGATGGGTCGAGGCCTCACTAATTTTTCTTTTTAATAAATTTCATTTATTTATTTTATTTGGTTGATAAAAACACTCGCTAATATTACTATTTTACTTAAAAAAAAAAAAAACTAAAAGAAAGGTTAGGCAGCTTGAACTGCTGGTTTTTTTTTTTTTTTTGATTTAGTTAAAGGGCTGGTCACTGATTAATAAAAAAAAATGAGTAGTCTCACCACTACTCTTAATATTGTTGGATGAAACAAAGTCCTGTTGCATTTTTTTTTAACCTGAAAGTAGTTTGCGTCTGAGTGTTTTGTACTGCTTCCAGATGTCAGTGGTGATGGTTTCATAGTTGTTATTACTTACTTATTGTGAGTAACTTGTCTGAAGTTTGTTTGTAATATTTTGATGTGTTGATTCATCCAATCCAAAGTAGACTTGTTGAGTTCTGAAAACATTCTATTTTGGTTGTTTTATATAGCTTGTCATTTTAACCAACTAATTACTACATGTTCTCTGTATTGTAGTAAGGTGAACGCTGCGGGTGTGTCGTACTTTAATAATTCACTTCCCTAGCTGCTTCAATTTCTGTCCTTAAATATTCATGTGCGACTTTATGAAGTTTAAACATACACGGGTACTTGTTTGTTAGAATGATTGCCAATTTCCAGTTCTGAAGCACAGACAAAAATGTATTTGTTTCGCTCAGAATAGGAATACTTCTGTTCTTATTCAGTTTCTATGTTTTAAGTTTTTTTTTTTTTTTTCAACATATAAGGCAAGGCCCCGTCGTTAGTACAGTCTCACAGTTAGACTAATTGTTGTTTTCCCGCGTGCCTTATAACTTTGTTTATGGTCTACTCTTAGGGTAGAGTTGTGAATGTGAATTCTCATATTAGTGACACTCCTCCTCCTCCTCATATTCACAGAAACTGATGGAGGGAATAGTCTGTTGATGAATTCAAGTGGTGTTGTTTCTTTTTTTGTTGTTGTGACAAAACTATGTAACAAAAAAATAATTCTTCTCAGCATCAATCGATACGAATAAACTAAATAAAGAAAACATGATACGGTGGTCACTCCGAAGTGCAGTCGGAATCAAGCATTGCCAAGTTAGAAACTACAGCACAGCAATCCCCCAGGCGAAGGCAGCTCCAGGGTTGGGTACAACTGAACGTAAGAAGGTTGCGATATTCAATAAGAACATCAAGGCAATTCACAGAGAAAAATTTGCAACAATCCCAATTGAAGAATGCAAACTACATGAACACGTCGCTAGTATTGTTATGGAGCGAATCTCATACGTTCAGAGAGAGTTCCCAACAGTAATGGAGTTGGGTAGCTCACGAGGAATCTTAACAAAACAATATTTAAAATCTAACCCTGCAGGACTAGAGAGGTACATTCAGTGTGATTCTTCACAGACTATGTTAGATGCAAGTTTTGATGAAACATGTAAACACGTTCCTGAAGGGTGCAAACTAGAACAGAGACTTGTTGATGACGAGGCACAATTTCCAGTAAAAAGGAAATCAGTAGATCTTGTTGTTGCGATGCTTAACCTTCATTGGGTCAATGACATCGAGGCGACACTGAAGGAGATTAGACGAGTTTTAAAACAAGATGGTGTTGTTTTCATATCAGTTTTTGGTGGAAAAACACTCTGCGAACTCCAATCATGTTTCACAGTTGCGGAACATGAACGTGAAGGAGGAGTATCCCCGCATATCAATCCATTTATGACTGGTCCTTCTATGGGTGATCTTTTTACAAATGCTGGTTTTAATTTCCCAACTATCGATCTTGATAGATTTACATTCTACTGGGAAACAGCATTTCACTTAATGGAATACTTACAACTTATTGGTGAGAATAACTGTCTATTAGGAAGACGACACTACACTTCTAGAGACACAATGGTTGCTATGGCTGCTATTTATGACTACTTGTGGAGGGAGGAACAAGGCATTCCATCAACATTTGAGATAATACACGGAGTTGGTTGGTCTCCTCACCCAAGTCACGCTCAGCCAAGTATGAGAGGTTCTGGTGGACTACTGAGCTTAAAAGACATAGCTGAAGGTCTTGGTGAGGAGATATATGACGAACAAGCAGCAGATTCACCTGATCCTGAGCAAGCTTCAAGTGAGACTCGTAGAGAGAAACTTCGGGAAGTATTATCAAAGAAGGGTGTTGACACCTCTCGTCTTGGGGAACTTCAGGATCTAATGGAAAAAAGATTATCCGGAGATGAATCAAAAAATACGACTGACGCTATAATTGGAATACGTAGAAAGATTCAAGGGATCTCATCGACTAACGAAGAGAATGCTGAATACTTAAGAAGTAACCTCCCAACACAAGACAATACTAAACCTAGAGTCACCATCACTCAAAGTACTCATGGTGCTACCGTAATTGAAAGACTTGAAAAAACCATAGCGGATAATGATAAAGAGACTAGCAAAAAACTATTTGGTAAGGATTGGATTGATAAAAAACGTAAGTAAATAATATTTCATATGCCCATCGCGACTAACCTCAATGTTCGATTCGTATTTTTCATTTTCTCTAGTTGCCTCTTCCTACGAAAAAGTGTTAATGTAATTCAACAGATTAACAACAGAGATTGTACTGAAGTTAATCAAATTCTTACAGAGTAGTTCATTAAACTATTTTTTAATCTTTCTGTAGGTGTACCGCAACACAACACAACAATAACAACCATGGGTAACCTGATTGATGCGGGGATACCAAATCGCTACAAACTTCTAATTGCAATTGCTGCCGTAGCGACAACAGCGTTGGGTTGCATAAAACACTATCGAGAACGAAAGGGAAAGGTGACGAGGGTATCGACTCCTTCTGGAACGATAATAGTTCCATACCTGGAGCTTCCACCAAAACCGAAGTTGCCTGCCTGATGTCAGAAACAGTATTAGTTTTATTACCAACGTTGTAGTACTAAGAGATGAAAAATATTCGCGATTTTTGACGCGATTTCCTCGCCTAGTTAATCGACATCTTTCGACGGATGGTTGATTACTCATTCTAGAGGAACGAAGTTACCACGGTAACCCTTATATTCCCACTTCTATGTTTGCCATAAATATTAACACTTATCTTCGCTATCTTTCTTGTAAAAAAAAAAAAAAACTTTTTTTTTTTTTTTTATATAACAAAAGTTTTTTATGATAGCAGTTTGATCCTTTTTTTTTTTCTAACCGTCTCCTGGTTGGTATTCCCGATCACAGGCAGAGAAAGCTATCGCTCGTTGAATGGAAGCAACGGCCCAATAAATGTACTATTTTTGGGAACTGAAGCTTTACTTAAATACGAGTTGATATTTATTTAAACTGTTAGCTGCGTATATGATCCACTCTTTTCATAAGAGAGTACAACACGATATTCTAGTCATGATCGACTGCTTTGCTGTAACTGGTTTAAGCGTGGGGACAGTGTTAGACCATAATTCTCTGACTGATGTGAATACTACGGTGTTGTTGATTTACAGTTTAATGCACTATTGTATAGTAAAATAAAGAAGAAGAAGAAAAAAAAACAAAACTCAGGTCAGTTTTCGTTAATATTTTCTTTTATTTGCTTGTTTTTATTTTATTTTTTTTTTTTTTTTTGTTTGCATATTTTCTGTTTCTATTTCTAGCTCTATGATTCCACTTTGATTATTGTAAGCAGTTTTAGTAAAAAAATTATAATTTACCATTTTTTTTTGTGGGGTAGTAGTGCACAAGTTCTCTGAACCCTGACACACAGCATACAGTTTGTATCTGTCTTCTGTCTTCTTGCTTTTTTTCCCTGAAGGCTTGTTCCTCTAACAGGTATGATAGCCTTATTTTACTTAATGTGTATACTCGGCTCTTGTCCTAGTCTGGATTAGTGATTCATTTACAGACAGGCTTGGAAAAAAAAAAAAAAAAAAATGAAAAAAATCATTTGCTGCCTTCCGTTTCTAGCAAAGGGAGGTGATGGTGGTGCGGTTCAGGAATCTGAAAATATGCGGAAGTTAGAAACAAAACCGTTGGTTCCAACACCGAGAACGAAATTAGGACCGATTGAGTTACAAGAGAAGTTGGATGAGGTCACAGAACTTAATATTTCTGTTGTACGACATGTTGGTGAGAATTTTGATAAAGATGAAGAAGTTGGTGTTAGTCCTAAGTCAAAGGATTTCAACTCCCGAGTACTTACCAACTACCTCGATGCCATGGCAGCTGACCACACTAATGAATATACCCTTGTTATTAAAGGACCTTTGAAGAGTGGAGTCACAGAAGAATCGTTAATAACTACTCTTGACTCAATTGAGTCTATCGTCTTAGATGACACTGACTCAAGAAGATTCAAACTATCAGGTATCAAAGTAGGCGATCTCGAAGTTAAATTCCCACTCACATCATTCATAAATAATTTACTAACATCTGGTCAAGTTCAATCATTTACATTGGCTAATTGTACTGTTTCTCCTCCTATGCTTGCGACTGGTTTACATATTACTTGGTCTACAACTCTAACGTACGTTGCTATTAAGGGGTGTGCTCTGAATGATGCTCATATTAGTTGTCTTAGTCAGCAGTTAAAAGAACATCAGCAATTATCGAGTCAGTTAGCTTCGCTTCATTTGACTGGTTCGTTTAAGGAATTGTCTGTTTTGGAAGAATTTTTTAATATTCTTGAAGATGACTGTCAACGTCTCAGATCGTTGTCATTCCCAAGACGACATGAGAATTTTATTAAAAACCATTCAATATGTTCGACGCTATCAAACCTAATGCTGAATGGCAGAAAGGTAAGAAACGTAATGCGATAAATAAATAGATGTATTGCACACGAGTTAACTCAAATAGCTCATCAGTCGATTTTGAATCGCTGCATGTTTCAGAGAAGCTGTTCATTCATTAGAAACTGTGTTCCAAAATAGAGATTATGACGGACAGCACCTTTAGAATAATATTCAGCTTTTATAAGTTGTTATTTGGTAACCTTAACATATTAAGAATCCCAACTATTGGTGGCTATCTACCACCACAGCTTTTTTGTGTGTGAATGGCAAATTAAAGAACAAAAAAAAAAAAAAAAAAAAAAGAAAGGAAAGGAAAGAAAAACGGGGAAGAAAGAAAGAAAAAAAAACTTATTTTCCTCAAATGAGAAAAGTAAATATATGTTTTATAAAAAGCAGGTAAAAACAGTGAACCGTTGCTATGGAGATGTAGTTGGGTATATCTGCTTTTATTGAAAATGTCGTTGCCTGCAGTCTTCAAACTTCGTGTGTACTCGTTAATTTTTGAAATTCAAGAATCACGCATGGAGTTAACATACAAAGCTCTTGTCCCTTGTGTTTTCTCTATATGAGAATTGGCCCTGTGAAGGAGTCGTTACTTTGTGTATTTTTCTCGTATTTTTTCAAGAAGCAAACTGCGTGTTTTTTTTTTTTTTTTTTTGTTTCGCCCACTCTCAAATATTTAATTGACAAAAATGAACGAATGGAAAAAAAAAAAAAAAAAAAAAAAAAAGATTCGTTGAGTTACGTGAATAGAAAATAAATGAATAAAAATTATTCCGCGCAGAATAAAAGAAGTACTCTACTTGTTTAGCAAAGCAATGGATTTCTGAACTGCACTGGCTTCCCTTGTTTAGTAAACAACGAACGGAACGAACTACCTCCTGTAAAGACTTTGCTTTACAAAATAGAGAACACACAAATCCTTGAAAGGCAATGAGTGCCTGGACCATTTCTAAATTTTTTTTTTCTTACAGACATGGCTTCCGGAAAAGAAAAAGAAAAAAACTTATATATCAGCCGTAACAAGTCTGAATGAGTAGTTGGTGAAAGTATCTGACTCAGTGGGAAGATATGGTCGGAATCAACGTGGTGCTCATATTAGATGATGTTAGTTTAGTCTTCCTTTACTTTGTTTTGCTTTTTCGTTCCTGTTTTATTATTATCCCCGCCAAGTAAAATTCGTTTTCTTTGTTTTTATGTTCTCTGCTATCTCCTTTCTTCTCTTACCACAATACCTATCACGCTATCTCTCCCTTGCTGTGAAGCTTACATTCTCAATTGGTGGATGACGATCTGGAGGGGGAAAATAAATTTAGATAAGTTCTGACCAAAATTATTTTATTGTCTCAGACTTGGTTTGAGTCGTAATTATATTTTTCCCTCGGCAAAAGCAACTAAATCTGGATGCGTCGCCTTTTTTACGAATTCATCATTGTGGTGTCTACCTCCCCGTTTGAATTTTTTTTTTTTTTTTTTTTTTTTTTTTGGTCATTCTTGCTCTAAAGCAGACCTTTAGAAGAAAAGCTCGTCAGCGAGATTTCATTTGAATAGTTGTCTTTATGACTGTATTTGCTTTCTTGCTGACTTTTATACAATAATACACAACAACTTCTGACCTTTCATCCCTTCTAGTGGAGAAGGTATTCCACTGCTAGCCCTTTATGTAATTAAAAGATTTAAAGATAAAATAAAATAAATAAAAAATAAGAATTTAAAAATACCTGTGTTCGTGTGTGCGCATTTCCCTTAATTCTTTTTTTTTTTTTTTGCTTTTAACCGAATTTTCTTGGCTGTGGGACGCTTTTTTTTTTTTTTTAAAGAAAAATGAATGAGAAAATAAAAAAAAAAAAAAATGAAAAGAAAATTTTCTTGTCACAAAGTTCTAAAACGAACTAAAAAAGGGGAAAACAGAGCATACGAAGTGATTAATATTTAATAAAACATTTTCATAAAACCATCTCCTGACAGACACAATGAATATATTTATGGAACTACCAGATGGTAACGAAGCTCTCATAGTAGCTGAGCCTACCTCAACAGTTATTGATTTATTGAACGAAGTTAGCAGAGAATGCAACCTAATACAAAAACAGCTGAGACTTGTCTACGAAGAATGTATTTTATCAGAGAGTTGTAACATATTATCTCTTGGTATTGAAAATGATTGCAAGGTACTAGTTGAGCAGAAGGATGAGTATCGAGCGGAAGTTGAATTTAAAAACCTCGGTTATGATTTATCAAAATTAGACATTCGTCGAGCAGTTCTCACTGGAGGAGATGTTTTAATGATTTTGTTAAGGATGCGGGCACTCCATCCAAATCTAATGTCGTTGGAACACCTGACTGACATCGCAATTAATAATTCCGTTATCGAATCGATTCGTATCTTATTACCGAAAATAACAACACAACCACCAGAGTCCTACTTAAGCATTGCCCTTAATAAAGAAGATGATGAAGTAATCAATTTATTATACAAACAAAATGTTAAAATCACACCAAGGAATAGATCATGCGCTGTATCAAATATAAAAACACCGAAACAAATGTTTCGTTATTTGGAATTTATAAACAAGAGTGACGACCGGAAAGCTGCTTTGAAGTCTCAATTGGGTATCGAGCTTTTTTTATCAAACTTTCTGCGGAGTGAATGTCCTTCGAATAGCCTCGCTGTTGTTGAAGTTTTAGTAAATAATTTTGACTGTGAGGGATTAACAGTGACTGACTGTTATCGAATCATTTCTGACTTCGATGATAATCAAATTCAAAAATTAATTAGCATGAATCTGACGACACCTAAATCATTATTATTTGAAGCAGTTCGTAGTCATGCATCAAGAGTACAATTTATAATCAATCTCAACAACGAAGAAGCTATATCTGAAGCAATGTTCCACGTTAAAGATCCCAACGCGCTCCCCCATCTAATCGAGGCCGGAGGTGATATTAACACAGTCAATGAAAATGGTCTAACCCCCTTGCTCACCTATTCAGACTCGATGTGTGTTGTTAAAGCCATCGAACACGGAGCTGACATAACAATCCTCTCACCAAATAACAGAAGCATTCTTCATTTTCATTTGGGTCCAATTGTCGTAACTAAGGTTTTAAAAACCCTTGTTACAATGACTATGCAACACAATATTAATATCAGAGAATCAGGAGGTAGTTCTGAGGATTGCGAAGATCCCTTTGAAGTAACAAGGAGGTTCATTAATTTAAAAACAACGAGTGGGACTGCAGCTATTCACACCTTAGGCACCTCTGATGTATCAAAAAGGTCTGAAACTCTAAGGCAGTTGTTACTATACAAGGCAGACGTCGAAATTCAGGATTCCAATGGCAACACTATTTGTCACCTCCTTCAAGAGAGGACATGCAGCCTTGATAGTCTTCGATCAACTATAGAGATATGTAGATCGATGAATGTTACTTTAAATTTAAATGCTAAAAATAAACTTGGAAAGAGACCAATTGATTTATCAGTCTTAAGAAATCGTTATAATCACTTTGATATTCTAATTCAAAATGGAGCATCAGTTTCGGGTAATGGAATCGTTTGTAGTTCCATCATGTCAAAAAGTTTCGATCAAATGATGAGCTGCATAAAAACTCATCCTTGTCTACAAAACTCACAACACCTTTTTCATGAACTAAAAGGAACAAGAAATGCTATTCATTTTGCAGCAGAAGCAGAACAATTAGAAACCATACAGCTCCTGCTTAAAGAATCAGTTGATTGTCATCTGGTTGATTATAATGGAATGACTCCACTGAGCTTAGCAATAATTAAAGGAAACGTTGCTATTTCGAGGCTGTTGATTGACCAAGGAGCAGGACAGCCACCGAACATTCATGAAGTGATGAAAGATTTATTATTTGAGAGTAAGATAATTAATTGTGTCGACAATGTAAACCACGTGATTTCTTTAATCAAATCAGAAAATTGGACTCTACCTCCTCCAACAGCAGAATCGGTTACAATAATACACGTAGCCAGTACAAAGAAAGAACATGTGGGTGCAGAAGTACTTCGGCTACTCATTGATAACAATTTGTATGATGTTAATTTGAGAGGTCCAATGCTATGGACACCTCTTCATTATGCTGCTTCTCACAATAACGTTCCCGCAGTAGAATTCTTATTGGAAGCTGGTGCTGACTTCTCATCTCGCGGTAGGTCTTCTGATACTGCTATTCACGTTAGTAATATTCATGGATGTCGTGAGTCTGTTGAAGTGTTGAAGAATTATGGTGAGAACTTTATCTCTGAATTGCCTTCTAAACCAAAGCGGAAATTACCTCCAATCGAAATTGATATTCCAAGCTGGTTCTTTAATGACTAAATCTTATGTAATGGTCGAAACAAAAAAAACTCCCTTTTATGATTTTTATTCTCTTTATTGTTCTTAATCTTCTAGTCCATAGTCACTTGTACTCAATTGCATGGCATCCTAGCGCCAGTGAGTCGTGGCCTAAGCTTGACTGACCTTTTAATTATCTTTTTTTTAACTTTTTTTTAATCAAAAATTCCTATTCGCAGATAAGACAAAAAAAATAATAAAATGTACGTTCCAATCACAAGACGTTGTGCAAGTCGTTTATCTCAGTATAAAAAAACAGTTGATCACAAACTACCAGAGCACGTTACTAATGAGAGGATATTTGGAGATTATTACAAAGTAAAAGAAGTAGGTGAAAAGATTAGTAAAGATAAAAGATATCAAGCTTTTGAAATCCACAGCGTAAAACACGCTGAACTATTGAGAACAGCGGCGGGAGAAATTAAAGATTGGGGTGCTTTTCCAGGAGTTTTTGTAAAAAGTAAAGAAACAGGGAAACCCGTCAACATCAGATTCTCAGATGCTAAAACTGACTACGAACTACTAAACTCATTGTGGTTGATGGTGTTTGTTCACACTCATGATCACGACCGCTTTAAAGAATCAACACCAGCAATCCTACAGTCAGCTCTCCGTAAATACATAACAGAGCTTTCATTACTGGAAGAGAATGAAATATGTACATTAGAGTATATCGAAACAAATCCAGAATTTAAATTCTCACCTAAGAATTCAGAACCAGCTGCTATTTATAAACTGACTGGAACAGTACCAGAGGTTTTGTATTCAGCTGCTATGCTTCTTTTTAAGAAAGGATACTCTTCGGGATTAGTAACAAAAGATGATGACGGAAAGGATGTTCATCCTCACATTATGACTGCTATTCCGACTTCTAATGATGAAAAATTATCGTCATTTCCTGATGTTGTAAAGCAAGTATCTAAGTCAGCACTTGCCACCTACAAAGACGTTTTGTCTAAGGGTGTGGAAACAAACTTTTAGCGTTGAAGGGAGACTAACAGCAGCGAGGGCAACGATAAAAAAAACCCGACAATCGCTCGCTCTGTAGACTTAACTATGGAATGCTTCTACTCTGGTGGTCTTTGTATTCTTCGTAGCGATTCATACTTTTTGAGCCTTTTTTCTTAAATTAAATCTTTCTTTTTTTTGATAAAAGTAACCTTCTTAATTCAACTTAAACAGAAAATAACAATCCAATAATGACTATTAGATGAGAGAAAGACACAACCCAACACACACAATTGGTGGTAGTGATGTTGTAAGGCTATTACCATTATTATCACAAAGAATTGTCAGTGATGATATCCCTAATAGGTTTAGTTCAGATTCTATGTCATTGCAGAGCTTCAATTCTCAATCTTACGAACCTGAACAAACAATCGCCTCTCTAAACCAACTACAATTCAGATCAACTCTGAAGTCTGGTTGCAGCTCTAGACCAACTTCACAATCACTAAAAACTAAAGCAGGATGTCTGTTAAAAAGACGAGCAATCAATTCAATGCCGAACCACGCATTCCAAACTGACGTTAAACAACAATGGCAATTCGTATCAGGTCACTGGTTGAGCGTAGTATCAGAAAACGATAACCACAGCAACAGTAGTCAATGTTATAATTATGATGCAATAGAAACCTTAAATAGTGAACTGGATGATATTCTTAATCAGTCAGAAGGTGGAATTGCGAAAGTTTCACATCACCAAAGTAGTTTAGACACAATGGGAACTACAGCAGAAACAGTTTATAAATACTTAGCTAAGGAGACAAGCGTAATAACACCAGATGATTTACAACATGCTTGTCCTTCTACGGAAGAAGATTCAAAAATGCATTCTCGATTTGAAACTTTACTTCAAGCCTGTAAAGGAGGATTGTCATTACCTGATTTCGTCGCTTGGTTCATCAGAAGTGAAGATACTCAGTTGCTGTCTCATATTTCAATAAGTGTTTCCAAATTGATCTCACAGGCACAGAGAGCCTTCAAATGCATAAGCAAAGGTCGTGTTTGGTTATCAGGATCTGACCTAGAGCCGTATGCAAAATTCTGCCCAACAAACAGTAGTATAGCAGAAAGCTATTCAAGATTGCTATCAACGGTAAAGAACTGCAGGAGATCTCAGTGTGATGAACAACTTCAACTTAATGATGACAACTCTAATTCTAATCCAACTGATTCAGAACATTGTATTGATGTGAATACTTTCTTAGATTGGTTTACGACTCATAAAGAATTAGAACTCTTACAATTCTTAGCTAAACTATTCTCTACTGGTATCAGTAATACCGAACGGACAGTCAGAGGAGCTGTCGCTACTTTTCTCGACATCGGAAAGCGTGCGACTACAATCTTTAATAAGATTTCACAGTACAGATCAATAACAGGGAGTAAGCAATCTTCTACTCAACCAATACAGAGATTATTAGATAAATCATTTACTGGTAGAAAGGTTTCGAGGAAGTCAGATCACCCAATACCTGGGATTATGAAGATACGAGCTAGTAGAGCTTTCTTACAAATTCCACAAGGAGGTGATAAGAGAAAAGTGTCTTCGGGATTGACACCATCACCGCCGGGTATGATTACTACTCCGTCTGTGACGTTGATACCATCACCACCTGTTGGATTAGATTCTTCAATAAGTGTTCGTAAGCAACAGTTAAGTATCACACCAACTGTGGAGAGTTGTATTTCTTCAATCAAAGATTGTGATGCTCAAAGTGATGTCAGTACTTGCAGTGACAACGATAATTCAAAACCTCTCATGCCCAACGTTTCTTCACAAAAAAGCCGCAGTGTCCTAATTAACAAGAAAACTTCTCTTAATGGACGGCCTAGTAAGTTTAGTCTTAGTCGACTCTCAACTGATTCTGGAAGGCGTTTGTCTTCATTCAAAACCCGAAGATCTTCTGTTCTGGCTGTCGCTAGAATGAAATCTCTTGTTCAGATAGCTGACGTTAAACAACAGAAGAAAGTTGTTTTGATATCATCCAGTAGAGTTATAGAGTTATTACAAAGTTGTCCTCATGTTGCTAATTCATCTTATCTCTTAGGTAAGATAAATGAACTCTCTCGAGGACAAGAACAACTTCGACTATCTGAATGGATAGAGTTCGTAAAGGGAATTGCTTCGGATAGTCCGAGTGAAGCAAACTTACTTCTAATTACTTTGGAAGAACAAATTCAATACTACCATCGGAATATGGGAGGGTTACCACCTGAAAAGAATACTTGGAAGAGTAGAAACATCATGGCGCTATTAAGAAAAAGTCGCAAGAAAGACAGCAGTGATGATCTTCTTCAAATTACTTCTGATGAACATATTGTTGAGTCACCCTCATTAGCTATCAGTGATAGTGGCTTCCCTGATCCTATCCCTGGGTTATCACCTCTCGGAATGAATGATTGGGAATTGAACCACGAAGGTTTAAAGAAACACTCAATCTTTTCTATTCCAACATTCGATAACCGAAGAGAAGAGTCTGATATCCTTTTAGGGTCACCTGTCTTGACCGTTACAACTGCCGAGACGAGTGGTAATAATGGAAAGAAGGGATCGGTATTTTCGGTCCCAGCATTCGACAGTCACAACATCAGATCGAGTATAGAATCACCGATGCTTGTTGTGACAAACTCTGTGGGAGCTGAGACAGGAGTGGGGATTGAAAGAAGGGTTTCTATGGTTACTGTTCCTATCTTCGAAGGCAACAAACCCCCTGCCGAAGATGATGAAACAAAATCATTCAGAATTGTTACAGTAGCTATAGTTCTGATAGTCACCTCTGCCGCTATCGCATCTGAAAGCGTCTTAGCAAAAATCATCAAACCAATGAGACTGGTTGTTGAACAACAGAAGATTGTTTCTTTTGGAACCGCTTCAATCGCAAGAAGAGTCACTCACTTGACCCTAAATCCAAACCTTCACTCATCAGTCATTCCAGTTATTGGATTATTAAAAGGATCAAAGACAATGATATCTGACATCGCAATGGAATTAATTATTATCGGAATTACTATTGCTGGTGTTATCGTAAATGTCGGATGTACTACTGCGAGACATAAACTACGAAGTAGGATGATGTCATCTGTTCGTATTAGAAAGAGTGTTGCGCCTCCTCCGACTGTTGCAGTTTTAGAACGAAGATCAACAAGAAGAAATAGTTCTATTGATGAGATTAGTGCTTGTATTTTATCATCTAGTATGACTGATTGTCCGGGTATGTCTCAAGAGATTCATTCCAGACTTCGAGATGATTTCCTGCGAATTCAAAATCGAGGAACCGTTTCACAAATTCCATCATATTGTCAACTCCATGAGCTTCGTGTTAAAGAAATCAACCCAATTAATACTTTCCCAGAACTTGTTGACGTTTATTTTCACAGTTTAGTTAATAACGATAACGAAAAACAAGAAGGAATAAATATGATTTAGTTAAGTTATTATTGTTACGTTCTGGTTCGATTCTTCCTCAAGGAATTTTTTTTTTTTTATTTACACTGGTTTTTTTAACAATTATTAGCAAAGACGTGTGAACATTGTAATTTAACTTAATATTTTTTTCCCCCCCTTCCAAGGCTTGGAAGATGTCTCACCGAGATGACAGTGATCATCAGGTACACAATATCAGTATACCTGGTCATCGGGAATTGAATTTCGGTCTTAGATGGGACTTTGTTGGAGAAGAACCGTTTGATCTTGACGTATCCTGCGTTAGTTTTGATAGAGCTGGCAACACTGGAGAAGTTGTTTATTTTAACAATTTGGTAACGACTGGTGAATGGATGGTTCACACTGGTGATAATACAACAGGAGAGGGTGATGATGATGACGAAGCCATTCAAGTCTATTTATCAAAGATTCCTCAAGAAATTCATTCCCTTGTACTCGTCATAACATGTCACAATACGGGTATGTTTTTATAGCAATCCAAACATTACAAATATATAATCTTTATAACTATTTTACGAACAGGTTTCAATCTCGGTGCTGTAGATAGCATTCTATGCGCTGTGACTGACATGACTATGGACGATTTAATTTGTTCTATTCCAGTTCATCTTTCAAAAGACTCAACAGCGACAATAGTTTGCAAATTACAACGTCTCAGTAATAGCAGTTCTGATGTTGTCAACCCATTTGGGTTTTGGGAACTCGCTGAGTTGAATAAACCAGCAGCAGGACATTCCATTGCAGACAAATCCTTAGTATTAGCCATGCAAGAGGTGTGTGTGTGTTTCGTAGTATCTGTTGTGTGGTTTCATAATATAAGACAAAAAGAATAAAAATAAAAAAATAAAAAACAGCTTCTGGACATATCAGAAGAGTATCTCAGTCAAAGAAAAGAATTAGTAATAAACATTGATGGCAAAAAACGAAATGTCGCGCAGTTATCAGCAGACGTGCAGCATCTCGTATTTGGAATTGGTTGGAGTAAAAGCGACGAAGACATTGACTGCACTGTAATCTACATGAGTAGAAGAGCTGAATACGTAGATCACGTAAATAGTAAAAATAAATTACAATCTGCAGACAAAGCCTGCGTTCACTGTGGTGACAATGTCACTGCAGTCGACGCTAAGGGAACTGGAGACAAAGAAAAAGTCGACCTTTACGTAAAGCAGATCACACCAGCATGTGATTATGTTGTATTTGCCGTATCTACTGTCGAACGTGACGGTAAATGGATGGGAAAATTAAGTCAGGTACAAGGTTCCTATTGTAGAATTGTAGAAGTAAAAAAGAAAGTTGGAAAAGGAAAGACTCACAACATCGAAGACCGCAACGTTATCGTAAGAGGGAATCTGAGTAAAGTATCAAAAGACGCGGTTGGAGTTATATTCGCTGTTATGTACAGAGATGATTCTCAAGCTGGTTGGAAAGTTTTACCCATTCAAGAATGCCTAAATCACTTACCCATAAGTAGTATCTCACCAGGTGAATTCGTTCCAATTGTTAGATCCCTTGTTGTTTATTTAGAAGACTTAAAACTAATCCACGCTGCAGCAATAATGGATTTCCAACGAGATCATTGGATGAACTTCACAGCAGGCATCTCAAGCACACATATCTTATCTGTGACGGTTGTTGAAGCGAGAAATCTTGGACCTCAAGGAAAATCTTTTAATTGTCATCTGCAGCTATGGACAATGGATCAGGGAAAGCAATATCAAAAATTTCGAACAGCGTCAAGTACTAACAGAATAGATCCTACTTGGAATGAAACTTTTGAATTCGAAGTAACTTTTCACGATTCTATTCGAGTCGTTGCCTTCGATCGATACTTCGTAGGAGTAGTCGACATCCCGCTTGTTAAGTATAAAGATATCTTTGAAGAGACTCTTTCAGACGCCTGGCTTCCTCTCTGTGGTTCTGACGTCGAAGGTGAAATTCACTTAAAAATGACCCGTAAGGTAATCGCAACTAAAAAAGTAAAATCCAGACCTGAATTCTGCTGCCTTGCATAGCAGAGCCATTTTTTTTTTTTTTTTTAAATTTGTTTTTTATGTTTTTGTCATTTTGGTTTCAGTTTCTACTACACGATATTTATTTATTATTATTTTTCATTTGAGACACGTTTTGTGTCAAAAACTGAAATATCTTTTTGAAAGAGGCTACTTTTACAAGTACCTAATAATTACTTTTGGAGCGATGCATTTCCACATTATTTTTTAACTTTAGTTGCGTTTTGTTGTTTTTTAATTTGATAAGATGCGACTGTGTTAACTTTTTTTCTTATTCTACGCTCTTTTTAGATAGCATTCGCATTCTGTATCTGATTGTGATGATGGGGTTTTTATGTATTTTTTTTTTTAAAAATAAAAATTCAAATATCAACTCAGTACTACACGTTTTTAAAAAAAAAAAAAAAAAAAATGTTAAGTTCGGAAGAACTTGAGAATCTTTGTTTTGAAGATCAATCTGCGTGGGATCAGAGTACTTTGGACCCTCCTCCTTATAAAGGAGCAATGCGAGATATTGCAAAAGGTGTTCATGAAGGAGATTTATTATTCGACAGTCTCTCAACACCACAACTAATAAATAGCATTCATACTAACGGAGAAGGACTACCAAGTACAGGACAACCATCATGGGATGTTAACTGGCAACAAATATCAAACGGACAACACGTATGGAGAGAACTACTTGGACCAACTTCAGTAAGTCTCTCAGGAGCACTGCTATTGGGGTTTAGCATTCATAGGTTTGCTGAGGTATGTTGTTAAATCTGACATGTTAACAATTCAGTACAGGTAGTACATAATAAACAAAACATTAACAGGTATTAGTGTTGTCGGGTTACGCTGATTCTGCTGACTCTAATTTTCGGAGATATCAGGCGACGGCTTATCATACTCAAGACTGGATGAGATTTGATTTGCAATCTGAAGATTCTCCAGCAAGAAAAAGTATTAAACAAGTGAGAGCGATGCATTCGTTGGCAAGAAGAAAAGCAATTGAACAGAACTTAATGCAAAAAGAATCTAACGGGATACCACTTTCACAATATGACATGGCTGAGACCCTGTTTGCGTTCTCATCTGTTTCGATTGACATTATCTGTCACACATTTAAATTATCACATAAACTTGATGACACTAAAAGGAGAGATATGATTTCCGTCTGGAGACTAATTGGATTTTATCTCGGCATTCAAGACGAGTATAATACGTGTTCTAGTCTTGAATACAACAAGAAATGTTTCTTTGATTGGCATACTTGGTCGGTCTGTAGAATTACTTCAGGAAGCGCAGCAAGTAAAAAGTTAGTAGAAACAACTTGTGAGGGTTTTGGTAAACATCTGCCTGCTGGTTTGGAGTATTGGAAAGCATTTTATAAATCTTTGTTCCTTGAGTACAATGCTATTTATAAGTGTGATATGAAGATTCCTATTTCTGATGGACTTTCAGGAGTCTCTCAATTCATCAGAACACTACTACCTGTTCTTGGAATGGGACCCGTCTCTCGTCGAATTCAGAAACGTTTATACATTGAACGTGATGCATATTTTGATGATCGTCCGCTTTTCAACCGAATCCAAACTCGCAAACAGCGAGCATCTCAATTTTCTGACAACATCTTATGGCCTTGTGTGTCTGCAATGTATTCGGTATATAAATTTATATTCAGCAGAGTGTTCTTAGGTCCTTCTATGTTTCTTATTTTGTATCACATATACAGTGATAAGGTTGTAGTTGCTGCTTAGAAACTGTTACTGTTATGACCCTCAAAGTGTGCCATCAAATTCGTTGAATTGGTTGGTTTCATTATTTCAATAAAAGAAATCAACTCTGCTTGCCATGATCTGAGCATTTTATACTTTGTTTTCAAAAACCAGTAGATGACCCTCGTCATTTATGTCTTCTTTACTGATAAAATAAATAAAGTTTTCTTTTCTTTTGTTTTGAATAGTGATGTGAGATAACGTGTGGTAATTTTGAATGTTAACATATTTTGTTAAGTCGTTTTCTTTGACTTAGAATTGTGATTGTTTTTCTTACTGTGTGTGGCATTTTTTTTTATAACCGTTCGTTCGTCTTATTTTTTTTTTAGTTTTCTTTTAAATTAATTTCTTGTTATATTTATCCAAAGGAGTGGAAAGTGAGGTTCAAACCGCTTGCCGAACGTTACCTTTTTATTCATGAGCCACGTGTTATATCTGTGTATCCAAAGCCAAATTATATTTTTTAGTATTTTTTTTTAAACGGATCCAAAATGGGTATACTTGCTCCCTTAACTTAGAGAGCGTTCTTTCCCTTCTTCGGAAAGTGATTTTTTTTTTTTTTTTTTTTTGAAATTTACACTGAAGACACCTTATAGTTTTAGTTATTCACAGTTATCGTGATTTAACGAATATGCCGGCAGCTGTGTCAGCTTATGAATTATTGAATGAGAAAAGTAATGTTACACCAACTCCGATACTAAGAAAGCCACAATCAAATAATGATAAAGCAGTGGTTCTATGTAGGACACAGACATTATCATTTCAGACTTGGGATCGACTTAGTTGGTTTGAAGGAGTTAGAGAGACGTGTTCAGCTATTGTTTGGTGTGGCCAACAAGTGGGATTTCCCAGGGATTTGGTGATTGAGGTGCTGAAATATTATTTGAAGCCGTCTGCTAGATTTAGTACCAGAAAACCGATTGAATTTCAATCCGACGACGAGACTGAAACCGACTCAAGTCCTAAATCAAAGTCGCGGGAAGCTACCGACGTCATCATCGTCAAGAAAAAATCTTCCTCTGTCAGCAACACCAATGCCGTGAGTTCTTTAGCAGACGTTGCGGCGTCTGCTCACTGGATGCGATTCTCATCTGACATCTCTGATATGCCTGTCACAAAATCACTTCAAAAGGATGTTTCTAAATCGTCAACCCCTGTAAACACTGTAGACCAAAAGGATAAACCACTTCGTTCAGCATTGAAACTCTCTGTCGATAACAAGGCTACCGATAAGTCAAAAAGAAGATTTTGTGGTACTTCTATTAGAACACGACGTAGTTCTGAGTCCACTGCCGGCAAACGTCAGATTAATTTTCCAAATGACGACAACAAGAAGCTCATCAGTAACACCAATGCCGTGAGTTCTTTAACAGACATTGCGGCGTCTGCTCACTGGATGCGATTCTCATCTAATGCTCCTGATGAGTCCGTTGATACAAAGGAATCGACCAACATCAGATCATCGACATCTGAAGAACATCAGAGCAAATTACATTATTCAGCATCCTCCATCGATACTAGAACTGCTAATACTGAATCTGTGAGAGTGTTAACACCACCACCCTGTTTGATGCAGAGTTCACATAAATCTAAAAAGAGTTCATTTACATCCGAAAGCTCCTCGTCTGGAAGTGACTCCGGTAGAACCCATCGTTATACTTGGGGTGAACGTGCTTTGAGAATGTTGTCGTGTGGGTTTAAGAAACATTCGGCTGAGAAGTCGTCTGAAAAACGAAGTTTATCTCGGTAGGTAATAGCAGTCATATTCTCAGTTGACGTAATTTCCGAGAATAGACGTGTGACAGATATCGTTATCAAGATACTCAGCCATGATGCTATTTGTAGTTGTCACTGCATCTTTCTCAAGATGAAAGTAGTACCTTGGAGTATTTTAGTCATTCATTTCTGCTTCTTTATTGGTGAATGTGCCATTGGCTTTTTTTAAACAAAATCTCCGAGGACGAACATGCACATTTTTTATTTTATAATTATTATTTTTCTTGGTCATTAGGCAGGCAATAGTAGTCGCTGAACCAGGTCTTGTTCTTTTCTCGGTTTTTTTGTTTTTTTATTTTTTTTCTTCAAAATTCCCTAGCCTTATCTAATAGTTATTTTTTAATTTTTTTTTTTTTTTTTTTTGTGCTATTGCTGTAGCCTCTATGAGTAAGGTACTTGCGCACCAGCAGCAGCCTGGTTTCTTATTGACTTGTTCGCAGTCTTTTTTTCTTTAACGATTTGCAGTACATCCTCTTCTTTATGTAGCGATGTGACCCTTTGTTGTTAAATTTTTTGTTTTCTCCTCTAGCATGTTATCTTTTGTTGTTTTATTTTACACCCCTTTTCATATATGGTTATTACCCAGCACATGCCCGTATCTCCGATGCCATTTCATTGGCAATTATTCTGTCTATCCACTTTAAGTCGGGTTTTCTCCTCCCTCTTTTTTTTTTTTTTAATTCTTCGCAAATCCACTAGCTTGATGTTTTTTTTAAGTCTGAAATGTGTGTTAGTTAGATCGATATTTTCTTTCCAGGTACTTTTGTGATGCGGTGTTTACTTACACAAAGTTTTCGTTGAAGGAACTGTTTTTTTTTTTCACATTAATTTGTTCTCTCTCTTTTCCAGCTGCACTACTCTTATATAAAACTCCGACACAACTCTAACAACAATGTCCGGAATGGAAAATGATGAAACCAACTGTTTGTACAAAGTACTCGTAGTAGGAGAGGGTGGTACTGGAAAGACTTGTGTAATTAGAAGATACGTTCATAATATTTTCCAAATGAGTACGAAGACTACCATCGGTGTCGACTTTGCGTTGAAGATGCTTCACTGGGATGGTAAAAAACAAATCACCCTTCAAGTTTGGGACATTGCTGGACAAGAACGTTATGGACAAATGACTAGAGTTTACTACCAGGCTGCTGTTGGAGCTCTAGTCGTTTTCGATATTAAGAAACCAGAATCATTCGCAGCTGTAGCAAAGTGGAAACAAGATATTGATAACAAAGTGTACATGGCCGACAACAGCAGCATTCCGTGTGTGCTATTAGCAAACAAGTGTGACTTGTCTCCTTTATCTGACTTTAAGACAAATGAAGAAATGGATACTTTTTGTGAAGAAAATGGTTTCGTTGGATGGTTTGAGACCTCAGCTCTTAAAGACATTAATATCAAACCCGCATTTGAAGAACTCGTAAAGCACATTGTTGTAAATGACAACCCGAAAACACAACAACAAGGTGGTAAGAAAGAAACTCTTACTCTAACTCAACCACCTTCAAGAGAGAGCCAGAAATCATGCAAATGTTAATTCAAACAGCGCATGCTTTCCTCGTCTTCTCTTACGGGCTAATACCCCTTATGTTCAAAAAGGTAGTAGTTTCCTTCGAAATCCTGTTCTTTATTTTCACCTAAAAATGATTGTAGGATTTGCCGTGACTTTCTCTTACTGCGGCAATTTAAAGGGGAAAATGTATTAAGAAATAGTATGGTGACCAATCCCCTATCCCCTTTCCCAATCCAAAAAAAAAAAAAAAAAAAAAAAAGAGATACGTTTTTCTCTAAAGGAGCCCTTTGGGAAAATTCGGTGTCTCATGTTCGGTAACTTACCAAACTAAGCTGTTGGAAGTGGCTAAAGTGCCACAGAAATATTATCTGTTGTTTTATGCTTTACAAATTGTTCTCTGAAAACCCTTGCGGAGAAATGAATTTGACAATGTTTAAAAAAAACCTGAGGAGGTGACTTGTTATACGCATTCTGTTTCCAGTAGGCTGACATTAGGCAACAGAGTTTTAAGTTTTATAAGTTGTGTTATGAATGTTTTGGTAAAATGTGTATACAAGTCATACTTTAGTGTTTCTGATTTTTTCTTCTTTTTTTTTCTTTTTATGAACGGAAAAAAAATACTCTCCCTATTCCCAAAAGTTGTTATCTCTTGCTGGTGTTCGGTCTTGTTTTGTAGTATTCTTATCTTCCCCCGCTTGTTATTTTTCTTCGTTGCTTCCTGGACTATGAAGCTACCCACTCGTTGTTTTTCTATTCCTTTTTGCTTTTTCCGTGTGGAATGCAGTGCTGGATCAGGTATCTGTTGTTGTGGTGTGTGGTTGCAAAACGTTGTTGTGGAAAAAAAAAAAAAAAAAAGAAACTTTTTGTGTTGTTTGTTTCTACCACCCTTCAGCCGCTACGGAGATCCCTAATCTCGTGGACTCTAAAGTCACATGATCTCTTTTCTTTTTTTAAAAAAAAAATAATTTTTCTTCGGGTGTTGGTATGTTTATATTTTAGTTTATTACAACAGTCTACTTCTCAACGAATTCCCCCCCTCGCAAACAAGCAACTCAACACGGCAAGTTGATAGTATTTCCCCAACATAGTTATTTTGCTTCCCTCTTCCTGTTCCCCTACTAGATAATTCTTATATTTGTGACCTCCAATACTGAGCTCAGTAGTTGGTTGTGTGAGTGTGAAGCACTGTTTGCAAAAAAAAAACTAACAACGTTCATTCGAAGGTGTGGAGCCACCGTCGAACACTTTTTTTTTCCTTTTTTTTTTTAATAGTTCTCGTTTTTTTAATGTCAACTTTTTTTTTATTATTATTACGGAAAAAAAAACTGAATCCTACCTTTCAAATTATAGAATTGGTTGTCTCCATGGCAAGGCTTCTCCTTCTGTCAATAAAGTGTTGAAATTAAAGTTCCCTTCCCATGTCTCCCCATGCTTCCTTCCGTTGTGCATTCTTTCATTCTCTTTAAAGATTATTTGTTACTTTATATCCCCTCTAAAAGTTGCTAGTTCCGGTGAGAGAGCTGGAAAGGAACTAAGAATTTAAAAAAAAAAAAAAAAATACAAAAAAAAAAAAAAAAAAAAGGAAATAACAGAACAGAACAAATTGTTACTTCGTTCAACGTTTTTTTTTCTTGCATTTCTCTCTGCCTTACTATGCTTTTTTGAAAAGGAGATCAAAGGCGGTTTGATCACAGAGGAGGGATGGTTTAAAAAAAAAAGAAAAAGAGAAGCAAATGACTGTGTGTCTGAAATTAACTGTAAGCGACAACGCGTGAGGATTAATTAACGTGTGCTGTGGAGACCCCTTATTGCGCTCATACACCACTCGGGGAGTAATTGGATAGAAATTTATATTAAAAAAAAACAAGTGAGAAGCAAAAAAAAAAAAAAAAAAACTGAGCGAAGAGAGAAGGACTAATATTAAAAAAAAAAAAGGATTGTTCTTGGTAAAGCCATGAACGGTGCCTCACTGTCGCTGCATATTTCTAAAGTGAAAAGGAAACATTTTTTTATGTTAAATTTTGTATCCACTACACTGCACCAACGCAAGCAATATTAGTTTTCCTTACAGGATATTGCTTTTGTTTGTCTGATAGTTGCCTTCTGTTTTTGTTATTTAATCTCTTGACTGTGTTAGCAGTATCACTTTTTTTTTTTTGTATTGTAATTAACCAAACCAATCTCAAGAAGATATTTCTACATTCAGGATACCAAACTAAATGTCAGACCCAGTAGATGTTGAGGAATTAACACAACTAAAATGCCTTCTTCAGAATGTAGAGGCTGAAAAAGAAGCATATCGGAACAGGTTTGCAAAGCAAAAACAAGAAGCAGATAGCTTAAGAGAACAGCTAACAACAGCCCAAGAAAACGTGGAGACGAAGACTCAGGAATTACAAAAAGAAAAGGAACATAGTGAAACACTGAACGGTCAACTGAACGCTTTAATAGCGGAGAAGGGAGACGCAGCAGCTGAAAAACATGATATCATACCACGTTCTCCATTGAATGCGAGTTTATCAGGTTGGGAAATGGCAAGACAAGATACCTTTGATGCAAAACACTCTGCTCAGATGGCTGACGTAGTCGAGGCACTCCAACAAGAAGTTGCAACTGGAAAGCAAGAAATAGAAGAACTCAAAGAAGAGTTAGAAGAGCAAACCGACATGCACACAGACGACCTTCTTCCTCTGCAAGAGAAGGTTACTGAATTAGAGGTTTCAGAGAGAGAATTAAAAGAAAAAATTGAAACTATTTCAAACGAAAGAGACGGAACACTGCAAACTCTTGAAGACACCAGCAAGCAACTCGCAACCTCGCGAGAACAAGCACACCTACAAATAGAAGAAGTAAATCAAAAAATAAAAGATCTCTCTGAAGTTAACGATAACTTAACGAGTCAACTTCAGGCAGCAGAATCTAAAAATACGGAAATCACTGAAACCCACACCAATGACATGTCTGCTTTAAAGGAACAGCTGAACTCTTCGGAGAAAAAGGAAGCTGAACTTATTCAGCAACTTAAAGAGACGGACGATGAACTTACTGACACACAAGAACAAGTAGCCAATACAAAAAGTGAAACAACTCAATTACAAAAACAACTTCAGATATTACAAGAACAAATAAATGACAGTAAGTCTGACACTGAATCAAGATTAGAGTGCGCACGTGCGATGACTTCTACTTTAGAAAAAGAATTGCAGACAGCTAAAGCAGAGCTTGATCAAATTACAGAAGTTAAGAAGGTTCTTGAAAAGGAAAACGAAACACTTCAATCTGAGTCTGCGAGTCTCACAGAAGAACGGAATCGTCTCACAGAAGAACAGACTCGTCTCACTCAGGATGTTAAAGCTTCTCAGGAGACGGAAGCTATTCTTCAATCTGAACTCAAGTCACTCGAGGAAGAGATCTCTTCATTGAAAACCCAACTGACTGCCGCCCAACAAAATAGTTCTGAAGATCTCTCCAAATCACAAACAGAAGTATCAGAATTACAAAAAAAACTATCCTCCGCTAACGAACTCAACTCCACCACTTCGAATGAAATCAGCTCTCTGGAAGAGAAGTTGGCAGCAGCTCAGCAAAGTGGTTCCGACGATTTGTTAAAATCCCAAAATGAGTTGTCGGAATTACAACAAAAATTAACTTCGGCTGAAGAAACCATCTCATCGCATGCAGCAGCAAGTGATAGCCTGAAGGAAAAGCTGGCTGCGGTTGAAGAAAGTAGCCATACGGAAAATGAAAAATTGCAAGAACAAATAACAACCATGGAATCAACAAAAGACAGTGAAATTAGTACCTTGAGAGACCAGTTGACAGCAGCACAGCAGAGCTGTTCTGAAGATTTGGTCAGCGCGCAGAATGACGTCACCGCACTGCGGGAGAAATTAAATTCAACAGAGACATCAGGTCAGGCTGAAATTAGTTCCTTGAAGGAGCAGATTGCTGAGGCTCAGCAGAATGCGAGCCAAGATCTCGCTACCGCGCAAGCAAAAATATCAGATCTTAATGGTCAGGTAGAAAATCTTCAAAATGCTGCAGGTGTTGAGGATGTCTTAAAACAGGAACTCAACTCTCTAAAGTCTCAACATTCTCAAGAAGTTGAACAACTAAACTCTCGCATTGAATCCCTGAGCGAGGAGAGTTCGAAAATCAATGAACTCGAGAATACCAACAAGAACTTAGTATCCGAGAATGACATACTGCAGAGTTCTATTGGAGCATCACAGCAGGAGATAACAACAATGGAGGCAACGTTGGAAGCATTGAGAACAAGTTATGCTTCAGTGACATCGGAAATGGCTAAGGCTGAAGATTGCCAACGAACCCTTGAAAAAACGATGGCAATGGAACAGAAGAAATCATTTGAACTGAAATCTGAACATGAAGCAGCTCAGAAATCAAATATCGCAGAAATTGCGAAACTTCAATCGGAGATTACCCAACTGAGAAACAGAAGTCCAGTAGAGAAGTCAATCATAAGCAAACCAGCGGCTGAACTCGAGCGAAGGCCATCTGTGGAACCCGTAATAGATATGCCTCCACCACTGCCTGCTGATTTGAGTGCCCACATGTGGCTAAACGTTCGCAGTAATTACCGACACGTTAGATTACGTCCACAAGGAGTAGCAAAACAATGGAGAGTACACAGCATGAAGATGATGGATGCTGCTGGTGTTAATATTGCAACAGACTCAACAAGAATAAAAGTATCTGGAAGATCTCATCTTGAAGAAGGAGGATGTCAGATGACTGGAGTCTGGGAAGGTCCTCTCAACTCAAGAGATCAATCCTGGATGAGATATGACCTTCCAAATTCAGAAGTTGTTTGGAAAATAGAAACACGTTCATCAGTTGAAGATGGTCTCGCTCCTCTTCGACTAGTGGCTGAAGGTTCAAAAGACGGCAAAGAATGGGTTTCTGTTAGTTGGACTGCTGGTGAGACAATTCGATGTCAGCCTGTCTACAAAGACGGTGAATTTAATAAGCCTCGCTTTGCCAACGAAGTTGTTCACCAAATTTCTCTGTGATAACATCCTACAGTCCTATAGTTATATTCGATAATTATGCCGCCCCCCCAAAAAAAAATATTATCCTATTTCATATTTTGTCTCCAAGAATAAATTATTAGCAGGTGACACTTCTTGTCCTTAAGAACAATTAGTTAGTTAGATAGCAGTAAAGCCAGGAACAAACACCTTCGGTGGGTGTGTTAGTTTTAATGTTCATTTTTCTGTTTCCTTCTCAACTGAACAGCGCTGATACACTTTCTTTCTGAGAATGATACGTTAAGCGTTTGTAACTTAACCCTTACCACCGGAGTTGATATATCAGCTTGAAAAAAGATTTTTTTTTCTTCGTCTACGTCTCATCCCGTACATTTTACGCGGAGGGACCCTGGAACCCGCCTTAACATTAATAGTAAGGATTTAGCATAGGGTCACTCAAAACATTGCTTTTCCCCCATTGTGCATTCCGGTAATGATGATTTGGTGTGATTTTTTATGGGGAGGGGTGATGGGGTTCAAGATATCATATTGTGCCTTATTCGCCTTTACCAAAATCGAAATTGTGTAGAAGTTCAAAAAAAAAAAAACTGACTTTCTTACGGTGGTGTTAGGGTTAAATTATACAGTCCTTTGGCACTTGACGAAGAGTGGCTTTAGTAGTTCACGTGAGGTTGAGAGAGAACATTTTATGCTCTGTTAATTGTGTTTCCCCCTTCTTATTAATTAGTCAGATGGACTCTCAGTGATGTGGTTTATCAAAAGACACTATTTTTGGTGAATATCGTAAATGTCACGTGATCTTGTTTGAGTAATTCTTATTATTATTATTATTATTATTATTATTATTATTATTCATAGATGGAAGTGCCCTACAATTTGGAGGGCGTGTAGGGCGCTTGTAGGGCGCTTTTAATATAAATATTATTTTGGAGGGCGCTTTTTTTTACCTTTTTTATTACTATAAGACAGCTAAATTGACGTCGACTTACACTGACGCACAAGTATTTTGACGCAGAAGCCAAAAAAAATTTTTGACATGCTTGGCAGTCTTTCGAAAAAGAGAAAAAAGGGTGTCACGGGGTTCGAACCCGAGACCTCCAGGTCATGGTTCGGAGGTCAACAATGGCAAAAACAATAGGCTACTCCTTGAGAGCTTCCGGAGCCTGCTGCAATCCCTGAAGCTGAAACTCATTTCAGTGGACGATGCATCCCAGATCTACAAGGAGCTGATTAGCCCGCAGAATGCACCGAGTCGAATATAGAGGGATTCGAGGAGGGAGAGTGCGTTCTTACTAACCTGTTAATAGGCCGGTCTTCACGGTACCTTGTGAGAAAAAAAAGAAGTTTACTGGTGGCAAGTAAACTGATATCCCAGAGACGCATTTGATCGGGCGAACCGGAGAAAAGTCAAATAAGATGCGATTCGACCCTCGCTGAGGGCAGGGGTGTGTCAAAATGAGCTCGGCATTATATTAAATTTAATTAAAAAAGCGCCCTACGCGCCCTCCAGCGCCCTATTTTGGCCCTATTTTGGCCCTACAATGGCCCTATTTTGGCCCTACAAATTTTTGTGGCTGATTTTCACCAGGCGCCCTCCAAATTTGGAGGGCACTTCCATCTATGATTATTATTATTTTTTTTTTTTATTACAAAAATATTTTATCTTGTTTGCAGATTTTTGTTATTTTGGTTCTTTCATGGATCGTGTTGCTTGCTCTTACTAACTTGTGTGCAACGGCACGTGTTGTTTTGTCTCTATCTCTTACGCTTCACTCTGGGTGGCTTTCTTCTGTCACGTCCCTTTGATGAGGTTTTTTCACATTTGTTGCTTTTATTGAAAACCAAAAGCGCTTTTTTTTTTTTTTTTTTTTTTTTTTTTTTTCTCCCTCCTTTTTTTTTTTTTTTTTGATCCCGTTCTCAGACTTCTGGAAAAAAAATTTAAAAAAAAAAAAAAAAGGCGTCCCTACGATGCAGTAATTCCCCATAATGCTGTCCAATAAAAAAAACATAAAAAAAAAAAAACATAAATAAAAAAAAAATCTTTTTTTTCCTTCCAATACGCGGATTTCCTCCTAACTTTGCTGACTGCTATCAGTGTCGTCCTGAAAAGGTTGTTCGGATATTCCGCAACAGTTTCCTTACAAGTTGAAGAAGAAAAAAAAAAAAAAAAAAAAAAAAAAATGCAAAAAGAGATTCAACTGTATTCTCTTTTTGCTCAAAAAATAGAACAAAAAAATCGTTTTTTCGTACAGCAGTTTCGTCGGCTGAGATGAAAGTGATTTTGACACAGCTAGCAAAGAAAGCACAACAGCCTTTTGCAGTGTTGGGCTACGAAGTTGATCTTAGCAAGCTACTATTAAGGCTGCTTTAGTTTGAGAGTAGTCAACAGAGGAACTGTGTGATTCGATGATTCCTTTCCGTAAGTTGTTCAAAAAAAATACCATTTCAGCGTTATCGATGATAAAAATTGCGAACCCAATTCGTCTTCGTCAATTTCATTCAAAAAAAAAAAAAGGGAAAACCTCTAATTCAACAAAAATAGTTTGCGAAATCGCCAACTCCCTACAAAAAAAAGTTGTCCACCAGGACTCGAACTTGACCCAAAAAATTGGCTTGCGGCGGGTTTTTTGTTTTTTAGCCTACCAAGCTGGGAAGAGTGCAAGGGTGGCTTGCGTCCTCCAAATTCTTGGCGGGACGCAAGCCCCCCCCCCCAACCCCCCCCAAGGGGGGAGCCCCTAATAAAAGCCCGCCTGTTCCGTACAAAGTCCAACCTGAAAAAACAAATTTGCAACTGATGACTCTCTTAAGGTAGCCAAATGCCTCGTCTTCTAATTAAAGACGCGCATGAATGGACTAATGAGATTCCTTCTGCCCCTACCTACTATCTGGCGAACAGCAGTCAAGGGAACGGACTTGAAACTGTCAGCGGGGAAAGAAGACCCTGTTGAGTTTGACTCTAGTCTGACTTTGTGCAGTGACATAGGGGGTGTAGTTATAGGTGGGAGGTTTACCAACAATGAAATACCACTACTCTTATCGTCGCTTTACTTATCCAATGATGGGGGAACGGCAGCTGCCTCTTCGGAGGTTAGGGTCCTTTCGGACTCGTAGCTTTTCCGATTCCAGCGACAAACGGGCTTCGGCTCGACCCCTCGTTTGGAGACACCAGTCAGGTGGGGAGTTTGGCTGGGAGGGCCACATTGACGAAGGCTTCTAAGTCACGAACCTAAATTGATGATGAGGATCGTTAAGCCACATTTCTAAAGGTCAAGCTTTTACTAACGTGAGAATTTCTGTTCTCGATGGTTCGAATGTGTCTGACAAAAATTACCTAATTTGGAATGCTGCTTGAAGTCTGGTGAATTTTGGTTGGAGGTCTTAGTCTCACTGGTGAACTGCACAGTAACATTTTAAAGTGATCGATCACACGGGAGGGGTCTTGGTGATTTATTGCAACGGGAATATGTCTCAACTCGACCAGTGGGTGATCAATCCGCCCTTTGACTATGTTTTGGTCACATTTTCCGTCATTACGAAAAAGAGAAAAAAGGATGTCACGGGGTTCGAACCCGAGACCTCCGGGTCATGATTCGGCGGTCATAACCAATAAACTACCGGAGCTCCGAAAATTCTGAAAGTTTTCCCGTCATGTTGGGTTGTTTCGAGCGGTTAAAATTTTTGTGATGAGTTGGCGATTTCGCAAACTATTTTTGTGGAATTAGGGGTTTTCCCAAAAAAAAAAAAAAAAAACAAAAACAAAAAAAAGAATATTTAATTTATCATAAAGCACCTGTGATATTGACCTGCAAGGGTCGTCGGTCTAGTAAGACACGGGTGGGGTGTGCATTACGGTGGTCGCCTTCAGAAGAGAACACTAAGAAAGCCAGAACGGGGTAGTTATTAGGAATGAGAAAATAATTTAATGTGGGATTCTTAAAATAGAATAGTTTTGAAGCATTCAAATCGTTTTTTTTTTTTTTTGTGCTTTTTTTGCTACTAAACTGCTAGTAGGCACAGCATGTGGAACCCCACAAGCAAAGTAACGTTCCAACAAAAAGATTATACACATGAAGTACATTGTAAGACTCATTGAGAGAAAGTGTGTCTGTTTTGGCGTGCCATCTTGCCGCCTTTAATATGTATTAATAATATGCCATTACAATTAGTAATAACACTTTTTTAAGACAGAAGTAGCACATGCAAAAGGATCAGTCATTTGTTTTGTATTAAGGTTTACTTATTCTCCCCTCAGTCACATGCCTGATAGTGAGAGGGACAGTGTCACTCCAAGCCCCAGTGGTGAACGCGATGAATTGGGTGAGTTGTATCGTCTACCAAAGACAACAGGAGAAAATGAAAAAACAAAAACAGCAACTACCTTGATGTTAAGACAATTAAATATCACCATATCATTGAGTATTATTATTGTAACATCAGTATTGTGTGCTTCTCTTGCTGTTGTTAGTTCTGACAAAGCTTTTAATGATACAGTAGAATCAAGAGACAAAGCTGCGAACGAATGTTTTGATGCAGGAGAACAAAACATCTTACAACAAACAAACGCTCATCTAGACGCGATGTCTTATTTAGTTCAATCATATATAAATGAGTTCTTGGAATCTCACAGACGAATAATTGCTTCAGATATTCATATAATCCGTAATTTTGATCCAAAAAATAAACTATTCATGGATGCCTTAACCAGCTCATTATGCGGCCAATACGTATCACACAAGAACGTAGGGATGACGATAATTGGTGTTATAAGAGATGATAACTACACTCGAATCATAACAGATGACGGAAATCCTACCTTAGGAATGTGGACACAAGATGGAGGAACTCTGATGAAGGGATTGGTTACTGACGATTGTGAATTTATTTCAAACTTAACAATCAACAGTACTGATGGTTTCGTCACTGGATGTCCTGGAAATGAAGACGCAAACTGTTTGGTGGAGAATGAAGATTTTCATATTCAATTGTTTTATAAACTTGCTAAGAAACACGTCCAACCTGGTGTTGAAAATGTGAAATTTGGATTTCTGACACTCGGAATTGGACTTACAACTTTAGGAGTATTCGAAGGGGGAGTCGTTTTCGGAGGTATCAGTCTACGTGATATTTCACAAGTTTTCAACACCGTTAGTCTTGGTACTCACGGAAGGATTTATGGAGTCGTTCGCTCATCATGGGTAAGCCCAGAACAAACAGACCTCCGCTACAACATCCACTACAATCAAACACACAGGTTAATAGGGGCATCAGTAGGTGATGTGTACGAAAATGTTGAAAGTAAGATCCCTATGTGTACGAGTTGTTCATGGGCACCTCGTCGTCCTGTTGACTCAACGGATCACATCATATCAGCGACAGCTCGTTATATTGAAAACATTCCTGGAAAATATGAATCTCTTCTACAGAATAAATCATTACATCAATTCTCTCTTATGAATGATGACCACAGTAATCACACTCATGATGAATTCGTAGCAAAGGTTTCATCAATAGAATCAAAGCATGGTATTGATTGGTATATTGTGATAGTCCTTGATAGTGACTTCCTTTATGGAGAAGTAAACGAAAGAGTTTTACAAACAAAAAAAGAGATCGACGCTATCGAAGAAGACGTAGTTGAAAATCTCCGCGGATCAAGAATACTTTTACTAACATCGGTGACTGTGTCATCTGTTGTGTTAATTATGGCTAGCATGGGGTTGGTATTTGTTATTATGAGTCCGTTGAAAAGACTTGAAAGAAATATGAGACTCGTATCAGAAATGCGCTTAGACGAGATCAATCACGGGGAATACAGCTCCATGTCGGAGGTTAAGCTAGTCCAGACAGCATTTAGTAAGATGGTAAATAACTTAGAATTGTTTAGGGAATTTTTACCTGCATCGGTTTTTCGATCGGAGGAAAATGAACTGTCGACTGCTGATCAGTCGTCACATCCTTCAACAGCAATGAGAAGTCAATCTTCTTGTAGAAGTCATCAACGACCTATGTTAGTACTTCAGCCAGAACTTCGTTTAAAACATGTCTCGATGGGGATTATTAATTTTGTTGGATTTCTAACAAAAGGAAGTGAGACAGAACTACAACATGAATTATGTGATTACATCTCAACAATCGCTAAACTTTGTCAGGACTCTAGAGGAGTTCCTGAAGGGTTTTATGGAGATAAAGTTTGCCTTCATTGGAATGCTATTGTTCCCGTGACATCACACGGATGTTTAGCCTCTAATTGTTGTTATAGTGCACAGCAATTGCTTTTAACTTCAGATTGTAAGACATCCGTTGCTGTTGTGTCTGGAGAAGTGAGTTGTGGAAACATGGGCTGCACGGGAATGCGAAAATTTACCTTCTTAGGATCTTTAGTTCCCTGGCTGATGGTACTCGAACGTCATAATAGTGTCTTCGGAACTGACTTCTTAGTTGATCAATACGTACAGAGTGATATAACTACTAGTTTTGTGTGTAAGCTGTTGGAATCTCTTTATTTTGAAAAACATTCTTCTTTAGGTATACTCGTCTATCAGGTAGTGAATCCTATCCCAGTCACATCTCCAACTTGGATGTACAAACTAGGAGATGAAATAAATCCTTTCACCAGAAGGAATTTGGTTCTACAGCACTACTTTAACTTAGAGTGGGATCAAGCACTTCCGTATCTGACACATTCTCTTGTAAAAGACATCCCACAACTTAAAGGAAATATTGTTCGGTGTAAGGCCACTAAAGCTAAAAGGCATATGCCGCTTTATCCACCAATTGGACTTCAGCATTTTTAATTCAACTGATTTCTACAAACAAACGAAGACTCAGTTCGTCTTCATTGCTTCGTGTTACTGCGGTTAAAGTGTTTTTTGTTATTAACACGACTCAATTTATTTCAGAAAACTGTTGGTTGTTGATTTTCATTATTATTATTATTATTATTATTTTTTTTTTTTTGTTGTTTGTTTTCTTTTTTTGTTTTGTTTTGTTTTCGTCACTTCTCATTTGATTTCTTTCAATCAGCTTCAAGTCTTACATGAACATTTCTCAAAGACTACCGAAGCCCCCCCCCCCTAGTATTCCTTTGTTTGTTTTTATTTGATGGCTTTATTCTATTCCAGCTGTGATGAGCGCGTCATATACTTTTGCTTAAGGACAACGAAGTCTTTATTGATAATTAGGGAATTAGATTGTGACGACTGGGTAGACTTAAGTTTTCTTGAATGAAATTAAAAATAAGAAAGAAAATAAATAAAAAAAAATTAATTAAGTTGCTATGAATCTCCTTTTGTTTCTATTATTATTATTATATCATTATTCTTTATTTTTTGCATTTAACAAGTATTGTAAGAACGAAAAAGAATGTTGGCAGCACACGTAAACCTCCTTTAGCTTTATCAGTTTAAGTCGGTTCACTGTTTCGTGCACAAACAAAAAATCACAGTTGTTATATCATTATTTTCTGTATAGTTGAAGATAAAGCCAATTCTTTTATGAAATCATTAATTGTGTTTTTTTCTATTTTTTTTAAATTTCTTTTTTTTTTTTTTTTTTTTGAGAGGTTGTTGGTGATTATTATCATCGGGAAGGAGAAAAAAAAAAACTATATTTTTGTTTAATTATAGTAAAACAATCTCATTAAAGGTTTTTCTACCCTTTTTCCTCACTACTGATTGAAGTCAGAAGTAGGTTCGACATAAAGTCGTAGTATTGGGGACTCACAGGTGGTTAACCGTTCCACCCCTGTTGTGTCTATCTAACCGGTACTCGATGGTGTGTCGGGCTCGCTAACTAACGAACTAACTCGGTTTTGTTTGTTGTCCTACGAAATTTTGCTTTTTTTTTGATTGACTGATAATTAATACTAACTAACTCGGTTTAATCTTAGAACGATAGCAACTTCACCATAGAATGAAGTCCCTTAAAACTTACTGATGAAGGCCTAAAAAGGGACAAGTAGTATAAGATTAAGGCTCCTGAAAACTACGTATTCTATTACCCTTTTGATGTTAGGAAACTGTGGAAATGAATACTTTTCTTTTACTAATCTCTACTTTTCTTATTCTCACTTTTCTGTTCTAAAATTAATGATACTATCTTAACTGACAGGGGTAAGATAGATACTAACTATTTCCGATGTTTGTCGGATTCTACTATTTTAAAAAACTAATTTATATTTTTAATGCAATGGCTGAGTTCACCGATTCTGTTTTATGAATCGGGAGCATTCTTTCTCATGACCTCTTATTACTTTTACAGACAGTTCCAGTACTGAAAACTAATTAATATTTTTCACGCAATGGGTGAGTTCATCAATTTGGTTTTTTGAATCGGGAGTATCGTTTCTCATTACCTCTTATTACTTTTATTTGAAGTACAAAATAGTTCCGTGAATCAGGATGGAAGAAAAAAAAAAAAAAACTTTTTTTTTTCCTCTGTATATTTGCGACCAACTCTGTTGAGACTTTTCCGTTGTCGATCAGCAGAGTGATAGAAGGCAACGATCTACTCTCTTGGGAGAGATATGTTTGTCTGTTGTGACTTTTCTTGAAGACGAACTATAAAGAGACTTCTGCTTTTACATAGTTTTCAGAAAGACACTCCGTTTCTTCTGACAAGATTCTGTTTTATTTTCTTTTTTCTTTTTTTCCACAATTCTCTTTGGCTTTCTTTGCCAGAGTTCTCACGCACAACTCTATGTTATAGCTACCTGGTTCTCAAAGTGTCTACCAACTTAGTATTCACTGGTTTGTTAGACTCGTTAACAACGAACTTAGATATGAAACTCAATTACTCTATTTAATTATAAATGGTCAACTCAATAGACTAGCCAATAGAATAAGTTATATCAAAACGATGCGTTTTAAATAACTTTTTTATCTTATTAAATATTTATTATTTTTTTTTTTTTTTGATTTAATTCCCACCTGACTATGTAAGAAGACACAATTGTTTGTTTGATGTACTGGGCGATCGATTTATTGATTTAACTCGTAGAAGGATGATGTCATTCAGCAATTTGTGTTAACGAATGTTACAGTAGCAGATTCTGTTGCAAAATTTAGACTTTGACAAAATAACAACTTACGCACACAGGCGTTAGTTGGACCAATTTTTTTTTTTTTTTTTTTTTTTTCCTTCAGAAATATGTAGTTAAACCTTTTTAAACCTTTTTCATCATAGGATAGTAAAAATTTAGTTTTCACACAACGAAAAAAAAAAAAAAAAAAGAAAACACGATCAAAAAACCTGCAGCACGTATTAAACGTACACTGCCACTGACGTTATTAGTTTCTTTTTGTTCTTCAATCCTTTTTTTTAAGTGCTTTGGCTACTGCGAAGTGGCTGCGATTGGTCAGTTCACGATTTCACCCAGAAGACTGTTGTAGTATTGCAACGGGTTGTTGATACTCTGCAGACTTTATTTGTCTTTGTGAGCGCAATTGAATATCTCTATTTCTCCTTTCTATTCCCCTTTTGTTTTTACTTCTCTTTCTTTGCTTTGTTTTTGCTTTAGCTACTTCGACTGTGGCTAAAGCTAAAGCGATACGTTTGTTTTGGGCTAGTTGACGAAATGTTTTTCAACAGCAGGCTCTGCTTGGATTAGGAAGAAAACATCGAAGGATCAAAAAAAAAAAAAAAAAAGCAACGTCGCTATGAACTCTTGGCTACCACAAGTCGTGGTAATTCTTCTTTCACCTCTCGGCTTCATCCCTAACGTGAAGCGAGACCAAAGGATCGTTAGGCCATGTTTTCACACCGTGGATCGGTACTATCGAGAAAGCTTTTACCCTTATGCTCTACGTGAGATTTCTGTTCTCACTGAGCTCGCCTAAGTTAACTTTTACCCTTATACTGAGCGAAGCAACGCCTTATCTGTTGACATTTCAGTAACATGCTAACATGCTATGTGTTGAATCTCCTCCTTTTAGGTGGACTAAAAACTTGCGATAATAACGAAAAATCACTAAACAGAAATCTTATACAGTAAATATTTTTTAAACGGGTTTGGAATCCACAGTGTGAATGCATCGCATTGTTGAATTATAAAAGCTCGTTTTACAACTCAAATATCTGTCTTGTCTGTTTTTCTTTTTTTTTTTTCTTCTTCTTCTTTTTCTTTTTCTGCCACTTCTGACAAACAGAAACAGAAACAAAGAAAAAAAAAAGAACGACAGGCAGGCAGTTACAACTCAAATCAATTCTGTGTCTGCATATAATACGTGAAAAAAAAAAAAAAAATTGCGATCACATTTTAAAGTTTGTATTTGATGTGTAACAAAATGTCATTATTAAACTTTATCCTTAACAGCACAATAGACACCTACGTAATGGATTTGGAGAAAGGTTTATATTTGGTGGAATCAAACGTTAGTTGCATACCAATCATTATTAATTATCCTTAACAGCAATAGTAATGTCTACTACCAGAAAGGGAGATAAGTTCCTAAATCCTGATGACGTTACCCTGCACTGCACTGACTTTGTATACGATGCCCATGCAGCAGATGTAGAGAAAGAGATTCATTTTAGTGAGATTGAACTAGGTGATGCCGGACAAGACGCTAATAAGAATGAAATTTGGTGGGAAAAACATTATACTCAAAGTGGTAGTCATTTTCCAATAAAAAACTATTTAGTAAAAGCGTTCCCTGAATTGCTTACAGGGAAAGACGAGAAGAATGTTTTAGAATGTGGCTGCGGTACTGGAAGCGCTGTCCTACCTGTTGTGAACATAAGAAAAAACGATCATTTCTTCGCATTCGATATCAGTAAAACAGCCGTAGCCAGATTGAAATCTAATGAAAAGTATGCAGAACATGTTGCCTTTGTGTGGGATTGCACGTTACCTCTTGAGATTAAATTACCAAAACTTGACCATATTCTGTTAGTGTTCGTGCTATCAGCAGTTCATCCGAATGCAATGCAGCGCGTGTTACAAGTTTTAGCAGACTTACTCTCACCAGGAGGTACGATATTATTCAGGGACTATGGAATGTATGATGATAGTCAGTTGAGATTCCACAGAAAACACATCCAAGCAGGAAAATCAATTCAAAAGACAGCTGAAGACAAAATGACTTATCTACGAGGTGATGGAACTCATTCTTACTTCTACACTACTGAAGAAGCTTCCTCCATGGCTACTAAATGTGGTCTTACTGTTGTTAACTGTGACTACCATTGCAACGAATTATATAATCGAAAAGATGGAACTCGCATGAGAAAAGTATTTGTCAACGCAGTTTTTCAAAAGGAAGACGACAAAGAAACCTCATAATAGTTTTGATGAATTATATTTATTGTATTAAAGAGTTGTTTATCGTAGCATCTGTGACAGTCTATCATTGTTATTTTATTTATGTTACGAACACCCAGCACATGGCAATACCGCTTGCTAACCTTTAGTTGCCATACCTTTGTGCTGGCTGTGTATTATGTGTTATTTGATTAGTAGGGGTTGTTTTATTTTTATTTTTATTTTTATTATTATTGTTTTTTTTTTATTTTAAAAAGTTTAAAAGGAAGGATAATAATAATAAGTTTTAAAAAAAAAAACATGACTGTTGTTATATCGAACCAAAAACCCTTTGCTGAGGTGTACAAACGCAGTGAACTGTCATTGTTAGCAGCGACTAGAGATGAAGATGAAGTTAGAGAAGAAATTAGTAAGGCGAATGGAGAGGGTGCAACCAGCCTACGAATCGCTAATTTCGAAGAATTGACTAAAATACCTGACGAGATTGGTGAGCTGACCAGGGTTTACAAAATTCAAATCGACAACAATTACGTCTTAACTAAGATGCCATCGACTATATGTAACCTCTCAGAACGGCTTGAAGAGCTGAACCTCAGCTACAACTCCATTGAGGAACTTCCATTAGAAATCTGCCAACTAAAGTACCTCCAGAGGTTAAATATTTCAAACAATAAGCTCCGCTACATGCCAACAGACGTTGACCAATTGCATTACCTCGAAGAGCTTTGCATTGATAATAATTTTATAACTGCTTTTCCTCCTAACTTGGGATACATGAAAAAGTTGAGAAGGTTTTTCATATCAAATAATCCGTTAGTCGACGAGGATGATGTTCCGTATCAACCATACCACCCTCCAACAGTCACTGAGTGTGATTTGTGTAAGGCTCAGCTGAATTCAAAAAGTACTCTCATTGGTATGTACATAAGTTGTTGTTTATGTTCTCTGTCAGTTTTATAACAAAAATTAACAAAAAAAAAATAGCCATGAACTTTATTGATCTTTGTATGAACAAGAATGTTCCTATTGCGTATTTCTTATGCAGGTATGTGTAGTTTTTATTTTCTGTTGTTGTTTTTTTGTTATTGTGATATAATAACAATTACAAACCACAGCAACCGATGCGAAGTAATCGTAAACGAGCTTCGTGACTCAGAACAGACAAACTATAGAGTGTTGCAGTACTAGCGAATCAAATCATTGAAAGCTTTGACCCGATCTTATTGATGATTCAGAGGTACTTGAAAAAGGAGAGTCGCTTGCATTCGCTCCGATTCCCTTCGGTGTTGCTTTTTTTTTGCCTTCTTTTATTAGTTGCCAGTCTGTTGCTTTAAGTCGGCTTCAGTTTCTACTGATAGCTGTGTGCCACTAATTGTAGTTGTGTTGGTTTTATATTATATCCAACCATCTTTTTTTTTTTCCATTTACACCAGTTCTTTAGTCCTTACTTCTCTCTCAATCACTTGTCAGCTTTAGTCCATTTGGCGACCTGTACAACGATAACAATATCGGCTGCTCGCCTTTTCCTTTCTACTGATTTGACTCATAACAGTACAGGTTTGTGTCATATTTCTCTTAAAAACAGGTGATAAAAAAGACATCTAGTCTGTTTGACAAAAGTGAATTAATATCTTTGAAGATTTTGCTAATATTTAATTTCACTTAACAGGTCCCAGCTCCATGGTGGGGACATCAAGGGAACGATCGCCAATTCGGCAACGGCGATTGGGCGGCTTGGCAATTACTCCGCGTGCTGTTATTTCTCCGAATGCGAGACTTGGACCCCCAGCAATGACACCTCCAACACTACCAACTGCCAGGCAGCAGGTAACTGTCGACGCGATGGCTCTCAAAGCTTTAGAAGAGAACATCAGACCTGTTGTGGATGCCTTGGCAGCTGCGGAAGTGGAAAACCAGAGATTAGAAAGTGCTCTTCAGACATCTGCGAGGGAGGGCGACCGCGTGAAACGCAGCGCAGAACTAACTGCAGCTGCGGAGCGCGCAGAGAGGCTGCACGCTGGGACTGTTCATGCCACGGAATTGTCAGCAATTAGACGAGAGATTGACGACTCTCACATAGCAAACAGGCAACTTCACATTCACGTTGGTGAACTCGAGAGTAGAATAGCTGCTCTTTTGAAAGAAAATGAAGAACTTCAACACACCACAACTTTCCTTCACGCAGAAGCTGACAGAGCTGGAGCAGAGACTAGTGATATGATCACACGTAATAATGCTTTGAGAGATTCACTGGCTCTAACTGTAGCGGAATTGAATGCACACATTCAACAAGCAAATGATGGGCATTCTATCACTGACTTGAGAATAAGAGACCTTGAAACAGAACTTGAAGGTAAGAACTATCAGGGAATGGAACTTGGTAGATTACAAATGCTGTTGGAAGAAACGCAAAAATCTCTACAACAATTCGATCACGTAAATCAAGGGTTGTCTAATTCTGTAATGAGATTAGCTGCTTTTAGAAGTTGTGCAACACATCGAGACTACCTCAACAGCCGTTTAGAAACCCTCCGATCATCTTACTGGAAGTGGATGCTATTATGGATGGAACGTTGTGGTTCATCATCACATGATCTCCGTAATAAAGTTTTTATCCTTGAACGTCAACTATCTGGATCTAAGCGTTATGCGGGACTCGAACTTGACGACATTAAGGATGAGTTTATTAATATGCATCAACGTCTCTCTGATGATTTATTAAACATGTGGAAGAATCTCAAACACGAAGTACAACAAGAACTAATCTTGTGTCATGGAATGCGAAGCAAACCGAGTGCGAGTTACAATTGGAAGCAGTCTGCAACTGATGGTTTGTTAGTTTATTTTCTTTTATAGTTTAAAAAAAATTATATTTTTTGATTGAAATAATGTTTATAAAATAAACCAACACAGGATTACAATCCTTATCAATGGAAGTTGATGAAGCTAATCAAAGACTCCTTGATAGTCACAACAGTGGTATGAACAGATTGAGAAGAGAAATTGCTGATGAACTCCGCAGGTTGGGATCTGAACACGCATCAGACTCAGGCAGAAGTGACCGTCGGTTAAAACTGATTGAAGAACTGCAAACAAAGAACAACAACCTTGAAGAGGAACTGCTATCAATGACTAGAGACAGAGACCGTAAGAATCAATTGTTAGAAGAGCTTCAGGGTCGACTATCTTCAGCAGACGACGAACTCGCTGGCTCTGAGGGATGGCGGATGGACAAACAACGCCGCCTTCGTCAAAATGAAGACTTACAAGCCAGACTTGCTGATCTTGAGTCCGAATTACACGCAAAATCAGGTGAACTACAAACAGCAGAGGGCTGGAGACGTGAACGTGATCGCAAACTTCAACTAATTGAAGAACAACAGTCGATCATAAGGGAATTAGAAGCTAACTTGGCATCGCGAAACGACGAGCTATCCAACTCAGACGCACTAAAACGAGACCGAGACCGCAGAAATAAGATCCTTGAAGACCTACAGTCGAGAATCAACGACTTAGAAGAAGAGCTTCATCAAAAGAATCAGGAACTTGGTCAGTCAGAAAACCTGAGAAGAAAAGCAAGGCAGTTTGATGAACTACAGGTCCGCGTTCAAACACTAGAAGAAGAGCTCCAGCTGCGAGACGATGAACTTCAAGCGGTTGAAGGTCTTCGTAGAGATAAGGAAAGACACAGACGACAGTTAGAAGAGTTAAACAAGAGAATCTCAGAACTTGAAGAAGAATTACAAATAAAGACTGAAGAAAACGCAGCCATGGACCTCTGGAAACGCGACAAAGAACGCCGCAACAAACTCGTCGAAGAATTACAAGACAGAATCTCTGAACTCGAAGACGAACTTGCTCAACGGAATCTAGAACTTACAGGATTCGAAGGTTGGAAACGAGAACGTGAACGCCGTATAAAAACTATCGAAGAGCTGCAGGCTCAAGTACACGATCTGGAAGAGAGTCTTGATCAAAAAACTGAGGAACTGAAATCATCAGACAACTGGAAACGTGATTTAAATCGCAAAACCCGCCTCGCTGAAGACCTAACAATTCGCATCTCTGAACTTGAGGATGAAATCCACGCCCAAGAAACTTGGAAACGAGAGAACGACCGAAAGGTTAAACAAGTTGATGACATGGCTAAGCGTATTAAAGATCTTGAAGAGGAATTGTTAGACAAGTCCGACAACCTCAAAAACACCGAAACTTGGAAACGCGAACAAGAACGTCGTCTCAAACAGTACGACGACATGACGAAACGTCTCAAAGAACTCGAAGATGAGTTGGCAGAAAAAGATGATGAACTCCACGGTACCGACAACCTCAAGAGAGAGAGTGAACGCAGACTTAAACAGGTAAGTTTAAAAATATCATTTATTTATGTTTATCAGGTAATAATTGTTACTGATTCCTACTTAAAACTAATAAAACAGATTGAAGAACTAACAATCAAAACAACTACTCTCGAGGAACGTATTCAGGATATGAATGATGATTCCGATGGTTGGAAACGTGAACGAGAACGCATGCAATCAAGATTAGATAACTTAACTAATGATTTAAATACGAAGACTGACGAGTTGTTGAATGGAGAAATACAACTTCGTGACAGCGATCGTAAATCGAAAGACTTAAAGATTCAACTCACAGATCTGAAGAGTGAATGGCAAGCATGTCAGGACGAATTAGTACAAGTCGACGCCAGCAAACGTGAATACGAAAGACGACTAAAGTCTTACGAAGAACAACTTGAAAGACAAAGGGCAGAAATCAGCCGTCTTCAAGATGAGCTTCTCAATAACAACAGCGAGCTGTCGACTGCTGAAGGACTGAGAAGGGAAATTGAGCGAAAGACTAAATTAAATGATGAACTCCAATCGACAATTGATGACCTTCAAGGACAAATGATTGCAAAAGACGGAACCATCGACAAGGCAGAAACCTGGAAACGTGAAAAGGAACGCCAACTTAAGATCCTTCAAGACGAGAAAGAACGATTAGATAATCGTGTCAATGATTTAGTAAGTCAGTTAGAAGAGGCTATGAGTACTGGAGCAGCAAACCGTGAAGCAGAAAGAGATCGCAAGAAGCGGATTGATGACGAGTTAGACGAACTACGAAATGACAAAATTCGACTTGAAAACCAACTCGCAGACTTTCAAAGAACTCACAAAGACCTCCAGTTGGAGAAGTCTCGCATTGATACTTTAGTAATTAACCTTCAAAAGCAACTCGACGAAGGACTTGATGCCAATTCAATGGAGAGAAAACTAAATGCTTTACGTAAAAAGGCGGATCAAGACGCAGAACGTTTTAAAGAAGAGATCGAGAGACTCAACAAAGAACTAACAGCGAAACTCGCAGAACTCGCACAAGAAGAAGAGAAGAATGCGAATTTAGAAAGAGAACGTCGTCGATCAAAAGATGAAAGTGACATTCTAAACGAAGAAGTAAGCCGCTTGAAACGTGAGTTGGAACGTGGAGGTCTCTCACTTCAAGACTTAACGAGAGAGTTAGAAGCTGATAAAGGACGCCTATTTGAGAAATTGCAAGCATCGCAAGACTCTTGTGAAAAACTAGAAAAAGAGAAAGCTGCTCTACAAAAACAATTAGATGACTTCGAGCACATCCAACAACGGGATAAGAATGAAAGAGATCGACTACAAGGTAGACTCGATGAATTAGAATCTGAAAAACGTGGCGATCGCACAAACTCACAAAAACAAATTGCGCAATTGCAAGAAGAACTTGATTCTAAGAACGACCAGGTAACAAAGCTTCAGAGAACAATAAAACAACTTGAAGATAAGATAGCAGACCTAACAAAGCAACTCGAAGACGGTCTCACAGCAGCTGAACAAGACGTTAAGCGAGAGCTACAGAACTACCGTGACGAGCTCTCAAACTGCAAGGCCGAAAATGAGGATCTTCGAGATGAGATCGAAAAACTTAAAAAGAAACTCGAAAAGGAAGCTGACAAGCGTAATACTGAAGAGCAACAATACGAAAGTGAACTCGCTCGACTACAGGGTAAATTAAAACGTGCCGACGAAGACCACCAAGACGAGTTGGACAAACTCCGAGCAGCCCTTAACGAACTTCAAAAAGATTACGATCGACTGATGGAAGATGGTGGCGACCACCAGAAGGAACTTCGCAAACTCCGCATCAGCCTCAAAGATGCGGAAGAAGAAATCGAAAACCTGAAAAAGAAACTCAGCAAGGAGACAGCTAAACGTAAATCCGATGATGAAGAGCACCAGGAGGAGCTGCAGAGGCTCATTGCTGAACACCAAAGTGAACTCGAAAAGATAACTTCTGCTCAAGGTATGAGTGAAGAAGACGCTCAGAAAACAATTGCTAGCTTAAGAAGTGAGAAGAGGAAACTTGAACGAGACCTGAAGAACAGCAACAGATTGAACGAAGATCTTGCGAAGCATCTCAACACAGCTAATGAAGAAGCGGAGAAGAAACGTAAAGAAGTTGGACAGCTAAGAGAAGAGTTAGAGAACTTGAAAGACCAACTGAGTGAAGCCCTTCAGAAAATAAAAGATCTCGAGAGGCAAGTCAATGAAGGCGACAGGCGAGTAAAGTTCGCAGATGACAAAAGACTTGAAATGGAACAATCGCTACTCGACAAAGTGAAGGGAAGTGACGACGAAATGACCAGCCTGAGAAATCGTTTACGAGACACACTCAATGAACTTGCTGATAATAAGAGAGACCACGCTGTAAAAGAAGCAAGACTAGCCGCAATAGAAGATCAGTATGAGCATGCGTTCTTTGTAGTTCAGAGTAGATCACAGTTAATAAACATGTTTTATAAAATATTTATGGGCATGAAAGAGATCCTCCGTTCCTTCAGAGAGTTGAGCGGTACTATAAAAGAAGACACTCGACCTGACTCAAGGTCTGTAGCCGGAGGTAAGGTATTATCGACAATTATAAACGAAACAATGTCTCAAGGTAAAGTACTTATTTGTGACTTCTTTACGAAGCCTGAGAAGCTGCATTTAGGACTGTCTCCCAACCTCTACCCACCTTCTACAAAAGCTTTAGAACCATTTGATGTAAATGCTGGTTTCTTACCTGATCACCACGGAGTTGATTCTTCATTCGCTGGTAAAAGTATCTTCGACAGATCTCCTGGACAGACACCACCTGACAAGTCTCTCGACTCATCCATGCCAAGCTCTCCAGCCGCCTCTTCATCTTCACCTAATGTCCGAACGATAAAAACACTTAAGGCTGTGGTATGGAATTTTTTGCCTTTTTTTGTTATTATATTTACCTTCAGATCTCTTGAGAATGACAAAAAAAAAACAAAAAAACAACTACAGCCACACGCATTGAGACTCGCCAAGAACTTAGGTCGTAAAAGTTCTGGAGGGAAGCCTTCGCAGGTATGTGATATTTATTTACCACGCAGTTAGTCTTGTATTGTAATTTATGAAAGTGAGTATCTTTGGACAAGATTTTCGCGTCAACAGAGACCTGAGTTTTCCTGTACTTAAAGCGCACATTACTTAGATTGTTATTACATACAACGTGGAGAGACTTCCTTCAATCGTAAAAGTATTTCTGACCTGTCCGTGATTGTTGTTTTCCTTCGCAGCTGGTCTCCTGTTTTATTTTCTGTACTCTTTTGATATGATATTCTATTCTCTTCTCTGGGAACGACGGCTCAAAGCCTTGACTGTCATTCTCTAACCTAGCATATCGAGTTAGGTCAATTACAGCTATTTTTTATAAACAACTTACAACCACTGTAAGAACCCCCGAAATAACGAGTACAAATTTTCGCTGTCTTTTCAAAAAGAGAAAAGGTACCCCCCCTATGTAACTACCTGTGCTTTGTTGCACATCCATTAGAACTAGTACTGATTGTGGAGAAGGCGGTACTGATGGTCGAGTACGACACTAACTCGCGTTCCAGGCCCAGCCTCCGCACAGCTCACCGGAGCTGTTCCTTCGCCAAACACGCTGTCCACTCCTGTAGTACGACAGTTATTAATGAATGGTGTTGGTGCCACTTATCAGCGCCAATTTGAAGGATGACAATCTCTTGCTTCTCCAGCCAGATTCACTGTGTGAAGTTTATCGCGCTTCGGATCATCACACTCGGGAGCAGGGTAATGTCACAGAGAAGTGTAAGTTCCTTTGTATTTCGGCAAAGCGACACACACTGACGATGTATTAACATTTACTTTGCAATCCGAAATATTTCCCAAGTTGATTTTGTTCAGCTTAGGCAAATAGAAAATTTACCATTTTTTTTAATGAAAAAGCTATTGCGGCGCAAAACACGTCAGGAACATAAAAGACATCTCAATAGTACCTCTCCTGTGAAATCGTTGTACTCAGAAAAAAAAAACTTTTTTTTTTTTTTTTTTTAGACTAATATATCATCTCTGGTGGTATAAAAATTAATAATAAAAAAACAGCCATTATTCAAAGTCCAAGTTCCTATAAAACATGGCAAAGAGACCTAGGATGTGACACAACCAGAAGCGGGTGATTTATACAGAAGGCTCTGGGTTGTATAGCTGCTTGACAAAAAAAAAAAAAAAAAAAAGAAAAAAAAACGAGTAAACCGAAAAAAAAAAAAAAAAAAAGAAAAACAAGGAAAAAGAACCCATTCGACCGTTGCCAAGATCTCAAGGAGAAAGTGAGTGTAGATTTTTGTAGTTATTTATTTTTAACGAAACTGGGGGTCCTGTCAGCGGATAACTTTACACAGCTGTATTACTACTCTCTGCAAGCTCACAACAATATTTTGATAAGTTATATTATCTGTACTGAGGTGTGCACAATTGCAGAACTAGGTTAATGCATTTTTTTAACACACATTCTTCTGCATACTTTTCTTGTAAAAAGTACGCAGAATGAAGAAACGATGAGTAGAAGGCACTTTGTTGAGTATTTGTTGAGGTAGTTTTTTTTTTTTCTCTTCTTTTTTTAAATTTAAAAAAGCCTCTTGCCGCATTAAAGTATTTTATTTCGTTTCTTTCCTGAAGAACCATCTAATAGTTTGATTGATTTACTGTCCCCAGTTGTATTGTCGCCACTCCTTCAGTTGGAATTGTGCACATGCTTGTTACTTTTTTTTCTTTGCGATCCTTTTTGCTCTTTTTCCTTTCCAGTGGGTATCCCGCTGGAAAGTGATTGCCACAGTGACAGCAACAAGGTATCTACTTGCTTCTTGGGATAGGGAGATCCACAGAATATCAGGAAAAAAAGAGAAGAAAAAAAAAAAAAAACCTTACTTCTTGGCGACTCCTCAGAGACTTCTAGGGTGGTAACTATCTGTTCTTTTTGATAGCCTATTAGCTACCTTATTTTGTGTCACTACACGCCAATGAAACCCTTTTTACGGTTTTCTTTCGTTTTTTTTCATTCAAACTCATCTATGTACATAATATCTTCCGAAAGCCAACATTTTAAAGTGTTGAGTTAGTAGAAGTGTCAGCTTTAGCAGCTGTCACCCAACTTTGGCGGATTATAAGCCAATTGGTGTTCAACTTCTTATTCTTTTTAATTGCCGTAAAATATTTTGAAAAAAAAAAAAAAAAAGCAAAAAAGTGTTTAGCAGTCAGTACCGCTTTTCGAGGAAATAGTTTTTTAAAAAAAAAAAAGCAAATATGTGTGTAGATTTTTTTTATCTTATTTTTTTGTATCTTAGAAAAATTGTTTTTTTTTTTTTTTCCCGTTCTATTTTTTTTTTTTTTTTTTACACAGCTTCCTTGTTTATTATTATTTTATTTTATTTATTTTTTTTTTTTTTTTCCCTGCGTGGGCAAATCTTGTCAATAAAAAAAAAAACGAAAAGAAAACAAAGAAAACCTGACTTTCCTACCGTTTTGTTGTTACATCTTCCAGTTTGTGACAGATTTCTCTTTTTTTTTTATGAATCTCGCAGGATCACCCGAGGCGTTTCTTTTATTTCACTTTGGACACTACCAGACTTTACGACATGATTCTCATTTTTCTTATTGTCTTTGTTATAATTTATTACTATGCCCGGCAGTCTCTTAAGGGAATCACAGAAGCAGTTTTAGAAAATTTATGGTGTGCGCTAACCTGTACTCCTGGTCCACACCAGCTTTTGGTTTTACCTTTGGGAAAATAAATGAAAAAAAAAAAAAACAAGATCTCACCTCGGCCCTCGTTATGTTTGTACGACGTGTGTATTAAAATGCTTGAAAGTCACTCGTAGTAAAGTTTTAACGTGATAATTATTTCTGTAGGTTTTCAGTAGTACGCTTGTGTCGTATTGAGGTAAGTTACATTATTATAATTATATTTGCATAGTAACATATTAGATTAATCATCATCTCTACAAAGGTACGATCTAATTTAATGGATCGAACTCCTATTCGTCGCCGTGATAAGAAGAGACAAGCAGCGGCTGGAGGAAGTGGTCTCTCAGCTGTTCGCAATGGAAACGGCAAGAGAGAAACTCTTCATAAGAGATGGGGTTCAACATGTGATCGTCTTTGTCAAGCTTGGGATTCTTTTGAAGTAGTTCAGAGTGAGAGAGAGAAATACGCTGGAAAGATGATGACTTCATTTACAGTAATGAATATTGATTTCATAGAAAAGGAAGTTGCAATACTTGAAAACATTCGTAAGATACGAGTATTGATATCAGAAACTAGGAACACTCGACAACAACTATTAGACAGACTGTCACGACTCTGTAATAAACTAACCATCGCAGTTGATTCTGCACTGTTCTCTAATGAATTACATCTCCTGATTAGATTATTAAGAGGTAAAGCTAGAGAGTTAATGGAGCATTGGGTAGCTTTAGAGGTTCATGTGAAACCAGCAACTGTACTCCCACCTCCACCATTCTCAATGAGTGAAATCGTGAATGATGTGGCAGATATTATTAAAGGAACTCCTGCGGAGCCTAAACTTGGATTCAATGCCAATGGTAATCCTTTCTTACACCCATCTTGTCCACCGAAGACAAAACCAGAACAGTTAACTCAGCAAGAGGAAGTTCAGATTGCAAAGATTCTCAGATGTCTTGGTAAGAACATGCCTTATGGTCCTGAATGGATTGATCATTGTGACAGTGAGAGTTACACAACGAATACTGCTAGCGATGATGATAACACCTTAACTGAATTACTTACACTTACAACAACAGTAGTTGCTGCTTCCGTAATGATGTCTGCAATTGAAGAGTGTACTCTGTTACGCGATGCAGTAAATGAAGATCAGGTACAATTTGAGCTCTCAATGGATGAGTTTGATGACTCAGTGTTGGCATCTCCTTATCACGTTCCAATCGGTACAAAAAGAGTTCTCAGCCCACTAACACCTGCAACACCAGACATACCTGATGAGGTGCCACCTGTGCATACATCGTCAAGCCAGCAGCAGGTTAGACGGATGCAAGACCGTGCAAATACCATGAGGGCAATCTTCGATAAGGGAGGTAAAAAAGATCTCCCTCCACTTGCAAGTCCCGCAGCGATGCGACGGGAGTCGACCCCATCAAAGAAGAGACGTTCGTCTACTTTGTTCCCTGCTGGTCCAACTTGTGCTTTAGAAATCCTCCGTCAGGTAGTAGTTAGTGAAAGAGTATCAACATTGCTGTCTTTCATGCAGGTGTCGGTGAAGGCAGCGATGCCAGAATCTCATCAACATTTCTATCTGCTGTCGCAGCTATTCAAGAAGGATAATTATCCGAAGGCAAACGCTTCGCGACTTCAGAGAACTAGTTCTGAGGGTGAAGAGGAGAGCCGTCTTTCACAAGTCTTTAAACTACTCAACAAAACAAAAGTTGTCGAGCCCTTCGCAACATCAGCAAAGACTAGAGCAGGGATTATTCAAGTAGGAGGGGCAGCGGAAAGCAGTAAAGCTGGCCAGTTACTATGGAGAACATTTTCAGCTACGTGATACCTTCAGCATGTGCCAAGCTTCTTCCCCGAAAGGGGCAGGCAGTTGGCTATCAGGCTGCTTGATCATGTAGCGCAGACTTACAATCAGGATCATCACTGCTAAGGTGATGTCCCTCATGTGAGAGGTTATCTACGTTTTAGAACCGAGGGTAGTCTTACGGTTATAATTGTTAGTATATTTTCAATTGCGTTTTAGTTTTTGTTACATTCGTTTTCGTTGCTTATTCTTTTCGTGAGTTTTTCGGCTTTTTTTTTTTTGTAGCCCTATTTTAGTCTTTTTCAGTTGTATTTTTTTTTTTTTTTTTTTTTTTTCCCGTTCTCTTTTCCCTTTGCCTCATTTTTTTTCCGATGTGAAAAAAAAAAAGTAAAAAAAAAAAAAAAAAAAATAGGTAATATCAGACCCGAAATGTTTGGTAAAAGTTTTTTTCGGATATTTTGCGAGAGTTGAGAAACCAAGTACTCCTAACTACAGAGTGGTACTCGTTATTAGCGTAAGCCGTTACGGCAAAAAATGCTATTTTTTTTATCAGCCTCGGTATTTAGTTGTGAATTCTCCTCAAAATACCTTTTTTTTTTTTTTTTCAGATTATTATGCCTGTGTCATTTGGTGTTTTTATTATTTTTTATCCCAAGTCTGTATTCTTTAAGGGGCAGTTACTATCACGTGCAAAGAAGGTTTACCACAAGCAATACTTGCAGATTAACAATGGTGCATTGTATGTAACTAAAGTAAGATTTTTTTTTTTTTTTTTTTTTTTTTTTTTGCATTCATACCAAATCCATGAGTAAGTTGGATTGAATAACTAACGTACAACGCGATGAGTAGGACAGGACTGACACCGCAGTGTCCCCCTTGCTTTCGCTGAAGAGGGCGGTAAGGGGAATGGTCCGAAGAAATTTTTTGTTTAATCTTAACCCGAAACTAACTATTATCTGTTTGTTGTCCTACGAAATTTTACTTTTTTTTTTTTTTTTTTTTTTTTTTTGATTGATAATTATTATGACTATCTATTGTTACTAAATACAGTATTATTTTGAGTTCATCTTTTTTCTATACAAAAAAAAATAAATAAATAATGTTAACTCGTATTATTATTCTTCTTAGGAGCGCAACAAAAAGCTTCTCCAGCATTAAAAAAAAAACAAAAAAAAACACATGAATATATATTTTTTTTTTTATTCATTCAATTTTCTGATGTAGTGCGTGAAGTTTTTTTCTTGGCCCTCGTAAAACTACGTAGTCTCTGGATACTCAACTCTCACAGTATTCGCTCAGGAAACTTCGTTTAGATTAAGAGTCATAATGGGGAGTAGAACTTCCATAAGGAATTTTGTAAAGATTTTGTAAAGAGTCTTTTTCATTTAGAGGAAACGTTATTGTGTTCCTACTCACTGTTGATATAGGCAAGCGGTCATGAGACAAAAAAAAAAAAAAAAAAAAAACGATTGATTCATCAATCAGTTCTTTAGTATTGATTTGTTTAGTAATTTTTTTTTTTTAATTTTTTTTTATGAAAGAACCTCCGATTATAATACAATTTTGAAAACTCATAATTTTTATACAAAATTAATTTAACGACACGCACCCCGAGAGGAAAAGATTCTTAGGTTTTTTAACCCATACACACGAGGGTGTTTTTTTTATTTTTTTATTTTTTGTATGAAATTTGAGGTTTCGGAAACTTTCTCTGTTGGGGGTTTTTTCTTTTTTTTTTTTTTATATAGTACTTTTGTTAAGTGGTAAGATGTTTCAGATGTAAAAAAAAACTTGTAGTAGTCTTCTTTGTACTGCAGATAATCTGAATGTCTTCGACGTCCTTAATGGGATGCCCCCTCCTTATCTGTGTAACGGAGCTGTTCAGTCTCGTCTCTAATATAGCACTCAATCAAGTATTCCTCGAAGCGATAGAGATTTGATGTATTTCAGTCTTAACTCAACAGTCTATTCTGTTTTTTTTTTCTTTTCTTTTTTTTTTTCAATAGTTTCATTCTGCCCTCTGGTTGCCTTTTTTTTTTTCTTTCTTTTTTGTCTTCTAAAGTCTTAGTAATTCTTTTTCTTTACTGTACGGACATTGATTCTCTCTTTAATTAGAGAGGTCAAAAAAGCACCGTCTTGCTAGGATGAAATCCGTAGTTCGCCTAAGCATGCGTATCGTCTGGTGTTATTTATTGATTTTGTCTAATCAAGCTGTAGAGTAAATTTATAATGTTTAGATTACTGGTAGTCTACGGCCACACTCTATTTCACTATTTTACTTGTCCCATGTGTGATTGTTACTAATGTGAGGTAGTGGTAATAAGCGGTGAGTTCGATGTGTTCTGTTTGTCTAGATCATTTTCCTATTGGATTATTATTCAATAGAAACAGTTTGTTGTTCTTCATACGGATTTATGGTCATTAGAAACTTGCCTTTAACAACCTGCTAATCTGTAAGATTTTTCAAAAGTATTTCTTGCGTCTGTTGGTGACAAACAAAAACTGACTTTCAGTTTTTGATTTTCACCTGTTCTTTTTACCCCCTATCCACAAAAATGAAGAAGGGAAAAAGAAAAGAAAAAGAAAAAGTTCCTTTTCTTAGTTATAGTATTTGTTTTGCGTCGTCTTGTTGAACAGTTTACTGAAGAAATTTCATTTTTATTTTGTTTTAACAGCAATATTAGTGATAGTGGCTGAACAGGAATAGGATTAGATTCAGGTTCTAATTTATTTTATTTAACTTATTCATCACAGGCAAAGCAGCAGTTGAAGATGGGCTGCAGTGATAGCAGTGAAAAAAAGCCTTCAACAGCTGAAGCACCTGCCAAACACGGAGGTCAATCCTCTTCTGTAAAACAAGCGGATAAAGCCGCACAAAAGAGTCGATACCTTGAGAGTGATGACTGGCCTTGGTCAAGGCCACATCCGCAGAAGTTAGTGTCGACTGGGAGTCGTGGAGGGTTACCTGACTTCTTTTATTCGAAAGTTTATTTGAATAGTTTTAAGATTCTGAATGCAGTAGAAGCGAAGGCATACGAAGCCTACCAAAATGAAGAACTTGAGTTGGCCAGGGAAATCCTGAAAAATGGAGACAGCAATGCCACAGTCAGCCCACATGAAGACATGCCACTGAGCCCAGTCCTGTCACCTATGGGTGGATTGGATATACAACCAATGTTGGAGAGAACTCGCGGAGGGTCTGTCAGTGCAGAAGCAAACACTCTGGCAAAAGATAAAGGACCAACTGAGGAACCTAAAACACCTCGTACCATGGAGTCTCTAACAGGTAGCGTTCGCCGTTGTCCTCTATTTAGCCATTTGAGTTCCAACTTCAACGAACACGAAAAGATTGCTTCTGCAATGACCCGCCGAGTCTTCGAACCAGGCGAAGTCATCTACTCCGCATCTGAAGTGCCTTCTGAAGAACTACGAGGTTGGTATGTTGTCATGTCAGGTAAGGGACTAATAAAAAGAAGAGCTGTAAAGGAAGTAAGAATGCCGGGGGATTTCTTTGGTGAGATGATGGTAAATAACACCACATCAAAGAGTCCGATAGACGTAAAAGCTGCAGCAGGTGAAAAAATGGTTGCCTACTGTCTGTCCCCTAGTGATTATTCTCAACTGGTTGCAGGAATTGCTCACAGAAAACGTGTTCATCTGAAGGCAGAACTAACAAAAGTTAAGTTTGCAGATACCTGTCCATTTGCAGAAATGACAGAGGGACAGCTGGCTCAGTTGGCTGACTGTCTTGTTGAGCGTCACTACTTAGCTGGGCAGCATATTATAAAATATGGTGAGCCAGGTAGACATGCTCACATTATATTAAAGGGAACTGTTCATGTTGTAGGAAGAAAGAGTAGCAAGAGATTTAAAGTTTGTGAATTTAGAGAAGGTGAAGACCCTGTTGGTTTTCTTGAGTTCTTCAATCCTAACGGTGAACCTGACTTGACCATTGCTGACGTTATTGCGGATCCTCATAACTCAGCAGGTGTTACTACTGCTTGTATCAGTCGTGAGCAGTTTGAGAGATGCATGGGACCCATCAAAGAGCTACTTCATGATGTGGCTGATCATTCTAATGTGTATGAGTATTACCGTGCTGTAAAACAAAAGGCACTTGCGGAAAAGTAATGCGGGGAAGGGGAGAACTCATATGTCCACTGTTTCCTTTCCCTTCAGTGTTTTCTTATTAAAGAGAAAATCGATTTAATGATTTGGATCAAAAACTGCAACAAGTGGTACTTAATAAAAGTGTTTTTTTTTTTTTTATTGCAGAAGTTTTATTTTGTATATTCCTTTCCTCCCCTGTTCTTTTTATTATTATTATTTTATTTCCTCTATCGTTTACGTCGTTTGTGTTGAGGAAATTAATAAGATCCTTCCCTTTGAAGGGGTACAAGTATGATCCTTAAAGATAAGACTTTTGTTGGTTACTTCTCATGTTCGCCATCGCGGCTGCCACTTATGAGAGCCTCAGATGATGTTTCATAAAAAAGAAAAGGAAACTCGTAATTAGAATCCCAATTGCCCCCGTGGCTTACTCGTGTATACAAAAAAAAAAAAAAAAAGAAGAAGAAGAAGAAAAAAAAAAACTGTTTTTAAATAAATAAATAATAGTAGTGATGGAATCATTCTTGACAGGGTGTTTTTCGTTTGCACTATTTTTCTTTTTTTTTTTTTTTTCTTCCCCCATCGTGAACACAACTTTCCACGCGAATACACAAGAAATACCTCTCCTGTCTTACTCACGCGGTCAACGTGATTAGAAGTACCTCCTTTCTCCTTTTACTTCGTTTTTTAATTCTAATTCGGTTTTCGGAACTTGTTTCTACGATATTTGTTTGTTCTCATTCTTGTTGTTCCCTTTTGGGTAGTTTGATCTCCAAAGCAGTAGGTGATCTTGTATTGCAAGTATAGCTTTTTAATACTTTCTTTGATTCATTTATCGTAGAGAGTTGTTCCTTTATTTATTTACACGACATTCAATTCACATTCTTGGAGTCGTTGTTCTCTTTTATTTTATTTACACAAAATCAAATGAGCATAATTCTAACCTTTTTTTATGCAGAATCGTTGAGTTCTCGCAGCCTAAGGATATTCTCAAAAAAGCTGGGAGTACATTAGCTTTTTCTGTCATCATGTACATTTGCACTCTTTTTTTTGTATAATATTCTCCTACACATTTATGAACCAATCCCCTTCCTTAATGTCTCGTCCCCCGTATCCTTATTATTGTTACTGTTGGGTATTGTAAACTTTTTTAATTTATTAAATTCAAAGACAACACAATGGCGGATGCTGCAATGTACACTCCCGATGATGAGGATGAGGACACAGCTCCTCTTCTTGAAGAGAAAGATGAACAAGATGACGTTGACCCTACTATAATGAATACAATAGCTCCTGGTGCAATGCCTACTGGAAAGCCTTTTGAAGACATACCACCCCCACCTCCAAAGCTGAGAGAAGTAGGGGTTTGGGTACACCCTCAAGAAAGAGGAATGAGAGAGTGGTATCACTTAAGCTGCAGATCGTGTGATTCACCAGTGACATTCCCATGGTTGGGATTTTCTAGTGTTTCTTGCCCCGTATGTCAGACTAATAACAATACGCAGGGTGCTACTGTCGCACCTTTGCCGACTGCGAGGATTCAGGCACAGGCAAAGATTGATGAAACGAACTTGCAAAAGATTGTCGATTCTGAGAAGAAGTCTCATATTGCAGCTAAGAAATTCGCAGACAAATTTAAATGGATGAAGAGACGAGGTGATTCTATTGAGCGATTGTTCTTTGGAAAACCATTTCGCTATGGGAACTTTAAGATCTATCTTAATGGAAAGGTCATCCTATCTCCCACCTCATCATACTACATTATTCCTCCTCTCATAATTATGGGTCCTTTATTCACACTAAATTACCTTCCTGGCATTAACCCAACTTGGGTGGCTTTTTGTAATGCTGTCATAGCAATAGCCATGATCGCTATCGCTGTATGTAATTTTTATTTATGTGTTATTGTTATAAAGAGATATGTAAGTAATTCAATAAATAAACAACAGCTTGCACACCTTGTAGAACCTGGTATTTTAGTAAAGGGAACTCCTCAACTTCCAAAACAAGATATTTACGAAGAAGTGAAAGGTCATATTGTTCCAAAGAAATGGTGTCGAACATGTCACTGTTACAGAACAGAACGAGCGAGTCATTGTGCTGAGTGCGATGGTATGTTTTCTGTTGGTTTAGGTTAACTTTTTAGAAAACACTTTTTTCTTTTTTAAAAAAAAAAAAAAAATAACACAGTTTGTGTCGACCGATTTGATCACCATTGTCACATCACTGGAACTTGCGTCGGGGCCAGGAATTACAAACAGTTCTTCGTTTTTGTTTTCGGTGTTATATTGAGTGACATGGTCGCAATGATACTAATCGCTCACCGACTGATGTTTGTGGAATACGCAAAGACTGATCTACACCGCAGAGGAACCCTCATGGTTGTAGGGATTATTGGTCTTGTTTGGGCTGTTTTAACAACGAAAATGATGTTTAACATGGGATGCATGATTTTATACATGATTTCCAACGCCCTCACCACCCGAGAACTAGTCAAGGGAGTTTGGAGTGCAAACAAGAATCCTTACGACACTGGCAGTAAGCTGAAGAACGCTTTATCATTTTTCAAAGCTCCTCCCAGTCTTATTTGGGGAAAGTCCCAAAATGAATTGGAAGAGATGGGCAGTAACAAGGAACCATGTTGATTCATTGATGTTTAAACTTGTCGGTAATACTACTATTAAGTTGGATAAAAAAGTTAGATCAAAGACTTTGATAGTTCGAGTACCCGGTCGAATTCTACATCCTCTGTTTCCCTCAATTATATATAATTGTTTCAAGTTTTTTCGCAGGTCGCGCCAACACTAGCGATCTGGTTTTTTTTTTTTTTTTTTTTTTTTTTTCCCGAGAATAATATAACGCATTAAGAATGGGCGTCGAGTCCCCTGTTTTCCGTTTATGCTGTCCCTCTTATACACGGATGGAGAAAAAGGAAAGTATTTCTTCTTGCTGTGTTTTGGGTTTCGAAGTTGCTCAAACAATGTATGAGTTCTTTGTAACAGAAACTAGACAATAAAACTTTAAAGTCATCTTTTTATTGAATTAGAAAAAAGATTTGATTATAAACAATCAATTACTTCAGAGTAGAGTAGTACACAAAAAACATGTCATCGCTCGATGAAATCGCAGCGTCTGCTGTTCCTTGGCAGTCGAAGACTGACATGTACAAATCGCTAATTGAGAAAATGGTAGCGGAACGTAACATTGCTGGACTTGGTCAAATAATCCCAGAAATGATGAAAGAATCAGTTCCAACTACTACTGCCAGACCTATCGTTGAAGAGTGGTCTAATAAGACTCTTGATATTCCAGAGTCAAGAGGTGTAGAAGGAGAGAAACCTCGACTAGATCACGATGATATGATTAGATTAGGACACGACGCCCTCAATGAACTTCAAAAAAGAGCTTCTTCATTCCAAGAACAAATAATAGTAGCAAGAGATGTCCTGTCTTGGGTATACCAAGACAAAGAAGAATGGTCCCGAGCTGCAGATGTCTTAAAAAAGATTCCAATGGATAGCGCTGTCATTACTGAGAAGGGAGATGTCTTTCGTGTTTCTCTTTTCATTAGAATTGCTAGACTGTACCTTGAAGACGAAGAATACTATCAAGCTGATCAATGGGTTAATAAAGCATGGCCTTTAATGAAATCTGATATGGATGAGTCTTTACAACTTCAGTTTAACGCATCATTCGCAAGAGTTCACGATGGAAAACGTCGTTTTTTTGATGCGGCGAGGAAATATTATGATCTAAGTCATTTGGTAGGTCCAGATGAGCAGGCGTCTGCCCTTCGATCAGCGATTATTTGTGTTATGTTGGCTGATGCTGGTCCTCGTAGATCTCGACTACTTGCGTCACTTTGTAAAGATGAGCGAACACAGAAACTGTCAGATGTTTATCCTGTTCTACGAAAGATGTATTTAGACAGAATGATAACTCCAACAGAAATGGAAAGTATTGAATTTCAAGGACATCATCTCAGTATAGCTGAAGATGGTTCTACCGCAGTAGACAAAGCAGTTTTACAACACAACTTACGATCAGCATCAAAACTTTATTGTAATATTTCATTCGTAGAACTTGGCTCTCTGTTGGATATCACACTTGAAAAAGCCGAACGAGTCGCTGCTAAAATGATAAGCGAAGGTCGGTTAAATGGAAATGTATGTTTTTTTTTTTTTTTTCTTCTATTTTTAACATTATATTAATACTTGATTTAGCTACTTAAAGCAAAAAAAAAAACTAAAACAGATTGACCAGTCAAAAGAGGTACTCATCTTCACTGATAATGAATCTGTTTTTAATAAGTGGGATACTCAAATTCAAATAGTTTGTAATAACGTGAACAGTATCAGTGAGACGATATGCGCAAAGCATCCTGAATACAGAACCAGCTGAGCACATCACTACACTATTCTGTTTATGATGTACTATTTCTGACTACTGTCGCAAAAAAAAAAAAAAAAAGAAGAAGAAGAAGAAACAAAATATAAAACATAACAAAAGCTTAGCATTAGAGTATGGGGTGCTTTGTTGTTGTTAGTTGGGCCATTTGCTTTCATCCTCTTGGGCTGGGCTGGCTATTGAGAATTAACTCTACTTGATATGTATAGTCGATCGAAAGCATGTCTTATTGCATTAAAATAATAACGAAATAATAAATTAGGCTACGACGACAAAAAAAAAAAAAAAAAAAAAAAAGGAAAAATAACAAGAAAAAATATAGGAGGAGGAAAAAAAAAAAAAAAATGGGATTTTTTAAAAAAACTTTTTTTAGTTGAAAAACATTTTGTTATTCGGTACCTTACCACCCTCGCCTGCGGGAGCCGAATCTGTTTTATCGGAGCTGTCCTGATGTGTGAATACTTATTGTTGAGAACAGGAGAAACATTACAAAAATGACTTTTTTTGAATCTTGTATGCTACGTACTAAAAATACTTTCATTTTTCAGGTTGGGAATATGCAGCCAGATTATGTCGTCCGGCAACTACAGCCGAGTGACGAGGCAGCGATAGCTCGATGGCGGAGTGACGCAGAGATTGGTGTGCCTGGTTACAGAATGCTTGCAAAGGGAAGTCGCAAAGAATATCGAACAAGGCTAACATCATATGACAGGTGGAAGTCTGTTGTCGTTGAAAAGAATACCCCGAGTGGGAAGACCGTTCCAGTAGCATGTTGCGGATGGGGAGTCAAAGATGTATTATGTAAGCGTGAACGTGTTTCAATGGTCTACGTAATGGATGGAGCTACAAACCCCGCAGACAAAGAGAGTCTCGCAGTTGGCATGCAAAGTCGAGCGGTAACTTCCTGGAAGGAACAATTCGATGGTGAGTACGCTAGTTGTTGCTCTACAGGAAATGTTGGAACAATCGACATGCAAACATTATTACATAATGGATTCTCCGCTCTTGGTTCTTGTCGGGTTTATGGTTGGCCCGATGACGAACACAAGCAATGGTGTGCAAAAATTGCCTACCCTCCTGCAAACGTTGAATCTATTCACATTCCACGAGCTAATATTGATATCTTAAATTTCTGGGAACGCGCGTTCGGAAAACTAAACCTGTTCCCAGTCGGTCTCAGAGACTTATTAGAACACCCTGGATACTTGGGAAGTATATTAACAAAAGCTGAAGGCACTCCAGCCTGGGGATGTGCCAGTCGATGGTGCCGCAATGCAGAAGCACCGATGCTGCTAGATAATGGTGTTCAGTTAAAGTACGAACTTATTTGCTTCATTGGTGGGTCAGGTGACCCAAACCTATCTCTGGAAGCAGTTCGAATAGCTGCTGATACTGCTATTGCAGAAGGTGCTGATATGGTGTTTGCTGTTATAGACGAAGGTGGTGATCCCCAAATTCGTCTTGCACTTGAAAACCTGACCCCGTCCTGCATGCGGTATGTTAATGGAGCAAAGCTGAAGGGTAGAAATTTACTTCCGAACTCAACGCTGCCAACCTTTTGGGATCCTCGAGATATGGGAATCATTTATTCATTAGTGAGAAATGACACCTCACTATTGCCGTCGAGGCTGAAGAATGACTTAACTCTTTTACCGAAAGAAATGATAGAATTCGTGTCTGGTGATGAAACGATGCCTTCAATTGAAAACTGCAGCACAGCTACTCCAGAAGTTATGGGTGAAGACTCGCGCAGTGATGAAAAGAAGCTGAGACAACGAAAAGAGAGAAAGATAATACCACCCACGCCTGAAATCACAGCCTGTCACTACATTCTCGTCCTCTACACGATTGGCTTTTTCGCTGGCATGGCCTACCTCTTTAGCGCTGCTGAGCGCGGAACTCCCGGAGTTCGAACACCACTTGAGCTTTGTAACGATACGGTGCAGTTTCTTGGCTTTCTTGCTGTAGGAGCAGTTCCCTTTTTCCCCCTAAATCCCGATATCCCAGCAGTGTGTCTGGCTTGTGCCTTCTCCTTTGGCTTCTCAGACCTGGACTTCTTCGACTTAAATCCGTATAGGGTAACCGTGTACGTAGTCAGTTTGTTTATAATTTCAACTCTAGTTTACCGAAAGGAAGATCCAACTACTTTTGTACGTCTGGTCTTGGTGGTTGCTGGGTTCTTGCTATTCTGTAGGGCCAGTGCCTATGTGATTTTAAGATGGGTATGTTACATTTTTTTAATGTTTTTTTTATTATTAGAAAGTAATCACTTATTCCATTCAAAAACAATTAAACATCACAGCTCTCTGATTTAATACTTCCTAGTATACCTGGCGGCTCGTGTACATGTCCTGTGAGTACTTGAAAGTAGCTAGTTTAATATAGGTATGACGCTCTTTGGTTGATAATTTCTTGGTAACAGATACTCAGTCGAGTATATTCGGAAGGTTTCAAAATAAAACCAACAGGTATCTAATGGCACTATACTCTAACCCAGTAAACTGGATTTGAGTTACATAAAGAAGCACTTCATAGGGGACGCTCTTCTTATTGTTTCACTGCTGTATTGTCCTGAAGCGGGTCGTTAGTTGTTTTCGACAAAAAAAAAAAAAAAAAAAAAATGACACAAATGAAACAACGTGCTTTTTCTCATTTTTTTAAAATTGCCAGCAAAAATGCTGTTTTTTAACAAGCCTCATGTACTCTTTGCGACAAAAAAAAAATTAAATAAATTAAAATTAACAGTACAATATATTACAATAAAAATAAAATAAAAATAAGACTCCTCAGGAGCGTAGAGTTGCGGCACTGCCCGCAAGGCATCATTCCGTATCGGAATGTTTTTGTTAGAGAATTCTAAATTACTTCTGTTAGGGTTTATTTCCTGTACCTACGTAACTTGTTCTCAACTTCAATGTGGTTTGTTTGATACTTTTCTGTTTCATCTTGTTATTTGTATTTTTTTTTTTTAAATTTTTTAATTATTTTCAATTACAGACTAAACAATGTTTTTTTTGGCGGGCGTGTTTCATTCTTTTTTTTTTTTTTTATTCTGACCATACTGATGATTTGATAATGATCTATACTACTACAGTAACGGTAACATGTATCTATAAATTATTTATTTAAAGTTTAATATTTCTAAAGATGTTGAAGATCATCACAGCCCTACTCGTCAACACCGTGACTGCTTCAGGAATGTGGGAAGCAGTTGACATAATACCTACTACCAAAGTAAACGGTATTAAAATTTTTAATAATTTATTATATGTTGCCGACGGTGAATCTGGTCTGAGGATTATCGACATTAAAAGTCCAGAAAATATGAAAGAAATTACAACCCTATTACTTCCAACAAACGATTTGAATGACGTTTTACTGGGGGACGCCCCATCTGAAATTATATACGTCGTGGGAAGGAGTTCCTTTCATAGGATTGACGTTACGGATTCAATTCGTCCAATAATTGTGTCAGAAACTTCGATACCTGGAAATAGTAACAGAGGTGAGATTAAAGGAGGGTATGCTTTCATAGCTGACTTGTTAAATGGTCTTCACATAATTAATTTATCCGACATGAGCATAATAAATACCGTAGCTCTACCAAATGTGACATTAGCTGTAACTGTTTTGGGAGACTATGCGTATGTGAGTAATCAGTTCATGGGTGTTATTGTGATTGACGTTTCTGATGTGATGTCTGCTTTTATTGTTGGAAACTATCATCCAAATGGAATTACAAATTTTTGTACTTGTTCAGAAGATAGTTTATTTGTTTTGACGAGTGATAGTATTCACGTGTTGGATGTTACATCGAATCCAACATCTCCGGTTTTCTTAACATCAATTTCTGTTACGGATGCAACCAGATTAACAATTGAGGGCACTCGTGGATACTTAGCTGATTCAAAAGGTGGAATGAGAATAATTGAAAACATCAACAACCCAATTGGAATAATATTATCAGATTCGTTATCATCAACATGGATGGTATCCGAAGTACAATTATATGATGGGGTTGCATTCATTGCTAATTCCTTAGGAGGGATCATCGCTGCAAGAGAAGCCCCCGCCTACCCGACGGTGTCATCTGATGGAGATATTTGGCCATCTGTCTTTTTAGGTCAGCAACAGTTTGTGAGGGGTACGAAATTCAATCTTCTTCAGTTTCCAAACTTCACGTCAATCTCTGCGAATAGAATAGCAATTCATATGAGTGAAGAGTATCCAATATCTGGTATACTTACATTGGAGTGTGGGCACTCTGCTGGTTGTGATTTTTTGATTTCGATTTTCATATGTTCTGATTGTGATGAATCACCTGGTGGTATGCCAGAACTTTTAATACTTGATGGGTGGAGACTCGCTGAATGTTCTCCAAGTTTTCAACTTTCTGAGAAGGTATTGCCAATGAATTCATTTTACAAACACCTCCCCAGAGGAAACACATCTTACCAAACTGAGAGTGTTGATTACATTACAGCTATGGCTGTAAATGGTTTTATCACACAGTCGAATAGCTCTTGGTGTCCTCCTTAATATACCTAATATACGGACAGGCATTAACTGTCCTTTATAAAGTTAAATTCTAATGAACTGATCAATAGCGAATTGCTACTATGCAATTAACGTCTTATGTTGAGTTAGTCCTCTCTCCCTTTTGTTTTATGGGAAAAACTATAATTCTACATGCACGTTTATGAAATGTCAGATCTCAAGAAATTGACAGCTGGTTTTTTTTTTTTTTTTCTTAGATGGGGATTTTTACTCATTCGAGAAGGCCTTCCGGCTATTATGCCCAGCGCGCTCCTGAGCCATAAGTACATCGCTATCTTAAGTGACAAGGGTAGGATAGATCTACAGCCCAGGTCTAATTCGATTTGCCAGCTACCAGTTGGCTTTATGTACCAGAGGCAAGTCAAAGGGTCAGCCGGGATTCTGATAAGATATCTACACGCTTGGCTGACACGACTGAGAGAGTGCTGAACTCCCGCATTACGCATTCTACCATTTGTGTATTGTGATGTTGTGCAGCAGCTTCCGCTTGAGCAGCTGTCTATTTCGGAAACTTTCGTGTTGAGATTTCGACATTTCAGTAACCTTTACGTGGAATTAGGAGTTTGTCCATTTTTTTTAATTTTTTTTTTTTTGTTTGTTTTAAATTTTTTTATTTCTGTCCTCTCTTTATGAGTTCTGTGTTACGCCTCATTCTACCCCTCGTTACTTTCTATTCTATTCAAAAAAACCCATAAAGATAATCGCCTGCAAACCAGGAAGTTGCTCTCTTACGGGATTTGAAGTAATAGAGAATACGACATCAATATAGTAGAGTGACCATTACAAGACAGCACTACGTATAAATTATGTGTTTTGAAAGTTGTTAGCTCAATAACTCCGTAAACTCTCAGGTTAGCAACATTCTAGCTTTTGTTTTTCTTGATTAATACCTTTTGAGTTACAAGTTCGTGATGTTTGTGTTATTTTGGTTTAATTGAATTATTTGTCCGAACAAATTAATTAAAAGAAGTTAGGTAATTACCTGTAAAATGAACCGCAGTTTCAACAGCTCTGATCCTTGGAACAGCCTCTTCTATTTTTTTTTTTTTTTTTTCATTTTTTGTACGTTTTCTACTCTATACGTTACGATGAAAAAATCCTGATATATATTTTCCCTTTCCGTTATTATTGCAATTAGTGAAGTTTTCTTTTGAAACTTTGGCTGGCAGATTGCTTCTTCTGATGTGTTATGTCTTTTTATTCAGTTATCTACAACAGGTGAGCCACGCTGGTAATTCGTGTCAGGAAATTGTTTGTTTTATTGCCAAAGTAATTCAATTGTGGTTTATTACAATAATTCATTCAGGCATTTCACAGTAACACCAGGGCCGCTCGGCGGCAGCTGAATGGTTATGGGAGGAGGCCATACCAAGCTCTCTGTAGGCGACGACAAGTGCGGAGAACTGGCGCAGCCATCTGGGCTGAAGCCAGTACGGGCACGACCGAAGGAATTGAAAGCCCCGCCAATGGTCCCTCCTCCTGAAGCAGAAGAAAGTACAACACCACTGTTAGGTCAGGTTAGAAGAAAGTATGGAAGTAGTAATTCTGCTAATCAAAGTAAAAGTAACATGTCCACCAGTTCAATATCATCCTCTGATGGTCTCAGACAATCAGTTGACAGAAGTAGTAACTCACGGTCTAGACCGAGACCTCTTTCAGAACCTCAGCAACAACAGAATGACCCAAATTCTAATTCACCAGGACAATCAGCATCATCTCCAAAGAAGATTAATTGGAAGCGTGGTGATGTAATTGGAAAGGGAACTTTCGGTACCGTCTGGCTAGGATTTGACCTTGACACAGGTGCACAATTAGCTGTCAAAGAAGTTGACTTTCCGACGGATTTGGAGAACGATCCGGAAGCTCAAAAGAAATTAAAAAACCTCCAGCGAGAACTAAACTTCTTACGAACTCTTACTCATCCCAACATCGTACAGTATCTTGGCATCGAACGAAGAGAATTGACAATCTGTATTCACATGGAGTACGTACCTGGTGGAAGTATTCTACATTTGTTAAAGAAGTTTGGTAGTTTACCAGAAACAGTTGCTCAGAAATACACCAAACAGATTCTAAGTGGATTAACCTGTTTACATGGAAGAGGTGTTATTCACAGAGATATTAAGGGTGCTAATGTTTTAGTAACTATCGATGGACTTGTTAAACTCGCTGACTTTGGAAATGCTCGTCAACTAAGCAGTATGTTAAGTGTAGCTCAAAGTTTAGGAGGATCACCTTATTGGATGGCACCAGAAGTAATTACTGAAGTTGGTCATGGAACATCTGCTGATGTGTGGGCTGTTGGAGCAACTATAATTGAAATGGTAACAGGTAAACCTCCATGGGCTGAGCTTCCCCCAGTTCCTGTTCTTTACAAAATTGGTAAGACACACGAACCTGTCCCGATGCCAAAGAAAGCTGACGGGTTTAGTGAAGAATTAATTGATCTTCTTCAGTGTTGTATGAAGAGGAATCCACATCAAAGATCAACAGTTTTACAGCTACTAGAACATCACTGGGTAGATCCAGAGGCTATTGTTGTAGATACGACTAGGAAAGTTTCATCATCAATGGAACTAAAGCATCGAGTATCAGCTGCCTCAGCTTGCAGTGGTTCAGACACCCCAACTTCTTCTGAGACAAGAGCTTTGACAGCTCCGGTTCTGACCTCACTTCGGAGTTCTATCCGAGAAGGTTCAGGTTTTCCATTCAAGCAAAAGATAGCTTTCGGTGAAACTGAACCTTCCAGGAAACTTAGTGAAAGCAGCACTGACAGTAGACCCTTAAACTCACTCGGCTGTATTACCGCTCTCGGAAAACGTAACTCTGATGTAGGTTTGCCTACACAGTTGTCACCCATCCATCATGTTTCCTTAAATGACAGGTATGCTTGTTAAATTCTGTGATAACAAAACTATAAACACAAATAGTAAATTATTATATACGAAATACAATAAAACAGGTACAGCAATCATAACAGTGATTCGGACTAAGATCACATCACAAAGATGTGATGCTTGTTTAAAATAAATCTAGGTAACAGGCTACCTACACCCTGATTCTTACTAGCTGTAGGAACTCCGATTGCTTGATGCGGCAATTGATCCCATGGGTATCATGAATTATGAACTACGTTATGTGTTCCTTCTTACATGAAGGGAAAAAAAAAAAAAATGAAAGACTGAAAGGGTTGGTCTTCATGAAGGAGGGTCTTCTTTTGCTTTGAAGTATGTAAAGAGACGTTTTTTTTCTTTTTCTTTTTTTTTTTTTTTTTGTCAATCAAAAAAAAAAAAAGTACTCTCCCCAGTGTACTATTTCGATAACCTTTACTACAATTAAAAGGGAATTCTACTAAGATTGGTGTGATCAACAAAATAAGTAAAATAATCAAAAAAAAAACTCTCTTTTCTTACGCCTACTTAGGTTGTGTTAATTACCTGCCTTGATTTCTTTAGTAAGAAAGGAATACTTTGTTTAAATGAGAAGAAATAGTTCGCAGCGTTGTTTGCTGTCGGCTATGAAAATAATTGTTGTATTTGACATTCGTGTGTTCTGGTCAGGTACGTTCAGTCCCATCCCCCCAAAACCTTTTTGGCTAGGCAAGCTAGAAAAGAACAAGAGCCATCGCAGCATTCTACTCAATTTCTTTTTTTTTTATTTATTCCCAATATTTTCTCTCGATGATGATTAATTTTTCGTTTTATAAAGATAGCTGCACTCCACTGCAATTCAAGAAATTGCAACACATTTATGAAGTTCTGGGCGAAGCCGTACTACCTTACCGACGTCTTCTCTTCATGTTAGTTTTTGTTAAGAACCGAAACCCTACGTTGGAAGAAAAGGTGTCTGTTTTGTTTTTTTTTATTTTTTGTTTTGTTATAAAGGTTGCCTACAAAGATTGACTACTTATAGTTTACAAAGAAAAAAAAAAAAAATATCTGAAGAAAGGTGTGGCGGTGGGGGGGGAATTTTTTCTAAATAAATTAACTTCCCTCTTTAAGACCTAGAAAATTCAGAAAAGAGAAGAATGGAAAAAAAAAAAAATATATTGGAAGAAAGAAAGAAAGGCAACAGCAACAACAGCTTCTACAAAAAAGTGCGATAAGAGCGCAGTCTTAACTCCGCTAGTTACGTTGAATAAATATAAAGTATTCAGGGGAATGTTTTATTCTTTTTCCCCCTCCCAGATCTACAGATACCAACTGATGGTTTTAACCAGTTTCAAGTTACTTTGTATTTAATAACAGTATCAGTAACCTACAATACAAGTAAACTGCACTAGTGACCGGACTTTGGATTATTTGTGATAGTTTTTTCCATCAAAGGGAATACAATTTAAAAATGTTAAAAATAGCATTCTGCGCTCTGACGGCACTCGCCAGCAGTGCGTTAGGTGATTTCGTTGCCCCGGAGTTTACAGTTGACCTGGACGAGCCAGCATACGACAGATGGAAACCTGTATTAGATTCAGTTATCAATGGAGTTGGGTATAATAACTCATGGGGAAAGATGCACTCTTTCTTACAAGACATTATGACTCATCAAGAATGGGAAGACACAGCAGAATTATGGAACAAACTGTATCAGGGATACCCAGTCGAATACCAACAAGAGATCACTGCTATGATGAAATGGTTAGGTGAGAATGGACACACTGATTGGACAAGAGGACAGCTTGTTATGTGTCAATTATTTTATGAAGTTGAAGACGCTTGCACTTCAATTGTCGCTCAGAACAAGAATGGCACTATTTTCCACTCTAGAAACCTTGACTACGGTCTTCCTGGACTTCAGAATTTCACAACCACAATTCACTATGTAAAGGGAGGTGAGAAGATAACTTCTGCTTCTGTGTACCTCGGTTACCTTGGAGTCCTTACTGGTCAGAGATACAACAATGGATCAAAGGGAGCTTCGTGGTCTGTTTCGCTAAACCAGCGTTTTTATGGAGAACACTACGTCCCATACGTTGACACCATCAAGGAGATCCTCTCTGGAGTACAAAATGTTGGATTTACCCTCCGCGATACACTTGCATCAGACCAGTTCAAAACTTTTGAACAGGCGACTAATATTCTTCGTGTCAAACACATCCCAGCTCCAGCATACCTTGCAGTAGCTGGTGTTAGTAATAATGAAGGTGTCATTATCACAAGAGATCGTAATGGAACTTCAAAGGCAGCTGGTACTGACCGTGGGTACTGGACTCTTGATGTTGTTTCTGGTGTTTGGTATCGTCTGGAAACAAACTTTGATAACTGGGAGCCTCTAACCGACGGTCGTAGAAAGGCAGCTCACAAGACAATGAATGAGCAGGGTCAGGATAAGGCTGCTACTGTTAGTGGGCTTAATTTAACACTTTCTACTCCTCCAGTTCTTGCGCCAACAACTATCTATACAGCTTCTATGTTAAATGAAGCAGGTTACATGAGCACTTTAGTACGAATGCACAGCAAGGAATCCGACGAAGAATTGAGACGCGAAATGACTAAATCTGTCACTCGTAAAATGAAGGATGTTGTTAAGTGGTGGAAAAGCCAGCAGTAAAACAAAATTAATTACACAACCGTACGACCACTATTTTTTTTTAATATGCAACTTTTCTTTGTGTGGCTTGTTATATATATTTTTTTTCAATGTGATATTTAGTCTGAATCCACCTCTCGATAAATTGTAATTGTTGACTAAAGCTGCACTACATTTTTTTTGAGGACTCGCCCATTTGTTTTCTTTTCCAAAATTAGTTTTATTTTTTTTGCACTTAAAACCATAGTAGCATCCATAAAAAATGTGGCTCAATATATTGGTGCATTTATTTCTTTGATTTTTTTTTTTTAAAAAAATGTAACAATTTACTCTTATGAATACCGAACAGTGATTAGTGTCTTCACTTAAAAATGAGGGGAAAAAAAAAAAAGGAAAATGATGAAAAATGTGTTTTTTCAATAATTAATTATCATCCAGGTGATGGAGTGGATTAGTAGTGACCGACAACATAATATGAATTTTAATATAAATATCTCACCATTTGGAGAGCTTGGTGATGGGTCAGTGTCTCCACTTCCTGTAAATGGCAACGGGGTAGTAGTAACACCTGGAGTTCCACCACCTGTTTTACAAGGGACGCTACAGAGTGAAGTAGCATTGCGAGACTTGTATTCGAAGTTTCAAAGATATACTAAAAAAATGCAATCGATGGAAACTCAGGTATCGGAACTGAAATCTGAACTCACAACTCGTGAGAGGACACTTCGTAAAACTACTGAAGCTCTTCGAATGAAAGAAGTTGAGAACGAACGACTTCGGGTTGAAGTTTCAAATCTAAACCAAATACTTGCACGTGAACAATCTCATTTACAAATGCAGAATGACCACGTCGTGAGTGCTTTAGAGACTCACTCGAGAATGATTGATCAACAAAGACAAAAATCCGAAGACTCAAATCAACATCAAAGTCAACTCGCAGACATTGTCGATGGCTTAAGAAGAATTGTATTAGAGAGAGAGCAGTTGCAACAACAACAATCAATAAAACGAAATCAAATATTACCTCCGGTTCCGGAAATAGAAACACCCACAACTAGACCTGCAGCATACATACAAATGTCACCTCCTCCTCCTCCTCCGCCGGTATTGAGTATTCCTGAACCACTTATATCATCTATAACTGCAGTACCTCCGGGAGATCCTTCATTGCCACCTGAAGCTATTCGAATCTTACAGCAATATCAAAGGCAGTTTTAGTCAGGTTATTTGTTTAATATAAAGATCATATCAAAGTGGTAGTTTAGGGTTTTGATATTTATCACCGACGTGTTGGTTGTTTCACTTGTTTTGTAGATTTACTGTCCTCAGCCTTCGATTCTGTCAAAAGGCTAAAATCTTTTTGTATTGTATTTAATAATCTTATGGTTCGTGGGAACTGTGTTCAGAAATTAATTTACACTTCGACAGGTTATCAATATTATCTCTGTTTAGTGTCTTTCGTGGGAACATGTCAAACAGAGTCAATTATAATATTTCCCAACAGCACTGTGAGAGCTTAACATGGTAGCTGAAGTAGTAGCACCGAATCTGAGAGGAACTAAAAAAGATCCGATGAAGAGAAAACACCTGCCGCAGTCTGCTGGATCACCGCTGGGAGATTTCCCAAGTGATTGGGTGAAAACTAGTAAACCTGCAAAGGTAAAGTTACCTCAGCAAGATGCTCTTTTACAAAGTAAAATCTACCAACCAAAAGGAAGTGGAAATGGTGGTAACTGTAGCAGTCTCAATAAAGGAAAGGTTCAAGAAGCTCCACGACCACCAGTTTCAGGAGCATTCAAGAGACGTTCCATACCACCAACAGAATTCAGAAGGTTTTATGACAGGGGTGACCTACCTGTAGCTATTCAACATAAGGGAAATGCTAATAAGATTGACTGGAAGGTTGATATTGAAAAACTTGATTATCATCACTACCTACCAATATTCTTTGATGGACTTAGAGAGAAAGAAGAACCATATCGATTCTTGTCTGTTCAAGGTAGCTTTGATCTTCTTGAGAAGGGTGGATCAAAAATCTTACCAACAATCCCACAGCTGATAATCCCAATAAAGACAGCACTAAACACCAGAGATCCGGATATTATTTGTACGATGTTGAAGGTTTTACAGCAACTGGTTGTTTCAGGTGAACTTGTTGGTGAAGCTCTCGTGCCTTACTACAGACAAATACTTCCAGTTTTTAATTTATTTAAATCAAAGAATAGAAATACTGGAGACGAGATTGATTACACTCAAAGAAAACGATGCAATTTAGGAGATCTGATCGAAGAAACGTTGCAGGTATGTATCCTGTATTATGCTGTATCTCTTCTATGGTATGATTAAAAATAAATAAAATAAACAGCTTCTTGAAATACACGGAGGAGAGGATGCTTTCATTAACATAAAATACATGATCCCAACCTATGAGTCGTGTGTCTTGAATTAGAAGTATTATTATTTTTTTCATTTTTTTTTTTTTTTTTTCCAAAATCCTTGCATGAAACTGGATTATTTCCTCTTTATTTTGTGACACCACCATCAATTCAAAGTGTTGTTTTTGATTGCTTCCTTACCAGCCTTTACTCTCAGTTTTTTCTTTTTTCTTGTTGTCTTTTTCTATTTGTTCCGCAACCGACATTTCTATGCCGAGCCATTTCCCCGTAGTTTTCAATTTAAGATGAAAACTATCTGCTGAATGGATGATCGATACCATAAGTTTGTAATATTTATTATTAGCTGACCCCCCTACAGAAACCTCAAGTAAGCATCAACATAGTTCACTGTATCTGTAACGGTTAGATTGTGAGATTGTTTGTATTTTATTATTTCATCCTTATTCAGGATCTTAAAGAAACTAATGCCGTGTATCGAGGACATTAGAGAGCGGTAACATGGGTTGCGGTAGTAGTTGCTCAACAGCCGCCACCACCACCAGCAGTAAAGCCAGATATCGATCTGGTGCCCCTGATGTTCGATGTCATTTATGTAAAAGGGATGGAGCTTTTTGTCTCATAACGGGGGAAAAGCACGGCAAGAAAAGGGGAGAGCCAGAGACAGAAGAAGAAAGATGTGATAGAATATACCTAATGGGAATATATGATTCGGGAACAGTTCTACCAAAACTACTTTATTATGTTAAAGCTGGTGTTGATCTCGACTATTGGTGGGAAGGTAGAATACAAAATACGATGCGATTCTTCTTATCTCAAAAACCTGGTGAAACAGACTTACACATCAGTTGTAAGCTTGGTGCTGATGACGAAGACTCAGATAGGATTGCGGTCTCTTGTGTAGAGAGGATTCTACTTCACAGCACGTCTTCTCAAGTACTTGGGTTTTCACTTATTTTTAATGAAGAATCTGAATCTGAAACACACAAAATATTTCATTCCACACTAAAGTTACGAGCCACAACAGTAACAGAATTAGAAGCCTGGGTGATTACGTTAAGCTCTTCAGCTGACATCCCTCCACAATGGGAACAGCGAATGGACTTAAGTAAGTGTGACTTAAACACTTTGAGTGCTGAAGAACTATTAGCCTGCTCCTATCATCATATCCAACCTGATATGTTTAGACAGATTACTAATTTTATAACAAAGAAACGAAATGAAATACGAAAACATCCGTGTGTTTCTAATTCTATTAAACAAGGAGTTGTACCACCGATAATTAAAAAAGGAGCGTTGCTTGTTACGAAGGGTGAATTGAGATACTGGGCAGACTTAGATATATTCAGAACATGTGTCGTGTGGCAATTATTAAGTCGGGCTGATGTAATTTATGATGCGGGTTATACCTGGCCTACTCCTGCTTTTGAAATATTCCCGGCTTGGTGCTGGTCTCAGAAGACTTTTCGAGATGCTTCTTCAAGACTTAAACATTTAATTATTTCAGTTATGAAAATACAACGTTGTCGTGAACTGGAAGCTAATTACATATTACCAGATGAGTTGCTTTGGATTATATTCGTTCACCTACCACTGTATCCATAGAAATGTATTGACGCTGTCCGTCACTACTATTCTCTTACTGCGTGATAACATCACAATGCTATCATGATATTTAAATTATTTTTCCTGTTCTGTTCTTTCTTTCCCTTTTCGTTATGTTTTTTTTGTCTTTATATATAAGGTTATTGTCTTTTCGTTTATTTTTAAAAGAATCCCATCCACACCTCTTACGAGGGGCTGAAAGAATAAAAATCTGCTACAAAAAAAAAAAAAAATAAAAAAAATAAATAATAAAATAACCTATAGTTAGTCATATCGAAAAAAAAAAAAGAAAGGACGAAAGTATATATCCCTTTCTTTTTTTTGGAGGGTATGACTGCTACTAGTCATAACACGGATGGCTCTTACGGATTCACTTTTTCATCATAAAACTAAGTCTAACGTAAGAGAAGCTTTGAAGTGAACCTCGGACAATTCTGAAACAATGCTTAGATTGAGATATAAAAATATTTAAAGCAGTGTTCCGTCTTGTTTGAACAGCAGAAATCTTTTTTTTTTTTTTTTTTTTCAATATCATGCTATGATATTGTGAATGTAGTGTTTTTGTAGTGAGATCCGTCATTTGATTTTTCAAAACAGGAAACCTACGCTACAGAAATGCAATCTATCGCCCAGTTAACTAAATATCGTCAACGATACGTCTTACAGAGAGCCCAACGAAATGAATGGCTAGCAGAAGAACGTAATAACATGCAAGTCATTGAAGATGGAATGCGGGAGATAAAAATATGTGCAGCGCCTTATATCGCAGTGGGAGATGTAAAAGTCGTTGGAATCGTTGATGAGCTCGAAGATGGAATTAAGAAGTTAAAAGAAGAGAGACTAAAAGGAATACCCGAACCTGAAATAACCGACAAACAGTTTGAGTGGTTTTACGAAAGATGTGATGCTTTGTGGAAAGAGAAACTTAGTTTTGGATATCGTCGTAAGCAGTGGGAGCGGGTAATAAAATCAGTAGAATCACAGCTGGATGAAGTTCGGAATATGCCTCCGCCTACTCGTCAACCTGCAGTAGCTGCTGCTGCTGCTGTTCCTCCTACCTCTGAGCTCTCTCTGGATTTAGATATGCCAGCTCAACAATCTATTTCAAATGCTGATGACGATCTGGACCTCGATCTCGATCTTGGGATATAATTGACTTATATATTTTCGTATGAACGTACCCAATGCTTAAAGGCACTAAGGAGGCTTCCTTTATTTATGTACTCCGAGCCTGTTTGGTGAGATTTATAATTACCACCTGTTGTTGTTATTTTTTTTATTTACTTCTCTACCTGCTATGCAAACCCAGACGCAGTTTCATTCGGAGAATTGGTCTGCTTTTTTGTTTGTGCCAAGTTTTCTCTCAGGGAGCAGTTAGCCTTTATTTTTATTTTTTTCAAAATCTGTTTGTTTGTTTCTTTTCGATGTGTCTCGCTCGTTGGTAATTTTTTTTTCTTTTTTTTTTTTTTTTTTTTGCAACTATCATGTGACTTTAGTTAATCAGATTTTTTATTCCCCCTGCAGCAACACAGAAAAAGACATGTGTATGCAGCTAATTTAGAAACACTTATTGTAATGTAACGTAGTTTACGTAATCTTCAGAGTAATTAACTCCGATGGGTGCACGATTGTTTAAGTTTAAATTATTTTCTGTTTAAATCACTTTTTCTCAATAGGGATGTCCCCACCATGGGGTGTGCTATTGTTGTTATTCACACAATGTGGCATTGGAATGTCCGTGAATACAGCATCTAATTATACTTGGGGGTATAAAACAAAGACTAATCGAGTGTTGGTGATGTCAGAAAGAAGATCATCAGTTCAAATAACAGCAGAGCCAGGGTCTGGAGTTGATGATTTGTTTGGTGATCTGGTTAGTTCGAATGGAATGCTGAATGTTGAATTTCTACTATCAGTCAGTAAGTCTTGTGAAGTGTCTACTGGTACGTCGAGTTCTTCTTTACAATCTCCATTTGGATTCTTGCCAACCAGAATCTGTTCAGATTCCTACAGTAGTTCTTGTTCTGAAGGTAAAGCTTCAAACACGGCGCGATTAACATTATCTGATCTTCCAACGGTATCGAACTTGACTAGTTATTACTTGTGTGTTACAGTACAGTCAAAGTTAGATTCATATCCCTCAGTGTATTACAATACACAGTTGATTGTTGATGTGATTCCAAAGATCACAACTACTTCTAATTTCTACGGAGGAGTTAGTTATGGTTGTCGATGTTACCTTGATACCTGTGAGAATATAACAAATAGCTGTCCAGGAATGAATTGTAATGATACTCTCAGCTGTCAACATCATAAAGAAGAAGTGTTAAGGATCGCAATGACAATTAACGGAGTTGATATATCGGAAATCGCTAATGTTAGAATGTATCCAAAGAAGTCTTGTGATGCTTCTTCTGTTGATGAAGTTGTTATCCCAGAATCAGGAATCGTATTAGAAGACGGCTACTATGAAATACCTGTTGGAGCTCCTTCAGGTTGGGATGGATACAGAATGTGTTTGGGATACAATGGAACATACAACATCGATATTGGAACAGTTATTTCTGTTTCTCAAACCATTCAGATTGGAGGAGTTTCTATCGGACCAGGAGAGACATCAATTTACGTTACGAGTACAGCGACAAGTATTGAGATAGTGACTGGTGTAAGTCATCCGATTACTTTTTATCTCTCATTGGCATCCTTGTCATGTCAGGCAACATCAACAACCACCACTACTAATACATTAACAGGAAAAGGAACTGTAGTGATACCATCAGATGGTGGAAGTGATTATCAACTTTGTGTATCTCCATACGGATCTTCAGTCTTCGATGTCGATTCAAACAGTTTGTTACCTTCAATTGTATTCCCTCTTCGTCTTAAAGTAATTTCTGATTCGTTTGCTTCGATGGTCAACAATCTCTCAAGTGGAATCGTTACGATACCAACTACTCAGAATCAAAACAGTCCTGTTGTTGTGTATTCACTCTTCGCAAAAAGTTTTTTTTTCACTGGTTTTGGAGAAGGTTGTGGAATAGGCGCGACTGTTCACGCATCAACTTTAAACAATACTGGACCAACAATGAGCAGTGGAAAGTATACAATATGTGTTATAGGAGTAGCTGGTGAGACAGTAGAGAGTAGCGTGTCTCTGTTAGTGTTGGCTATTGAGTCAATTGGAGGAGTCAGGGCTTCAGTAATTCCTATCGTTGCTGTACTTCCAACTGTGTTGGATGTTGTGGTTGCATCCGATTCATCGACTGCTTTCAACTTGGCTGTTGCGATATTCCCAAAGGGACAATGTGGCTACACAGCTACTCCTTTAGAATTATCGGCTGCAATTGATATTCAAACAGTTGTCTCTTTTAGAGCTAAGCTATCTGTTCCAGCACTCTCAGTGGATACCGAGTATGATATTTGTTTCTCTGTTGACTATGCTCCTTATAGTAATGGATGGGCTTTATCTGGATGGGGACTGTACGCTATTCCAATTACTGTTGGTAATGTTGACTTCCCTCAACCTTTTAGCTTTCCAATTGCAGGAACGAGGGAATCAAATGTTTTCATTCCAATCACACAACCAGATAGTGAAGTTTATGGTGATAAAATCAGACCTGTAATCGATCCTAATATGATGCTTGTCAGACTATCTAAGTCAGTCGGTGGTTGTTTATCATCGGATTCAATTGCACTACCAGTTACCGTATCAGGAGGAGTTGCTTCATTCAATGTTGTCTCAACTTCTTGGATTGCTGTGGAGGGAAATCGAAATTCTCGGTTGTGCATTTCACTTCAGGGAGATTCGATCGCATTTCATGAAGCAAATATATACTTTTTAACAGTTGTACCTCAGATACTACCAGCACAGTATGATTCAGGTATTGTGATGGTCATTGGAGAGAAAAGTTCAATTTCAATTTCAGGGACTGGAATGGATATTTTCACAGCAACAAACAGAGGTCTTGGTGTGTACTGTTCTGTTGTGATTGAAGGACCTGATGGTACTAAAGCAAGTCCTGCTTTATTAACAGCTAAAGGAGGTAATGCTGTAGCCTCAGCTGACTTTGATTTGTATTCTATGGGATACGATGATGGAACTCAGTTAAAACTTTCGATTGCGATTCGCTCGCTCAATATGCAAAACAACATCTGGTTGCCTCATGGAGAAGTTGCGAGACAAAGAGATTTGATAATAGAAGCCATCCGACCGAATCTTTACAGCGATTATATTTACTCATCGTTGAGGAACTCTCCTATTATTAGATTTATTGCTGCAGAGATGCCAATAACGTTCTACATGAGTGGAGTTGGTATTCACGGAAGTGACCCTGTTGTCGTTACTATAACAAGTCATGGATCAGACTGTTCTCTTGAATCCTTTGACATCAGTAGGCAAGGTATTGTTAGTCAAGGATCATTCACATTACCTGGTGTACTGTTTCAAACTGCGACTCGTTCTGGTTCTCATCGCATCTGCGTTTCGACTCTCAACGATCCCTCAGGTAGACTATATAATGTTGGTATAGCTGTTCAAATTGTACCTTCGCCGTCGTATTTTTCTTCGAATGGGATAATACTAACTGACAACATCAGAAGTTTTCAATCAAGACCTGATAAGTTAAGTTATAATGCTGAGAATAATCCAGATATAAGAATCTTAGCAGGGTCTACTCCGTCACTAGATGTTGTTTTTACGGAAGTGACTCCGATGTTGTCAGTCATTTCTAGTGATTATAATATATTTTTAATGTATTCAGCAACTCCTTGTCATCAGGGAGTTCCTTTTAAGAATTCCCCCATCATTAAACTCCCAAAACCATCTGCTGGCGGAATATCACTCGTAGGCAATCAAGTAGGAACGGCTTCACTTAAATTTAGTAGTTCTCAAACACTTGCGATGAGAGGTGTGTGATTGTTTTATTGAATTTCGTGATGTGAAAGAGATCAACTTAATAAAATAAAAAAAAACAGGTACTTGGTTTATATGTCTGGCAATAGGAAATGGAACCAGCACTTCGAAGCAGATTCACAGCGGAATGTTCCACACGACGTTGCAAACTATAATATCAACGACAGGAATCCAAGCAGGTGGTATACAAGCTCCGTATTCCCCTTTCAAAGGGGCGGCTAAAATGGAAAGTGAGCTACCGAGTATTCAATTACTGACTGTCCATCAATACACAAATCCGAATGCATATTTCGAGTTATTAGATGCAAACAACTCCTGGGGAAATACTCTTCCAACAAACACATGGAGTGCTTTATCACTTGTTTGGATTCGTGAAAATGATCATTGCACATCAACGTTACCATCCGCAAGCAGTTTTTTAACAAAAGTAGTAGACAGCCATTCTCACAGCCATTACGTGTCTAATACTTCGGATTACCTTTTTGGTATTGTTGGTGAGATGTTTAAGATCTGTGCTGTTGTTGATCGTCAGCCTTGGTATTCACAAAATAAGTCAGTTAGTCTTGCTTCAGTAATTGATGTTGGGTTTCGTGTTATAGTTGTAGCAGTTGATTCTTTATCTAATAATGTTGTTGATGCTGCTAACCCAGTTAGGTTAGGTGTTACTTTAAGAGGAAAGCCTCAATTTGATGTTGAATTCTCACCAGAGTCAGCCTTTAGGTCGTCAAACTTTGATAGCATTTTTCGGAACAGTCAAGTCGGGTTTTCATTTGTTGAGTACTCAGCCTCAGTAACACCAACGGTTGATATTTGTTCAAGTGGATTAAGTACTCAAGGGATTACTGTTAATGGAACATTACTTAGTGTCACATTCACCTCTTCTGATGTTGGTAGAGCTAGATACGCTGTTTGTGTATCTGTTGGTCTTTATCGTAATCCTTTTCTTACTGTTACGCCACCACCCGCTTGGGTTCTTCTACCAACTTCTGTTTATGTTTTCCCATTCAAATACGTAAACGGTCAATCAGCCGCAGCTCCAATCACGTTATTTCACGGATTGCCTGGGTACCTCATATTGTGTCCTCCTGACATTAGCTGTAGCCTTTTAGAGAAGGAATTTGAAGCGAAACTAACCCTCTCTGGAATGTGTAATTTACAAAACAACGCTCTGTACAGTGGGACTCAGAGAACTTCTGTTGAGAGAGGAACTTTTATAAATATTGGAGTAGTGAATTCGACAATAGGATCAGGCAACCTAGACCTCTGTATACGGGAACGTGGTACTACAAGCGCCTTTGCTGTTGCTGTCATAACTGTGAGTGTGTTACAAATTACTGTCTCTGGAATCACTTTAAATGATCCAACGAAGACGTTATCAGTTACGAATGGAACAGCAGGACCAACTACAATTGATTTATTTGTCAGATCATCAGGACAAGCTTTATCCCCAATTTGGTTTTCAATTTCACTAAAGGGAAGTTGTGCAGAAGACATAGGAAGTCACGCTGATGGTATTTCCACTAAACCTGTTGCAGTGAACACATGTTCAGGAGCGTTGGTTATTAGGAAGGCTGAATACGCAGTTGCAAAAACGTTTGAATCGCTGGTAGTTTGCTTGGCGACTGGTTTGGTTGATAACGTTGAACCAGAAAAACATTATTTTCAAGAAACTCTGTTGGCATACGCAGTTCGTAACCCAAATAGTTTAGCACTCAGAACTCAACCAAAAAATAGTTACTTTGAACTTAAAAGATTATCAATAGATCCAGTCATTGAAGTTCTTGATGAAGAGTTTCAACCAATGACTGCAATCTCACAAACACTTACTATTCACTTAAAGTATGAAAGCTGTGATATGACTATGGTTGATCAGTGTCTTCAAGAATGTGAATTACAAGACAAACACGGTTCCTTCAGTAATGGAATACTATTGGATCAAGGTAACTTAACATGTGTTGAATTCTGTGAGGCTGATAGTCTTGATATCTGTTCAGAAGATTCTTGGATTTCAGATGATCAAAACAACCCTCCTCAGACTGGATCAGCAGTATACCCAGATCAATTCGTAGCTAATAATGCGAGTATTACATTCTCTAAAGTACCACTTAATGGAAGACACAGAGTATGGTATCGATTAAGGTTTTGGACTGATATTCAAACAACTGGGCTAGCTGACCTGATATCAGATCCTTTTAGAGTAGGTCCTTGTTATGATTGGACTCAAGGAAATTGGACTTCTGACAGAGCTCGATTCAACGGTACACGCACTGGAGCTGCATACTACTGGCCAAGTGCTAAGTATGCCCAACCTAACGACACAATATGCGTCTTATGTCCTGAAGGAGCTCTCTGTGATGGAACAACAGAAGTTCGAACTGAAGAAAACTACTGGAGAGCTAATCATAAAAGCTATTCATTTTATTCTTGTTTGTTACCAATTGGAACAGAAGCATGTACAGAGAATACAACTACTGGTAGTTGTGTTTCTGGTTACAAAACTCACATGTTTGATAACACTCTTGACAATGACACAATTACAGGACATGATTCTCTAGCTGACGATAATCCACTTTGTTCATTATGCGCTTCGGGTTATGGAAAACAAGGAAATGGTCAAAAGAAGTGCCAACCATGTCCTGCTGATTGGGTTTCTTGGCTTGTGGCTATAATTGGAGTAGTGGTGATCCTAATCGCATTGCTATTTATGGTTTTGAGCACCATGAAATCATCAAGAGAGAATACCAAAGATGAATTCACCATCATGGTTAAGATGCTTTTAACCCATTTATCAATCGCTTCACTGACAGGTTCATTCGGAAATCGATTAGGTCTCCTCCTCAAAGAAATCCTTCAAATAGAAAAACAAGCCTCAGGACAAGTCGCAACAGAAATGGCATCTCTCGATTGTGTTCTTTCTGTTAATTATTATGATAAATTCATCGTACTGATGCTGCTTCCGTCGTTCTTCGGACTTTTAATTGCGTTCCTATTCGGTCCAATTATGGCTCTTTTAAAAATGTATTTTAGTAAAAAGAAAAAGGGAAGAGAAAAGCTAAGGCAACTAGCTTGGTTTGGGACAAGACCAGTTAAGGAAATAGAAGATGTTAAGATTGTAGATGAAGAGAGAGAAAGACGAAGAACAGCAAAAGTTCATCCAGTGATGAATAAAGATAACAACGACGACCCTAATGAAATGGAATTAGAGTCAATTGATACAGAGGAGATTGGAAATATCGAAGTTTCTGAAAAAAGCGTCGTCGAAAGAGAACAAAAAAATCAGCAATTGGAAGAAATAAAAAAACGACTAAAAATTGTATTCGACCGTCTAGACAGAAACAACAATGGAACCCTTTCTAGAATTGAAATAAAAAAAGGATTCTCAACTGACAACGACCTTACACAACTCCTAAAGGAAAGATATGGAGGAGAAGAAAACGCCTGGCAAGACTTCTGGGAATCTCTTGATGATGATAACAATAAAGAAGTTACTTGGGAAGAATTCGCTGAAGAATTAGTGCAGTATGGACAAACTAAAATTGAAGTTAAAATGGATGCTCTACAAGATCGAAAAGTAGTTGATGAAGATGAGTTGTCACAGATTGATAAACACGAAGACGAACTCGGTCACAAACTTGGATTCAAGACTTCAGAAATGAAACGCGCATATGTCGCAGCGATGGTCATCTTTATGGTTCTAATTTATCCAAACCTACTTGAGACTGCTGCTCACTTCCTTCAATGTGATGAATACGATTGGGGTAAACAGAATTCAATGGATTCATCTATCACAGCAATCAAACACACCAGAAGGATATTTAGACACGATATGACACTAGACTGTGATGATACTATTTTTAAAAGATATCAATTAGCAGCAATCATCTGTCTCCTACTCTACGGTATTGGAATCCCTGCTGGTGTGATGTCAATCGCTCGTCTCGTTAGAGGTGATCAAGAAATCGGTACAAATGAATCAAAAGAAATCAGAGACAATAGAAAAGAACGACTTAAAAATTCTCGAATCATGTTCGGGTTCTTAATGGCTGGTTACGCAAAAAATAGGTGGTACTGGGAAGCTGTTGTTATGCTTCGAAAATGTATAATGGTGGTAATAAGCGTCTACGTTAGAGGAACGTTTTCTACCTACGTTGGTATGTTGTCATTCTTCTAAGTTAATACTTTCAGCACTCAATAATAATAATAATAATAATAAAACAGGAATGTGGACCATGTCGATATTCTATTTACTTCAAAATAGATGTCAACCGTACAACCATCGCAACTTAAACAAATTGGAATCCATATCAATCCTAGTCATTATTGGTACACTGAACCTTTCACTGCTTTATAACCCAGAGACGGGAAACTTCGACAACAACAGCACAGATAGTTTTGAGCGTTTTGGTTTTTGGATGCTGACTGTCGTTCTCTGTGTTGCTAATGTCGCACTTGTTTGTTATTTTTTGTATTGGATTCTGTGGTACTTTCTAGACTTCATTGCTCAAATTATGAAAGACAAGATCGAATTAATAAACAAAGCTGGTACCTCGTTCCCGACAATACTCCGAATTTGGTTAGTAAAACGATGCCGTGGAGAGATATGTTACATCAGAAGCGAACAGACAGGTAGACGACAGGTGGTCGATGATGCATTTTCGTTAATGCTTTTGGATGAACAAAGATTCTTGGGAGACTTGAGAACAGGTCTTTCAAATGTAGTCTTCCTTCGCAGGTATGAAATAAATGAAAGCTGCGAAATACAAGTCTCTGAATCAATTGAAGTTCCGTCTTCACCTTTACACGCTTTAAGATCTTCTATTGCACCACAACAACAACAACAACTCGTTGAACAAGATGAAATAACAATTGGTGTGTAGTATTTTATTTTTTTGATATATTGACAGGCTAGGGACTCTGGCCAGCGCCCCACCAAAGTCAATGGTGAGGATCTGAAGGTATTTCCCAAGAGGGAATTCCTAATAAAAGTTGAAAGTCATTATCGTTTTTACTTCTTCAAAATAACTAAATTCAGGATGTCGAGTAAAACGATCACCTGAATGGACTCAAGACGATGATGTGACTGTCGGAGTAGTCGACGAGTATTTAGATTTCGAGACTCCAAGTAAAATGTTAATAGAATCAGATATAATGGGTGACTCCGGTATTCTCTTCTCACTTGAAGTTGAAGAATACAATGGAATGCCTCAATGGATCGAAGAATCTGGAAAAGATGAGGACGAATCCCTCATCCTCTACGTTCATGGATCTGGTCATTGGGTAATAAGTAAAGGTTATGAAGATTCGCTTGACTCTCCCGACATTTTAATAAAAAGTGCTGAATTCCATGATGACATAATGCCACAATGCACGTACAGATGGAGTAGTAAGACTACAATACACTCACCTCCTGGAGGGAAGCTTGGTACCGTAATAGCGATCGATTACATTGAAGGAACTTGTCGTGTTCATTGGGACACTACAGCAGACAAGATGCCGTTAACACCAAATTACACTTACAATCACCCGATGGCTCATCTTGAGGCTGCTGTTGTTGAAGATGGAGAGTGGCAATTCGTAACAAGTTCTGACTCTCTTCAGTTTTCATTAATTAAAGTTCTCGCTCTCATACGTTGGAAGAGTAGTCAAAACCCAACAAAATCAACAGCACATGGTTCAGATGAGCGTATCATGTGTTCAGTCAAGTACGTATCGAGAAGTACTAAAAGTGATGATCCTTACACAGTTGGGAAAGTTATCTATTCTGAAAGTTGTTCTCTCGCATGGCCACAAGATGAACGAGTAGAAGGAGACCAGGATGGCCCTCTTAGAACTTGTTTTGGAATCCCACCAGATACCGTACCCGATTGCTCTTGGAACGAGGAAACAAAAATGATTCACGGTATGAATGCCCAATATGAAGCCTCCACTACGTTGCTCTCAAAAACTGGTCCTCAAAAGTCGATTGAATTCTCTTATTGGCTCCCTGCCCAACCCAGTAAACCTGTCACCATTGAACCTTTGATATACTCAGTTAGGAATGTGAGGAGAATTGGAAATATGAAAATTGATAAAACAGCTCAGTGTAAGGAACCAGGATTTCAAGCTTGTGTAAAGTGGGATATAAAGTCTGGTGGATCAGGGCTGATGGAACCACCAGCAGCACCTAAAATGGTGAAGAGAGTGTTTAAATCACAACGACAACACGCTGACGTATTAGAAGAGAATGAAGCCCTTGATGATATACTTGTTGAAGATGAAAGGATAGGTGAAGATGAACTACCTGAAGACAAGGAAGACGGATGTAATCACATTCCTATCATCGAATCCCTCGAAGAACAACTCCGAGACGTATCCTCTGCACTCGATGCTAAAACCATTCAATGTGAAGACTTGGATCAGCAGCTACTCAACGTTGAGGAAGAACTTCTCGATGCACAGGAAGTCTCACAAGAATCTTCACAAATAAAAGATAAAATAACAGACATGCATCAAGCCTTAGTATCAGAGTGTACCTCTCTTACAAAGAGAATAAAGAAAGAAACTGACGACACTTGTAGAAAGGAACGAGCATACAAATCACACGTTAGAGAATTGGAAGAACAACTTCAAATTGCTTGGGAGAGTTCACAACTTAATGAAGAAGCAATGTCAGAGGCACAAGTTGAAGTTGTACATCTTCAGCATGTTATTGAAGACTTACAAAAACAGTTGAATGATATTGTTGAGAAGTACTCCTCTCTTAGTAGTCAAAAGTCTGATTTAGAACAACAAAACTTCGCACTCACTGAACGCGTCTCTGACGCTGTTAAAGAACATCAAGAATCTCTCGATCAAAATCAACAACAAATGCTATCAAATCGATTTGGTTCAATTCTTAACAAAAATACTCTCGATCGTCAGCGACAAGCTGCTGCTGAAGAACAGCGTGAAGTCCAAGATCTCCTTAAGAAGATGAATGAGGTTTGTTTAATTAATTATTCATTATTCTTAATAATTATTCATATAAACGAGAAGGTATCCCACTAACACCTAACCACCAACAGGAAAAGCAACGTCACCAAGTAGAGATACAAGAAATGAAACGACAAAACCTCGTTGAGAAGATGAAACAGGCTGAAGAAGCAGCTAAGGTATGTAAACCTATCTCTCCTCTCTTTCAACAATCGTGATTTCAGAAAATATATAAAACAAATCAGGCAAAACGAAGGCAAGCTGCAGAAGCAGAAGAACAACGCAAAGCCAGACTTCTAAAAGAACTATTTCAGAAAGTAAAAGTAAAGAAGGGAGCAAATAAAGACAGAGAGCTTAAGATGAAGGGCTGGGCATCGAGAGCAAAAACACAGGCCGCTAAGAAAGCCGTGGAAGCCGCGAAGTTGGAAGCACAGCGACTTCGATCAGAGGTGGAAGCAACTCGAGAAGAAGCGGAGAAGGCGAATGCACTCGCAGGAAATCTTAAAAATGAAGTCGAATCCGCATCAGCTGCAGCCCAAGCTTCTCGAGAACGTGCTGAGCAACTCCAACATGAAAGTAACGAGAGTAAGATGCAGAGCCAGGCAGCTAAATTACAGGTTCGACTCGCAATCGAAAGGTGTGAAGCAGACGCCCGACTTGCGAAAGAAGCGCAAGAAAGACTTCGACAACAAGAAGATCTCGCTAAGCGACAACAAGAAGAACAAGAAGCGAGGGAACGAGAACTTCAACACGCGGCTGAAGAAGCATTACTCGAAGAACAACGAAGGTTAGAAGTCATTGAACCTGAAGAGGAAGAGGAAGAAGAAGAAGAAGAATCAGATGAATCTGGCGATACTTCTGAAGTAGGTGTCGGAGGAACTTCATCTCTTGCACAAGCTCTCGCTCAACAACGTCGAGAACTGGAAGCACTTTTAGGAACTAATGACATCGGTAGAGATGCTGTAATGAGGAAACAAAAGAAACCTAAAAAGACTAAAGTTCAGCTACTAAGAGAACGACAACATCGAATGGATACAATTCTCGACGAATCAACTAAAGCTCACATTGAACGACATCGATACAGAAAGATTCCTAAAAGATAACTCAAATGAAGTTATCAGACCTTCAATTCATCCTCCGCAGACAATATTAGAAATCAGATCCTTCCGGTCTGATGTTTTTATTTTTCGCTCTTTTTTTTTTCTTCGTCTGATTCTTATCTTTTACTTCAGCCTCGTTTGCAATCACGAATTTATACAAAGCAGATACTCATTATGACTCTTTTTTTGATTACTATTTTTATTTTTTAATTTATTTACACAAATATTGAACATTGTCATTAACATGACGAACTAAAACATATTTACACATATTCTTACACCGGGAGGAGGGATGTTTTCTGTATGAAGGAACTATCTGTTCCTCACCCATTACACCCTTTAAGGGAAGGTAATAAAGTCATTGAAGAAAACCTTCACAGATGGAACTTCAATTTGACGGTTTGGTATCGAGATAATTATATTGGTCTCGCAATTTTTTTTTTTTTTTTTTTGAAATACGAAACTATTAGTTACTTAAGTTATTAAGAGAAAACAAATGTTTTATCTATTTTTTTTTTTTTTTTTTTTTTCCCTGTGTGCCAGTAATACTGTCTGCGATCAACAAAATACATAAGGCTAAATTGTTTTTGTTGTTATTGCTGTTGTTGTTGTTGTTGTTGTTGTTGTTGTTGTTAACCTTTTTATTATCAAAAGATGATCTTAACAAAGAATTTATTATTTGAATTGGTCTTTTATTCTTTCACTTACATTACTCTTAACACAGACAGTTCCTTATGTTCGATTCTACGTTTTATATTATCATAACAATTCATAACATTTTCACACAGTCAGTATCATAAAGAATGTTTTTTTCAATAATTTTACTGATCTTGTTCCCATTTGTTGTCGGGATTACGAGCCCTGCTCAAAAAAAAGCTTTAGAAGATATTTATAATAATGCTTGGCCTATGAAGACTGATGCTTGCTGTAAAGCGGGAAAGAATAATTGCAGACCTTGTTCGTGGGGGAATTCAAATAACTGGATGAACGGTGACCCATGTGATAATAACTGGCACGGTATATCCTGTACAGGGTGTCCAGGAGCATGTAGAGTTATTCGTGTGTAGTTTTTTTTTTTTTTTTTTTTTTGATTATCAAATATTTTCCATAAAAATAAAAAAAACAGGAATTGACTTAACTAACAATCGACTTTATGGTAAGTTTCCAAATAACATATTAAAAGATTTACCGTTTCTACAGATTTTACGACTACAACAGAATTCTCTAACCGGAACATTTCCTAATGAGCTAGCAGATGTACCTGAGCTTAAAGAACTAACATTAGGAGGTTCACACTCTGGTGCAATGCCTGAATGGACTGCTCATCCTGAAACCTACACTTTAATGCATTTTCATGGATCGTTTTCACAAAGTCAGTGGCAAGACATGTCGCAGCTAACTGCTTTGGAAGAATTTCGGATTTGGAACACGCAAGTATCCGGAACTATACCTTCCTTTGATACTTTAACTAGCATGAGAAATTTGCATATTGATGACAACGACAGGCTTGTTGGAACTATTCCTGACTTTTCGAGGGGTCCTACTGGTCAGTTTACCCTAATAGATGAGTTAGTTATTAGTAATAATGCGAAGGTTTCGGGTACCATTCCAGATTTCACTGATATGATTCATGCTGTTACTGTAAGAATAGATGAAATGCCTGGTGTCAAAGGAACAATACCAGCAGTAAACACTATGACTGAGCTCGTTAACTTTGATCTTTCAGACAACAGAATACATGGAACTCTTCCTCCATTCAGTCCCTTAACAGAAAGTACTTTACAGAATGTAAATCTTGAAAATAATGTATTAAATGCTCTTGATAGTCTACTGGCACCGACTCCATCAAATTACTTGGCACTGCGAACACTTACTTTTGATCGTAATAAAATAACTGGTACAGTACCTTGTCATAGAATTGCATGGCCACAGCTGGTTACCTTCAGAGGATTTAACAACAGGCTAACAGGAACCCTTCCATGTTTGGATAACTTAATGAATTTGGCAGAGTACAGTATGAGTGAGAATGACTTTACTGGAAACTTACCAAATACAAATATCGGTGCTGGGTGTAAAATTTTCAAAATTGACAACAACAGGCTATCAGGTCCAATCCCTCAAGGATTTATAAACGGGTTTCACTTAGCTACGAGTATCTGGTTAGGGGCGAATGGTTTCACGGGTGTGATTCCAGAGCTTGCTCACATTTCAACGTTGGAAAATTTTCATGTTCATAGAAATTTTGGGTATAAAGAAATCAAACCAGTCTCAATAAAAGGTTACGGGTCTATTGACGTTAACGTCGTAGCCGCTCTTGATGGTGACAGCAACACTGATTGGAATTGTTCTGCTGGAACTGGTGACAGCTGTCAAATACTAGTCGACTTTGGTAGACCCGTTTGTATTGAAAACATTAGAATACAAGAATCTAAACTCACAAGAGGAACCTTTGACTTAGAAAGAACTGAAAAAAGTTCAGAAGGATGTCCATTAAACATTAGAATATTCCAATCTGGTGTTAGTAATACGATGTCTTCTCTAACTGAACCAGTTGTTAGAAAAGAATGGACTAACTCAAACTTGGCTTCTCGAAGTGCAGGTAATGGAATTAACTATTGGTTTAACTGGCAGACGTGTTCTCCTGGGAGTTGGAGAAACATTGGAAGGGAAGGTACGATCACTAATGAAGATGGTAGCTGTTGGCACGAATCATCTCATGGTGAAGGTGGTTCATGGGATCCATATTGCAGAGACCAGACAAGGTATTGGAGAATAAATATCAGGAATTGTGCATCATTTCCTTGTAGAGTTGCTGAACTTAAATTCTTTGAAGGTGATCGGATGACGGGGACCATTCCGGTTCTTCCAAAATCTCTAAACACACTCTGGGCTTACGGCAACCAACTGACTGGAACGATACCTCTCGTTGGACCTGCTTGGTCAGGAGAAATAAAAGTTCAGGACAACTGGTTGGATTCATTCACTCCTTTCTGTCCTGCTCTCACAAACACCCACAAAGTGTGGATGGATCACAACAGGCTCACGGGTACTATTCCTCCGATGAATTGTTTATCGACAGCTGAATCAATAAGACTGGGACACAACTCATTGACTGGTTTGTTTTATTTTATTTACTTAACACATTATACTACGACAACAAACAGTACAGCAACTAACTTTCAAAACAGGAACTATTCCGAGGTGTTCATGTGGTAAGCTGACTGAGTTGTTGTTGGATGGGAACGCTTGCTGTTTGGATCCTTTTCCGACTACTTCGGGTCACAATTCTTGGAGAGATGATTTCTTAACGAGAGAACCAAAAATTACAACATACACAAACTGTCCGAGATTCCCTGGATTTGGTGGTTCTTGTCAACATGGTGGGTTAGAAGGACACCTACCTGATTGGAGAACAATGCCAAACCTTATACGATTTGGAATTGATAACAACATCATTACAGGTCCATTGAATGCGAGTATCGATGCAGCAAAAGACTTACGTTGGTTTCGAGCGAGAAACAACAGAATTTCAGGCACTCTTCCTTACGAGCAGATAATCGCAGCTGCCAACGCCAGCAACAACTGCCAAACTGTTTCGTGGTATCTCACAAATAATACACTTTGGGGTCCTGTTCCTGATCTACCAATGACACTAACAACTTGTACCAACTTTGTTGGTTGTAACTCTGGTCATCTGGACGGAAGGAAGTTTTTCGATTTCATGATTGACTACAACTACTTATGGGGACCACTACCTACTAGATTCGAGAGAGTGAGAGATGATATTGTTGTTACTCACAACTGTTGGGATTGTCCGATGCCGAGACAGGCTGTGTGGGGACCTCCTTTAAATGATATTCCTCAAACACGGAATCTTGGTGCCTGGGTTCCTAAGAAACTTTTACGAAAACCCGACTGCGCTGAGGGACCAAACGCCGCTGAGCGATACGAATTAGACGGCCCTTCTTGTCCTGCAGAACCTCCCTTTGCTCTTTATGAGCACGTCACGCGCTGTAGACCCCTCGTTAATATCACAGCAATCTACACTGAAGAAGAGATTCGTTCGAAGGCAAATTCTTTCGCGATATCTTTCTTTGAGGATTCACCTCTTCCTTTTTGGGCACCAGGATTGTGGCAATGTAAGCTTTGTAATAATACGGAAGTAGGTCCTCAACAGGATTGCAGTACAGCTGTCTGTCCATGGGGACCAGCAACTGCAGCTGGAACGCCAGCATGTCCGCTGAATGTTTCCACTGCATCTTGTCCGGGTGATGTTCCTTTAATTAATTGGCCCATGGCTGGAGCTAATGACAGTTGCCCTGTTGGGGTTAACGCCAGCTGTCCAAAAAATGTTTGCTTACCTGATTTGAATATGGGAGCGAACTGTAATGCTGTTGCAACTGTTTGCCCTAAAATGGGTGAATGCCCACAAGATGTTATCTGTGAGCTAAATAACACTTGTCCTTTTGGTAATCTTGGAGCACAATATAATGACACACCAATGGGATGTGATGTAACTTCTCATATAATGCCAGCACCAAATGGGACTTGTCGAATTGATGCAAATAATGGATCTTGTCCTGCAGGTGATTGCAACCATCCTTGGTCATGTGACACTAGTGTAGTTGGTAGTGATTGGGGACCGTTGCCTGTGTTCTTTTCTGATCAATTAAGGAAGCTATTTGTGTCTGGTATGACTACTACATCACAACAACAATTTCAAAAAATCGAAAGAGGATTTAATACGTTCGCAAGTCAACTGGTTCCTTTCACGAGTGCGGTTCTTGGACCAATCCCAGGATCCAATAAGTACATCGACCTCCCTACAGAGATGATGATAAACTTACAGAAGGTTGCAATGTACGATACGAGTGTTGTTGAGGATATTGGTGTACAGATATTCGATGAGCTTGTACTGGCTCCCTTTGGAGCAGCAATCAACCCGGCTGGATACTGGAAAATCATTCCTTCTCAGGGGATCATGAGAGGTGATGATCAAACAGTACTTGAAGATGTTGTTAGGGGTAAAGATTCTCGTAATAGACCTGTAAATGAAACACTTTTTATAAATGTTTCTTTACCAATAAATAGTGAAGAAGGTGGATGGGAAACTTTTAGATGTGAAGAGAACTACACAGATCTTTGCTTAGATTATAACGTCATCAAACCTTCACCTATTGAAAGCCGAACCTGTGATTTTGAATGTGCAATGGAAAGTACTTTAGAACCGCCTACCATTACATTAGCATCCTGCGATGAGTATGAAATGAGTTTTGAATTCCTGTTACCGGCCTACAACATTCCTGACAATTCTGTTGAAGTGGTTGAGTTCGTAATCACTGGTAATTGTACTGCTTCTGCTCTTCCTCCTAAGAATAACAAAGTGACGGTGACAATAAATAGTTTGATCGATCCTATTCCAACACAAACTCAAACATTCTCAAAACCCATCACACCAACAGTGACCGTAACAGAGACTACTGTTACGGTTACAGAAACTGAATCCCTTACAGTTACTAATACTGGTGTTCCTTGGTGTATTGTATTCCCAGATAGTGTCTTTTGTTTGGAAAATGAGATTATTAGTCTTGTTCCGTGGCTTCTCATGCTTGCTGCAATCTGCTGTGGTCTCTGTCTTGCTTGTCTTGGGTTTCGATTCTTACCAAAGGAATCTGTTGAGCTCACTATATCAGATCCGACTTGTGAAGTTCGTCGACCAATTCCGTTTCCTCACTTTGACGATCCAAAGCCAGTACCACAACGTCATTATATGCCAGTTGCAGCTGATAATGATGAAATTACAGTTGGTGTTAAGAATGTTGAAGAAGTAATGATCGGTGTTAAGAATGTCGAGGAAGTAATGATTGGTGTTCATCCATTAAAGAATGATCCTTTGAGATCCTCAGATGATCGTATCAACGTCAGAGTCACGAATAGATTAAAGAGACGTGGTAGTGGTGCTAGTGGAGGTGATTCTGATCGTCAGTCGTTGGTTTCGGTTGTGCCGTCAACGATATCGTCAGCCACAACGAGGAATGATTTGCTTCCGATTATGGGATCGGGTGGTCCAGATCGAATCCTTCCTACTATCGCACCTTCGCTCAGGACCTCGAATAATAATGCGTCAGTACTTCTTTGAAGTACATCACGTCTAAAATAAGAAAGAAAAAAGAAATAACAGCTTATACAGCAACTACTGAGCCGAACACAAATTCAGCTTCTTCAGGATCTACGAGCGAACTACTTTTCGCTGTACTTTAGTAGCAACAGTTTTACTTCTCATGAGATTGCAGCTTTCTTTCGTTTTGTTTCTGTTTTTGTTGTGTTTGTTCTTTCCTCTTATGTCTGTTAAAAGTCTATCCAGTTGTTCCTTTTGTTTTGTTTACTTTATGTGTTAACGTGTGGATTCGAAATAGTTTATTACCCGACAGGTTTGTTTCTCAACGGCTGCAATGTTGTCGGTTGGTAGATGTTTTCATTTTATTACTCTCTTGTTCCGTTCTCGTTGTGTTGCGAGAATTTGTGAAAACTGTACTCTCCCGACTGCTGATTATGTCAGCAGTAAGTGGCAATTATATTTGTTAGTTATGAGTACAAGTTAATTCGTGTTGTAGTTGTGCAACTCTCGCAGTAATAATATTGTCTGTGGGGGTGAAACACAACAGGTGGGATTTTTGTTTTTCTTCTCTTTCCTTTTTATTAGTGACTTTGGGTCATACTGCGTCTTGATTTTTTTTTTTGTGCGAAACTTGAAAAAAAAAAAAAAAAAAAAAAAAGGCTCTTGATCCTGTGTTTATTTCTTTTTTTATAGATTAAAAACTGATTTAAACAAAAAAAAAAAAAAGGATTGCTTGACCTTCTTTGGGTGTTTTCTGGAGGGACTTAGACATAGTTTTCTTTTTTTTTGCTTCCTTTTTTTGTAATTGCGTTTTTAAAACGGTTTTTCTTTTTTTTCTCTCTCCTGCTGGTATTTTATTATAATCGGGGACGCGTCAATTCCCTCCCCGTTTGCTCGTTTGGGAGGAAGTATCAAAAAAAACAACAACATCTGATTGATTTAAGGCTCATCGCCACCTGAAAACAGTTGTTACTATTTGTTTGTTTTCCGTGAAGGAAGATGTTTGATTTGCTCTTGTTTTTTATTTTATTTAGTAGACATGTGATTCATAACATATTCAAAGTAAAAATATTTCCGTTAGTATGTTTGTCTATTTGCCCAACATCTCTTAACTTCTTCTTCTATCTGACAATAACTATGTTTGACAGATTTTTTCCCTTTTTTTTTTTTTTCAGTTTGCTTTTCTATTCGTGCAGATGTTGAGCTTCAGTTTAACGGCTTGATTTAATTGTGTTTTCATTGTTATATTATTTCTATTTTCACAGATAAGGGAGGTATCATGGCGATGGTACCACCCGAGAAGCTGCTCGTGTCGTCTCCATTTCATGCTGAACACTGCAGTGGTACGTATGTTCTTGCTGATTACAAGGTATGTTTATTATTATGGTTCCGCTGATAGTAGTTTCCAGTGTTGATAAAAAGAAATAAACCAAACCAGATAAATCAATTCCCTGTGTGGGAATGCACTGACCGCGCTCACTGGTTCTTCAGTACTCGTGCTGGTGGTTGGATGATTGCTGATGATGCTAACGCGCTTCATGCTGCCGATAGTAACGGACTCATCGCCAGTGTTGGTAAACACCGTGGTAAGATGCCTCATGTTGTAAATGAATGGCAAGTAGGTGATGGAATAGCCTGGCACATTGATCCTTCTATCGGAATAGCTGTACCACCTGAGACAAACATGACTCCAAATAACAACAATCTTATAACACCTGAGAGAGTATCGAGTAGTAATCAAAGTCTTGTTTTATACGATCAGCCAGTATCTGATGACAGACTAAAGTTAGCAATGTCTCAAGTTGAAACACTCCTACTACAATGTGAAGCATTGCGAAGTGAGAAACTCTCTCAGCAGCGTAACTTTGAGGAATCGTTAAACACAATTGAGATCCAGATAACTGCACTGAATCAGGAAAAGGATGAAGCAGTTGTGATGGCTGAAGAAACTAACATTCAGTTGGCAGACCGAGAACGGAAACTAACTACAAGTGAACTAGAGAATAATGAACTACGATCAAAACTAAACACAAGAGATGAGGAACTATCATCAATTCGTCTTGAGCTTCAAGGTTGCCGACTACTTGTAGCACAAGCAGAGCAACGAGAACGAGAAGCTGAATCAGTTTCTGTTGTAGTTCAAACCATAGATCGCGACCTTGTTTCACCTCGCTTAATGGCGAGTGACAGTCTTGCAAAAACAGATTCCTTGCAGCAGAGGAACAGATCTCCTTCGAGGACATCTGCCGTGTTGTCGAATAGAAGTCTTCCTCCTTTTAAAGATCTATTCCCATGTGCTCCAACAAGTATGAGTAGAATCCCTTCAGTTAGTAATGAAATATCATCTCCAGTTAGTAATGGAAAGAAGACTGTTAGAGTTGTTGAAGCATTCACTCCAATGACTCGTACCATATCACCACCTCCACAGTCTAGAGATTCTCGCTATTGTAGTCCAGTAGTTCCACAAGCCAAACCCGTGCGGACTATTTGGTTAGAAGCACCGAACCTTCCTTCTTGCTGTGGATACTTTACAATTCAAAATGCGAACATATCTCCAGCTAGTTGGGTATCACCAACTGACTTCTGGCTTATTATAAATGTGGATCTACTTGGAGACACTCGCTGGTACGTTGCTGCTGGTAACGGTGAGGGTTACGCTGCGGCACTTTCAAAGATAAAAGATAACACGGCGATCATTAGATCGGAGTCTTGTATTTCTGTTGAAACTCTTCCTTCTTCTGTTAATAATTGGGAAGTCTGTATTGGTGGTATTTGGAGATATGACCCTTCCGTACGACTACTACCAGACATGTGAACTACTGTTGGTAATTAAATTCCTTTTTTTTGTCTTCGATAACTCGGATGATTGCAGTACGTGTCCTCAGTAACGAGACGCCTTCCACCCCATTTCACACTTAGATATCATTAATGTAATTGTACCTTACTTAGTAAGATTAAGTTTGTTTGTTTTTCTTTCTGAACCTGTATTGTTTTTCTTTATTTTCCTTACTCGATTGTCCATTTTGCAGATATGATTAATTACTAATGTCCTATTTATAGGAAGCCTTAGTAGTTAAGATAGAGTAGTAGCCATTGAGGATGTTAATCTCTTATTAAATTATTACTTATTACAGACAAATAAATAAAATTATGTCTGTCTCAAGAAGAATGACTGTCGCAATCATGGGGAATACGAGTAATCCCCTGCTTCAGGCATATCCAAGGGATATGAATATTAACTATGTCGTGGCTGATACAGCAAAAAAACTTTTAGAAAATCCACAAGCACAGGAAGCAGAATGCCTTCTTGCATTCGCGATGGATAAGAGCTGGTCTGTTCAGCTAATTGAAGCATTTCCAAAATTACCAAACGTAAAGTGGATTCATTCTTTTTCCGCTGGTGTTGACGCCCTCGCTCCATTCATTAAGGAATGTCTTACTGAAGGTAGAGGTGCTAATGTTCCTCTCACTAATGGAAGAGGTGCGTTCAGCAGTTCATTAGCGGAGTGGGTTATGACTGCTGTATTGCACTTCAATAAACAAATCCCGAAGTGTATCGAAAACAAGAAGACTGTGACTTGGGATCGCTTTACAATGAATGTTGTTAAAGGAAAGACCATCGGGTTCGTTGGTTACGGAAATATCTCTCAGGCATCTGCAGAATTTTGCAAGGCTATGGGAATGCGGGTACTCGCTTTGAGACGTGACCCGTCAAAGCCTGCGAAGTACGCTGATATTGTGTTCCCAAATGACCAAAGGAATGAAATGCTTTCTCAGTGTGACTTTGTCGTATCAGTTCTTCCTGGAACTCCCGAGACACTCAACTTCTTTAATAAAGAAGTATTTGACAGCATGAAGAAGGGATGTACTTTCATCTCAATTGGACGAGGTGTCGTCGTTGACGAAGATGCTTTAATTGATGCGATGGAATCAGGTCATATATCTGGTGCTTCTTTAGATGTTTTTAAGACCGAACCTCTTCCTTCGGAAAGTCGTTTGTGGAAACTTGATAACTTGTTGCTCACTGCTCATAATGCGGATATGACTGCTGACTTTTCTGAGCTTGGATGGGGTATTTGGAAAGATAACTACCAATCTTACGTTAGCAGCACACCATTCACATCATTAGTTGATAAGGCTGCTGGCTATTAGATCTTAAGTTGGAAAGTAACGCTGCGAATTCCTTTGATTCGAGTCGTCGTATCGAGTGTAATTTTGATAACGTGTAGTGTACTGCGACTGAACTTTGAATATAATTTTTTTTTTTTTTTGCACCGACGAAGTCGGAGAAGAAACTATTCAGATTAAGAGCCGTTATTTATTATGTCATGTTATCTATTTCCCTGTGCGCCAGTAAAACTAGCTGCGATCAACAAAATATAAGGCTTATCTGAATGGTTTTTTTTTTTTTATTGAAGGCTCACAACTACTTCCCACCAGTTGTATTGCCGCTTTTTCTCTACATACAAATCCTTCATTCAATGATGGCTCTCTGTGGACTGAATTCTCACGTTAATTAGTGTTTTCCTAATGGCTTTTATCTCTTTTTACTATTCAGTCTACTTTGAGTTATATGCTACAACAGGCACATCTCCTTACAGGCTACCTTTTGAGTAGTGCTGTACTGGCTTGAATTATATCATTTTATCCACAGTTTCACCTTTCGAATACAAAAAAAAACATACCAATGTAGCAGCGTTCATCAAACTAGCGAAAGTTGTGTATAATTGTGACGGTCTGTCTTCTGGACAGAACCAAGACCAATGGCTTACAGATTACACAAGCCATTTATTATTCAAGTCTGTAATAAAATAGAATTCAATAATAATAATCGCAGTTTGATCCGCAACGGGCTGATCGGTAGCACGGGAAACATGAGAGGACAAAAAAGATTGTTAGCAACGCTCGAAAAAGAAACCGGTTACTTATGGAGTGCTTTAAGGCCGATTAGCCTTGCAGGAGATTTAATACAGGTTATCCGGTTTTAACAATCTATTTCCCACAGGATTGACACATTATCCTCTTACAGTTGACCTTATAAGTTATGAGGTAATTGTGTCAACAAGCTTTCCAGTTTTTTTTAGCTAAAGTTGCTGTTATGGTTTAGAGTGACTGTGATACAAGAACTCATCAGACTAAGTGGATCAAGAGCTCGATGCAAATAGCTGAGAACTGCTCTGATATCCAACCAGGACATGTGCACCAATCATAGGTTACCTGAGATACGATTTATCTGGACAGCACTCTGAGTTGTTTGATACCGAAGTGACCGAGTCTGGAGGTAGTTTTCGTCACGTTCCCATACCATTAGCAAACCTGACTCATGAAAGTGCCCAGAATCTTTGTTAATCTCATCATACTCCAAGCCATTCATCATCACATTTCGTAGGTTACTCAGGCGAGTTAAAATGCAACTTTCGGTTACGTTCCCAGACACAGGATTTCCTGACGTTGTTTTCACAGCTTCTGGAGAGTCGCTCGTGAAGGATGCATTGCAGGTTGCAGCTGATGAGTGGGGTACCGATGCTGACTTTCTTGAACTCTCTTTCGCAGGATCGCGGCTTCGAGCAGGTAGTCGACTGGTGTCGTACGGGGTGGAGGACGGCTCGCTGTTGGATGCATCGGTGGTGCGCTTGTTTGGATTGGAATGGTTCACAGATGCTGCAAAGAGAGCGAAGGCATTCCTACGAGGAAAACGGGATCAGGACGGGTTTTTCTGCCTTGATACTCCCACATTCGCTGTGGATGGCTGTCTTCAGTTTAATAACTATGAGTGGTTCTCGGATGATGTTACGAACATCTCATTCAGCAACTCTGAACCCTCAGTCACGACCGTTTCAGATGGTTTCTTATCCTCATCTCGTGAGGTAATAAAGATCAGTCTGCCTGGTTTTCAATACGTCACATCTGTTGGTAATAATTTCCTCAGTCGTTGCAATTCACTGTCATCCGTAGACTTATCAAGTCTCAGCAATCTTTCAGCTGTTGAAGATCGTTTTCTAAATAAATGTTCATCCCTCACATCTCTGGACTTATCAAATCTCAGTAATCTTTCGGCTGTTGGAGACTATTTTCTATTTTCTTGTTCATCCCTCACATCTCTGGACTTATCAGGTCTCGGCAATCTTTCAGCTGTTGGAATATATTTTCTAAATAAATGTTCATCCCTCACATCTCTGGACTTATCAAGTCTCAGCAATATTTCAGCTGTTGGAGACGCTTTTCTATATTCTTGTTCATCCCTTACATCTCTGGACTTATCAAGTCTCAGCAATGTTTCGGCTGTTGGAGACTATTTTCTAAATCATTGTTCATCCCTTACATCTCTGGACTTATCAGGTCTCGGCAATGTTTCAGCTGTTGGACACTATTTTCTATATTCTTGTTCATCCCTCACATCTCTGGACTTATCAGGTCTCAGCAATATTTCAGCTGTTGGAGACAATTTTCTCAGTGATTGTTCATCACTTACTTCCTTGGATTTAACCCTCGTGAATGTAGAATCGGTTGGAAAATATTTCCTAGAAGGTTGTTCATCCATTAACAGAAACGAACTGCATACGAGCATAAGAAATTTGAAGTGACAAAAATCATATATCAGTCAACATTTATTTTTAGTGTCAAATTAGACCCTTCAATTATTTTTTAGTTTTAGTACTTGTCCACGGCTGAGCTGATTTGGTAAACCACAAAATTTCTTTTCTCAATTCGGGAGAAAAGTATGTGATGCCAACCTCCCGATTTCGGACGGAAATGAACCCCACGATGCAGCGCATTAAAATGCCGCTTCGATCGAATTTTTTACCATTTTTTTTCGGAAAAAGTTTTCATTGTCCAGGATTTGGTCGCAAAAAAAGCATAATTGACCGATGCTATGTTGTTTTTAGTGTGTTGTTCCCTTTCCCGTTTAATTTCGAGGTATTTAATTTATCTTTATTTAATAGTGTTTTCAGAAAAGATGATGTGTGTTCGCTCACACACTCTTAATAAGTGTTTGTTAATTAAAATTAAATATTTAATTACATTGCAATATTCGTATTCCCTTTACTGGGTCATATTCTCATCAGATTCCCAACCCTATTTTGGTATTCCCCGCCCGCCCTTCTCCCCGCCAGTGTCTGGTCGAATCGAAACGGGCCTGGCCCAATCCCTGTGCACGCGGAAGTAATCTGCCCATCTAGAGTGTAGATACTTCTTTAAGTTGATCTCAGCTTGTTTAGGTAATGCCTTATTCTCTTGTCATATTTCCTACTCAGGTGCAAACAGTGATGGAAAGCGAAGTTCTCTTTTTATAAAACTTTTTTTGATTGACGTTTCTGAGTGCCTTTCCCTGCTGTGATTCTGCAGTTCTTCACACCATACGATGATGAACAGATAGTGATGTAGTTCATATGTATTCAGTTTTATTATTATTATTATCAACAATCAATCACATGGCTGTCATTAACGAGGTGAAAGCCACGGCAGCACAACCACAAGAATATACAGAAGTAATTTATGGTTAATTGTGTAAGAAAGGACACATCCGTTATGTTGGTCAAAGAGGGTCCTTAACCTCCAAGAAGTAGAAACGAATGCTGGTGGAAATTACAGCCGCAAACCTGCTGAATGGCAGTATACTAAACTAATAGAAACTGTGAATTCGGGAGTTGTGGTGGAGAAAAAAGATCGAACTTAATCTTTTGTGTCTACCGCTCCCTCCTTCGTTCCTTCTTAGTTCCTCTTTCACAGTATTTCAAGTTACCCATTTTTATCTTCCTGATGTGGTACTTCTGTTTCAGGGTTTTGCCTTCCACTATCTCTTGGGAGCCAACACTATTCTTTTTTGGCAGGTATCGAGGCTTTTGTTGTTTCCTCTCTGTTAACTTCTCCTGTCTCATCCAGCTCTTAGGCAATACCTTACAAAGTTATCAATACTAATTGTACATCGCCAACACCTCAGCAACTACATTGGATGGCCTTTTGCAATTTCAATAGCAGCTTCTTTGGCAACTGCACCCTGCAAGTTATCGAAGCTGTTGTGCAGTGAGGAAAAGGGTCAATCTGTTGTGAATAACTGTTGTTCCATCACCGCCACCTTCGTTGCTTCTTCTTTTAGAGATGACTTTTGTTATTTTAATGTATTTGTCATCTTACAGCTTGAATGAATGTAAATGACGTTATTCGAAGTGAATTATTTATTTAAGTGAGGTTTATTTTATATATTTTTATTTCAAAGATCCTGGCTGGAAATATGAAGCGAGGCAAGGCAAAGGCCGGAAAGGGTCGCCCTGCAAAGCAAACAGAAGCTTCGACACTGCAGGGAGGCAGATCGAGTAAGAGAAGTATGAAATTAGCAGCTGTAGCCATTGTGGTCTTAATCGTGTTCGGTGTCACTTTCACAATGTCGGGCCCATCAGAGATTGGTTCGTACGGATCGTGGGGGAATCTCTGCTGGTTAGCTGGTTCTCCAGGAATTGATACTTATGAAGAGGTTTACAATCAACGTGGTGAAGTCCACACCAACACCTACAACAAAACTATGTTGTGGGGAAGCTACCGACCGCAGACATATTTTGGAATTAGATCTCGTGAAGAAAAGAGTTTTTTATTTTCCTTCGCATGGGGAGATATGAGAAGTCATCAAATTCGATACACAACAGAGGATGATTCCTCGATAGTCTTCGGATGGAATCGACACGATGGAACTACTTTCGGTTCGCAACAAATAACAGATCTGAAACACCGCGTTGAGTTAGAGTCTTCTTTTATAAAATATCCAAACCCAACTGACGGTGGCAGCTGGGTAGCTCGCATCCAAGGCCGTCAAACTGATACTTCAAGACCGCTTCTACTAGCTCCAGTCTTTTCTTCTCAGGACGGTTATTTAGAGGCTGAGAAAATTGATAATGGCTACCGCATAAAGGGTCAGACAAAAACAGGAAAATTCACAGTCACCGTCTATGGAGACTACACTGCTGTATCAAGGAATGTTAAGGACGAGTGGAATTTCCATTTCTCACCAACTGGAAAGGCTAAGAAGGCAAATCAAATCCATTTGTTTACAGAAGTAACGGGTTCCTTTTCTATTGAAGTAGTCTTTGAGTCAGAAGGTGACTTTGGTAAGAATGTCGCAGAACGAGGATGCACTTACAGCAATTCCTTAGCAGTGAGAAAGGATCAATTTGAAAGAAGATTCCTCGAGAAGATGGGAAGCTCTGAAGAAATGCCAATGTACGCAATGTCTAATTTAATTGGTGGAATGGGATATTGGTACGGTACAGGTTTAATTGATGATGGAAGAACTATGGCAGCACAAGAGTTATTCTCAGCTGTCCCTAGCAGGTCAAAGTTCCCCAGAGGGTTTCTATGGGACGAGGGATTCCATCAGCTGGTAGTCGCTCGATGGGATCCTCACCTCAGTCAGGACGTTATCCTCTCGTGGCTATCTCAAATGACTGAGTCAGGTTGGATACCTCGTGAGCAAATCCGTGGAGACGAGCCCCGTTCTAGAGTACCTGGTGAATTCGTTGCCCAAAACCCAAAATTTGCCAACCCTCCGACCCTTTTAATTCAAATTCAAAATTTCGCTCTCGAACAGCAAACCTCACCATCAGAAGCCCGAACTGTTTTCTTGAATTTAGTGTGGCCGAGACTGAGGAAGTGGTACAGCTGGTTCAGAGAGACACAATCAGGGAATGTAACGAATACCTTTAAATGGATTGGTAAGAAAGGATATCATCTTCTAACATGTGGACTAGATGACTACCCAAGATCAAAGTGTAATGGAGAAGGTGAAAAACATCTTGATCTACTCTCTTGGATGATCCTAATGTCTGACACGATGCACAACATCGCTGACGTAATTGGTGACTCCAACTCAGCAAGTGAGCTTCAGAGAGACGGAGTTGCTTTGAGAGAAGCTTTGCGAGAACATCATTTTGACGACAGTCGTAATATCTATGCTGACGTCTCTGGATGTCCTCCAAAGAAAGATGTATGTTTTACTTTTTACTGTTGTGATTCATCAATCACGTCTTACATAGTATAACGTCAACAATAACAATATCAGGGAAAACCATCACGTAAACACGTTTCATTCATCGGATACGTAACACTCTTCCCTCTCCTTACTGGTGCAATTAAAGCAGATGCACCTGAAGTTACAGACATGGTGAAGGTCATTACTTCACAACTGTTATCTGATTATGGTCTTCGGGTATGTCTTTAGAGTGTTTTGTAAAAGTTATTGCATCGTTTTAAAAAAAAAAAAAAAAAACATTAAAAAAAAACAGTCTCTCTCGAAATCTTCTTTAAAGAAATGGCCTCGCCATGACAACTACTGGACAGGTCCTATCTGGATTAACTTAAATTATATGTTGGTACGTGCTCTTAGAGTGTATGGGTATGCTGATACTAATAAAGATGCTAGAAACCTTCTTGATACATTACAACCACGTCTAATTAACGCAATTAGAAATGAATATCAAAGGACAGGAAAGCTTTGGGAAAACTATGATCCTGACACCGGATTTGGAAGAGGTACGGCACCCTTCACAGGATGGACGTCACTTGTTGTGTTACTAATGGGCGATAACTGAATGTTATCAGGGGAAAATTGAGAGATGTATTTTTTACTTGTGATTTTCGCAACCATTTTGACAGCGATATTTACAACAGCAACGATTCGATAGCCGTATTTAATGTGTTCGATATGGGGGTTTTGTTTTTTATGTTAGATACTTTTTGTTTGCATCCCACAGGACTTACTTTGATTGAAAAATATTATCACTTTTCATAGACCTTAAGGCAGTTGACCTACTACTCGTGAAGGCGTTGGTTCCTGTTTCTGTCAACTGTATCGTTTCTTATTATAGAATTTAAATGGGTTATTTCATGTTTAACAGTAACACCAAAAAAAAAACACGTTTAAAAAAAAAAAAAAAAAAAAAAATGTCTCACCATCGTTTAGATACTATTATCTCGCACCTAAAGAGTGGAAGGACTGCCGAGGTCGATAAATTGAAAATTGTTTACGATTTGAAGTCTCACTTTGACTTGTCAACAGCGAAGTTGAATCAAATTATTGTTCACTTCATTGGTGAGATGGTAGAAGGGTTGGAAGGAAAGGAAAGTGCTTTTAAAATGCTTCCAAGTTTTGTATATAGAGGAGAGACAGCCGTTTCTGGTAGCTATCTAGCACTAGATTTGGGAGGTACGAATTTTAGAGTCATTCATCTCACGTTAGAGAATGGGAAAGTAATGAATGAAACGGTTGTTAAATATCAAATCCCTCCTAAGTTAATGCTCAAGGAGTATGGTGCTGAGGATCTATTTGGATTTATTGCCACGTGTGTTGGAAACTTTCTAAACGACAACCCTGATGGAAAGGGAGCACCACTTGGATTTACATTCTCATTTCCAGTAGAGCAGTTCGATATCGATTCTGGTAAACTAATTACCTGGACTAAGGGATTTTCAACTAGAGGATGTGAAGGCAAAGACGTTGTTCAACTCCTTCAGGAAGCTTTAAAAAAGAAATCCGTTGACGTTGAGGTTTCCGCACTAGTTAACGACACTGTCGGAACACTCGTAACTGGATTCTTTGCACACCAACAAGCAACCATCGGATGTATTATTGGAACTGGTAGCAATGCTTGCTACTGGGAAGACGTTCCACAAATTAAGAAAATGCCCAGCCCATCGGGATGGTCTGGAGACCAAAAGATGTGCATCAACATTGAATGGGGTGACTTCGACTCTAAAAAGAGAAGTGTTCTCCCTCTTACTGAGATGGACAATTCGATAGATGAGAACTCTCCAAATCCTGGTGCTCAAAGATTTGAAAAAATGATATCCGGAATGTACATTGGTGAGATCTGTCGACTGTGTATTATTCACCTCGTACGACACTCTGTATTACCATCTGTCCCTTGTATTGTAAAGCCTGGTTCTCTTGAGACTCGTCACGTATCTCAAGCGATTGAAGACAACTCTGAGGACCTTTCTGTTGTTAAATCTGTTTTCTTAAATCTTTATCAATACACAATTAATACTGAGCAAGCCTCATTACTCAAAGATGTATTCCTCGCAGTAACCACCAGAAGCGCTCGTTTGTCAGCAACAGGAATTGCTGCAATCCTTCTTAAGACAGGTTCTCTCTCTAGTGCACGTGTTTGTATTGATGGCTCAGTATTTGAGAAGACTCCTTTCTACAAGGAAACAATGGATAAGTGTTTGGATGAATTACTAAGTGCTCATGTATGTTTTTTTTATTTACTTTTTCGGTTGTGCGAGGTAATAGTTTTCCACAGCGATATAAAACTTCCAAACAGGGACATCCAAGTCACGGTACCGTTTTAGAACTAACCGGTAGTGGAAGTGGTGTGGGAGCAGCTCTGATTGCCGCCTTGACGAAGGCTTCTCGTCAGTAGTGACTACACCAAAAAGAAATAATGAAGGGAGTAGAAAAGAGTCCTATGTCCTACTCCAGTACACGGATATAAATTAGTTGTGGGGACGTTACTTATCGAAAATACGTTCTTGTGCATATTGGATATGTTTTGGTGCGACACATGAAAACGATCTCACTAGTGCGTGCAAGATAATGTTTTTTCTCTCTCTCTCTCTTTTTTTTTTTTTTCGCTCAACAGCTTAAGTAGTTGAGCAGGAAACAAGGTCATGGTGCACAAACGAGAAAAAAACAAAAAAACAAAAAAAAAACGTTTATTTCTGACTTTTCAAAAAAAAAAAAAGAAAAACAAAAAAAAAAAAAAAAACGAAATGGTATTTTCAATAGTATTTAAAATTTAGTTTTTAGTTTACTTGAATTTTTTTTTTTTTTTTTTCCGATCTCTGATCTGTTATGTGTTTATATAGCGCCTTTAACGTTGGGAAGTCTTAAAATCCAACTCTGCAAGTCTTCTCACCTGAATGGTTAACCTTCCAACGTATTTCTAGTGTTAAATACAACGGCGGAATTTGCCAACTAGCGGCTACCGAGTCGCATTCTAAAGATTAGTAGCTTGACTATGTTGATTATAAATTTTTTCAGATTATCTGAACAAAAACTAACTAAAATATGAAGAGAGTTTGCAGACTTGCCTCTCGCAGGATGGCATCGGCCGTTTCCGGTCCAAAGCAGGCAGCAGTCGATGCTGTGACACGTGATATAGAAAAGAAGGTTGAGGTTTTAATGAAAGACACTATTGCTCCATTAGACCACTGGGGAATGTACGCTGACCTTCTAAAGAATAAACCAAAGCAACCGATGGTTTTATTGATTGGAAACCACAGCGCTGGTAAGTCAACTTTCATCAACGACTTAATGGGAAGAGACATTCAGAACACTGGAACAGCACCAACAGACGATGGTTTCACAGTAATTAAAAGAGGTGATATCGATTCTGATGCTGACGGTCCAACTCTTGTTGGTACTCCCAGCTATGGATTCAAAGATCTCGAGAAGATGGGACCAAAGTTGGTCAACCGTCTTCGTTACAAAGTTCGTAAAGTTGAAGACTCCAAGTGTCCTGAGAACTTATTAATTATTGACTCACCTGGTATGATTGGATCTGCTTCTGGAAGAGAAGAACGTGGATACGACTTCCAAAAGACTATGAGATGGTTTGCTGAGCGTGCCGACTTAATTCTGCTTGTCTTCGACCCAGAAAACCCTGGAACTACTGGAGAGACTCTTGACGTTCTTCAGGGACTTACCCACAGCAATTTAGAACATAAATATGATATCATTCTTAACAAAGCAGACACCTTTGACAGCGTTAACGAGTTCGCTCGCGCATACGGAGCCCTCTGCTGGAACTTATCAAAGATTCTAAAGACCAAAGATATCCCTTGGATTTATACAATGTACACTCCTGGTGTTGGTGAGATCAGAAGAGAGTTCTTACCGCATGACGAGTTCAACAAGAGCAGAGATCAGATTCTTCAGAGAGTTCTAAATGCTCCAAAGATGTACCCTGATACTATTCTTACTGTACTTCAATTGGTTACTCGTAATATCGAAGTTCAAACTAAAATTCTTGGTGAGATGCGTAACGCATATGGAAATGTTCGTCGCAACCTCTACGGATCCCTTATTACTCTCTGTTTGAGTGCTAACGTTGGATGTGCTGTTGCTGGCTCTGGTATCGCGTTAGCTGCGCCAGTTGCCATCGCAAGTTGCATTACATTGGCTGCTGGAGACTACGCAATCAAGATGTGGCTTGAGACAGTGCAGAAGGCTCTTCTTGCTGACATTGACAAGACCATGGCTCGTAGCTTCCCTGGATGTGGAGAGGTATGATTTTATCTTAACCTAGAGATGGTGTATTGTAGTCAATTACTCTTTTAGACAATATAAACAAATAACAAAACAGGACATCCGTATGGCATACGAACACGTTAAGCCAATCATCATCAGCAACTTGGAACACCGAAAGTTGAACTCCGTTCCTGTTGCAGGTCGCCGTCAAATAGCTAATCTGCAACGCGTATGTTTTAATAATTAAGTTTTTATAATAATAAGTCTTTCACGTTATAAACAAATAAACAAAACAGGCGATCAAAACCGACATCCCAGATCTTCGTGAGTACGCTAATAAGGTAAAGATGTCAGTCACTAAGGCATAAACATGTCTGTTTATACCGTTATTTCCATCTGCTCTTGAGAGAGGTGTTTGAGATAAAAGGCTGGCGTGTCGAGTTTACGATTAGGTTGCGTCTGTTTACTCAAAAGGTACCTGTTCCCTACTTCGCATTTCTTTTCTTTTCCTTCACATCCCTAGTTGATGTGGTCAAGAAAAAAATGTTCATCATTGTTTTGTATTTGTACAACGGGTGATATCCGCTCTTTAGGGAGTTTAGCGAAAACGAGCTCAGAGAATTTTTTTTTTTTCTCCTTTAGTGTGAAAATACAGGCGTGGACAAAAAGACTCTCTTTAATCCCTATATTCCTCAAACCCCCTCCCAAGCATCAATTGTGTTTTTGTTAAGGTGCTGAACTTTATGTTCTTGGGGCATGTTCACAGTTAGTATCATCTGCAAAGTCACTTTCATAAACTAAAATAGTGTTTTCCGCCTGACTTCGATTTGTGATTTGGAGTAAAAGTAATTTTAATATGTCTTCTCATTGCTAAAGACACACGTATTTGAGAGTTAATTTCATTTTTAAAAAAAAAAAAAAAAAAAAAAAAAAGTATCAGATAATCGCATCGAAGAAAATAAGTTTTTTTTTTTGTTATTCGGAAACCTGATTTTGTGTCATCGAATTTGATTTTTGTAATTATAATCGCACTGCTGCAACAGGTCACTGAAAAAGAAAAAAAAATTTAAAAAAAAAATATAATAATGCGATATGTGTGTTTTTTAGTAGTAATATGGATTTCACAAACTGCTTGTTGGAACTGTCCTGACTCACCTGAGGAAGCGTTGGATGATTTGAAGTATCGAATTGGTGAAGTTTCAATTCAAGTTATCGGAGGAGGAGAATCACAAATACGAAGAATGGTATCAGCTGCTGGGGGTGACGATTATTCAATATCTATAGTGAAAGAAGGTAAGGATGAAGGAATATTGTATGCTGACACTCCTGCTAGTTTTATTCAAAACATATTTAATAAGACATCTCAAAAAGAACAGTTGGTGAACCATCCTTCTACCATTAGATGGTATTTTCACACTGATGATGAAAACAACACAAATGTTGATGGAATTATAAAGTTTTTGCAAACTGCTGATCTCATTGAACCAATGAAGAAATACATCTCAAAACCAACTCTAATTGATTGGTTGTTCTCACTACCACCCAGGATTGCTACAGCACATAAGGTTAATTTATCATCCATTGCGGAGTTAGAATTGAACCACGATCGGCTTGTTAATAACTACAACATTAATCCTCACATTGTTCTACTCGACACTAATAAAATAGGAAGCAAACATCTGTTAAATAATTTAACCAACGCGATTGCTGAAGTCATTTCAGTTGATTTGACGTTTGACACCACTCTGAGCAAGACACTTCAAAATATTTATACCCGGAGTCTATTGGCAATATTGGACAGGTTCAGGATTTACACGGCGTGTATTGAGATTTGTAAAAAGAGAGAGAGGATGCGTGAGGAAATAAACATCCAAGAAAGCAGACAAAATGACATCGCTGAAAGCATCGCATCAACCGAGAGAAACTTTAATTCCCACAAAGAGAATGCTGCTCAAAATGATACTTTATTCTATCAAGTTCAAATAGCGATAATAGCTGTTTGTGGTTCAGGTACTGTTGGGTTGGGTTACGTATCATTAACCATTGCGTGGCCTTTTGTACAGTCAATTCTAAAAGTAGTTAATAAAGTTTACACATATTTTTATAACATCATAATGAGCTTTGTTCTTGTAGTTATGTCTGTTTGGAACTTTTTAAATGCCCCACCGACGCCAGGAATTAGCCAGACCAATCTCGAACCAACCGCCTCTTTCCAACCAGAGATCATTTCTCTAGACCTTCCAGATTCACTAAAGAGATCAGCTACTGTACGAGGTGCTTGGAGAAAAGCTGGCAAAGCTCTTTATGCCACTCGCAGATTTATCAAATCAGTGAAAGTAGTCAGCCCAATAAAGAAAGAAGAACTCGGATATCCATCGAAGGTAACTAGAAGCGGGAATAACAAAGACAACTTAGGAAGTTTCCCTGGAGTTATTGTATTGGAGAGAGCGAGCGCGGGTTTGAACTTAAGTGGAATTGACTTTCTGAAGAGAGCGATAAACCTTCATTCTACTGGACCCTCTACCGGAGATAATGTCACTCGAACTGCTAGCAGTCTTTCTGGTAGAGGGTGGGGGGCAGCTATTCGATCGAGATGTTCTTCGGTATTTTCATCTGCTTCAACGTCTTCCAGAGACCTTGCAGCCGCTAGGTTTAAGATTGCTAATCTTGAAAGGCAGCTTCAGTCTCAGCAACTACTACAAAGAGATGGGCAACGTCAGTTTGGTGACTCCTCGTTAACTTCTGTGACTTCACATTCAACAGTTCAGACCTATCCAATAACTGAAATAGATGTGGACTCGGATGATTCTTCTGAACTGATTTCACATCTTCGAATTACTCACAATGAGAATTAGTCGACTTTTTGTTTGTTTCTTTTCTTCTGCTGTTAGATTTTGTATTTATGTAACTGTGCTTAATTATTAATTAGTTTTTGTTTATTCCGAATTGTTTTTTTTTGTAAGAATTCACACTCAGTTTGCCATATCTTATGAAAACTTTCTGTCACAACAGTTTTCTCTAAATAAAATGCATCTGACTGTGTCGTTCCCTGATACGTATTTTAGTGATGTCGACTACAGCGTGGAGGCAAATTCAGTAGTAGGTGACTTAATCAGAGCAGTGTCAGAGCAATGGGGAGTTGATGCTGAAGTAATTGAAATTCTTCACGATAACAATACATTATCAGAACAGAGTATAATCTTGAATAAAGGACTGAGTGATGGAGATGAAGTAACTGCGAGTAAGAAGAATAATAATATTTTTACTAAGGAAGATCTGCAGAGTGAAGCAAAAGATATAGAAAAGTATTATTCTTTGAACCCAAATAAGAAATGTTTCCTTGATGTTGCCTCGTTGACAACTAATGGTGTTCTCAACTGCTGTGGTAAGCTTTTACCGCATTCAGTCAGACACGTCGCTTTTGTTAACTGCAATTCTGTTAAAGAGATTGGGAAGAATTTCTTAAATAACACTTCTATAGAATCAATTGACTTGTCCCCATTCAGTTCTATTGTAGCAATCCAGAGAGGGTTCCTTGCTGGTTGTCAACAAATCAGCGCTCTTGACTTGACTCCTTTTTGTGCAGTTCAGACAATTGAGGAATCTTTTTTAGAAGATTGCTATTCTCTCTCAGAAATATCTTTATTTCTATCAAGCGTTTCAAAGGTTGGATCTCATTTCTTGTCAGGTTGTAAAAGTTTAAAATTCCTGGACCTGTCTTCGATGAAAAATGTTTCGGAATTCGGAGACAGCTTTCTCAGTGAGTGTACAGAACTGAGACAAGTTGAGTTCAGTGAATTGCGACTGACTTGCGTGGGAAGATCATTTCTTTATGGATGTTGTAAACTACAAAACGTTAATTTGAAAAGTCTTCAAAACGCTTCCTTTATCGGAGATTGTTTTCTTTCTGAGTGTACCGGTCTGACTAATATCGATCTGGCCCCTTTGAGAAACGTTGTGACAATTGGGGACTTTTTCCTCGCTTTTTGCAGCTCTCTTACGGTGCTGGAGTTGTCAGACTTGCTGAGTGTCCGAACTATCGGAAGCTCATTTCTTGAAGGATGCGATTCAATTAAAACTCTTGAGCTGACTGCTTTAGAGAACGTGACCCTCGTGGGAGATTCATTCTTGTTTGATTGCTCAGCTGTAGCATCTCCTTTCAAGGGAGAGTTCTGTGAAGATGCTTGGACGAGAAGATTAGAATTGTGAGCAATCCTTTATTGTGATAATATTTTTTTTATTATTAAATGTCTGTTTTTGTACCCCATCAAATAAATATGATAAGTGTGTTGCTCTGGCTTCTCACTGACGGTACTGATTTTGGGTAACTAGACTGTTCTATTTTTTTTTATTTTTTTTTTTGAAGTTCTGAAAATCCAATGACAAAAGACCGACAGACATATTCGTCCCAAAATGTGTCTTGTGCTGGTTGTTAGATCCTCACTGTTTTTTACATTTTCTTTCCACAAATAGTTTAGTGAAGTAGTGCGCTCGACTGCACTCGGCTTCAAGACAGCTGATATTTTATCTGCTGCTGAACTACACGAGATTTTTGGAAATCTCTTCTCCCACAATACTGCAAATTATCTTTTTGATGTTCAATATAAATTCCATACCTATTTTACGTGATCCTCCCTGTGGAGTCTTCGTGATCATTCCTCTCCTTTTTTTTTTTTCTTTTTTTTAAAAAAAAAAAATAATAAAAAAAAAAAAGAAATTCCGACAAAGCTTTTTGTCAGGATACAATCAAGTTTCAAAAAAAAAAAAAAAAATCTTTGATGTTGTCGTTGTTGTTATTTCTGTCTTCCATTTCATACAACGACCAAAATCATAGTAGTAGCAAGGCTGTGTTATGAGAAGAACATTAGGAAAGAGTCTGAAGAGTACTGTTTAAATAAGTTTTTTGTTCTTGTCTTTTTTCACAAACAGCCTTGTTTTTCTTTTATTTTTCTTTTTTAATACATTTTTTTCATTCGTTAATTTTGTCTATCTGCAGTTTTCAATCCAGAGTTTGTTATTAAATTATAACAAATCACATCTGAAAATTTAAAAAAAATTGATGAGAAATAAACTCTCATACATCATATGTTTGAAAACTTTTCCTCTCTTTTTTTTTTTTTTTTTTTCGTTTTTTTTTTTTGAAACGACGAAGTTGGGAGGAAAAACTGTTCAGATTAAAAGCCGATTTATTTAATAATATCAAAGCCAGTAATACTGTCTGTCGATTAATAAAGTATAAAGCTTATTTGAATTGATTTTTTTTTTTTTTTTTTCTCTCGCTTGGAAACACACGTGTGTTGTTATTTTTACCTCAGTGGTAGATACATTTGTGGGGATTAAATTTTTTTTAAATCTTCAATATTCTTATTAATCAGTTATTAATGAATAATGGTTGAATCAGATAATAATATACTGGACTTGTCATGGTCACGTCCTGGTCAGAATGAATTAGGAAGCCGATTAGCGATAATGAAGAACGGAGTATGGCTGCCTTCGGTATCTTTAGACTGTGGTAGGAGTCATTATGTTGTTGGAGGAGCCTCGTCAGCTGATGTCATGATCAAAGACTCAGGAATGAGTGATTGTCATTTCGCAATTGGTTGGAATGGAATCGAATTTTTGGTACTGCCGCAACAGAAATGTTATATTTTAAAATCCAGCAGAGTATCGGTTGCGGCACCAGGTAAGCTCCACTCCATCTCACCAGGTGACAGTATTAAAGCTGGCAATCCTATTGTTACTTTTGAACTTCGTGATGGTAACGACACCAACACAGAACTCATTGCAACTGCAGAAGTCCACACAAACACGACACTCAATTCATTAAAATTATCACCAGTTGAGATAGAACGGTATCAGTTAACTTCTTCATTCAAATCATCATTTTCTGCAAAGAGAATTCATTTCGATATCGATAACGACAGTGACAATGACGCAGATCATAAAACTCAAATCAAACGACTAAAACCAGAAAATGAACAGCAAAAACAATTAATAATAGCTCCTCCTATTAAAGAGAGAACTTTCAGTAAATTGAACTTGTTGGTATTGCCTGAAGTCCCACTACCAACTAACAACACTGTAGGATCTATACCAATGTTTATTGTCGACTAGCTATCTATTACTAACGCTAGGCTATTCTAATAACGATAAAAAATGTATTGAATTCTTTCACACTGTGCGTGTTACTTGTTCAACATAATTTATTGTTTTTGTCTTTTTTTTTTTTTTTTTTTTCCCTATTTTGGTATAGTCACTAGACAGTGTTAGATGATAGCAACTGTCTGGTAACTTCATCAGAACTAAATCCTCACCTAAATACGATGTTTTATTACATTAAATCGGTAGCAGAGAAGCATGACATACCTAGTGGGCGACAATAAGTCGTTTTCTTGTTGGCTTCTATGACAAAAAATAGTATTATTGCAATTGTGTATGGCAGATATACCATTTTAAAGAAGTCATTTTACGGCAATATGTCGTTTTTTCACATTGGGGAAGAGTGCTTCCTGCGTAGCGAATGTAGTGCTTTTTTTATTATTATTTTATTTGAAAAAAGAAAACAATTTTTACTCAAATGGTTAAGTTATCGTTTCTCAGCCATTTCAGCATCTTTAACACAACATGTCTGTTGAGTTGATCACAATCATCCCTGCTAACACCAGCAGCAGTTGGGAACCAAAACATACCAAAGCGAGAATTGAGAAGACCAGAATAAGAAATCAAGACAGAAAGAAAGCAGCTGACAACAGAAGAGCAGTTGCAAAGAGAGTAAAGTTAGGTAAAGTAGTATCACACAATGTGAGAGTGAAAAATGTTTCCAAAAAGTCCAGCAAGACAGCTGATCAACTAATCGCAAACTTGTTAGCAGCGGAGCAGAGACGAATGGCAAGTCAACATAAAGCACTTGAGAAATTGAGTGCCCACCACAACAGAGTTATGACCGTCTCTGCTGCTAAGAAGTCGTCGCCACCCAGCCCGTCTAACGAGCGAGTGATGAATGCTCAACTTCGCAGGCAATCACTTTTAAATAATCAAAATGATGTTTTAAAAGCTCATCATCAGAAGGTATCACAACTTCTCACTCAATGGCGTGACAGTCGCCCTTCTACCAACGGTGACGCAACTTCGGCAATTGTGACTGCTGCGGCAGACACGTTGGAACAGCCAACCAACTCCAACGCTCAACAGCCTGCTATTAAATCATCTGAACAGAAATGGATCCCAAGACACACTAAAGCCAGAATGGAACATCCTAAAATCAGAGACCACGAACGTGTGAAAGCGGCAGAGTTCCGCAGGGCTGCCAGCAGACGAGCGATGTTGTCAAAGGTTGTTTCCCACAACGCCAAAGTAAAAGCAGTCTCAAAGCGTCTCGCCAAGAAACCAATTAAAACTGGAGCTTCTCCAGCTGTAAAGGCAGCTATTCAACGTCGTGAGCTTTTACAACAGCAGCACTTGGAAAAGCTTTCTATTCATCACAAGAAAGTTAGTTCTTTGAAAGCAGCGATGAACTCTCCAAAACAGATCAGTACCAAAGTACAGGAAGCAGCAGAGAGAAGGGAATCGCAGCTTGCCAACAGAAATATTAAGATTTCTGCTCACAATCAGATGGTAACAACACGTCACTCAGTTTGGAAAGACACAAAGAGTGACTCTAAATGTGAGTAGTACATTATCTGTTTGTTATTAATTAATAATTATCCTTTCTAACCTGTCTGAGTAGTTTTATGTGATCAACGTGTAGTCTAAATTTAAAAAAAAAAACAAAAAAAAAAAAACAACCAGTTATTACCCTTAGTGCGTGCAAAGGTTACTTTCAGTAACCTTTTCCTTTTTTATCTTTTTCATTTATACCAAATTACACTACTTGGTAAGTAGCTTGACTGACAAAGACATCAGTTGGCCTTTCAAGTTGATAAAAAACAACAGTTCCCTCCTCTCTCTCTCTCTTTAGTACCCACAGTTTCTCTCTTGAGTTTAAACAGTTGCTTAGTAGTGATTGATACCTTATAATTGAGTTCTTTTTGGTTATTATACTTTCTCAGCAGTCAGTAGGCATTGAAGAGATCCTTTTCATAGTAACTTACACATAATGCAACTTGTCTTCAATCGCCGCCTTCTTCAGATGTAAAGTAAAAAATGAAAAGATGCCACCTAAACATGGCATCGTATTCTCTGGGGATATTACTGTTGGTTTGCGTTGCGGTAATTTGGGTCGGAGCTTCGCAGCTTATCAAAGTCATATTTAGTGAAGATTTCCCAAAACCTTTCTTTGTAACGTATTTTAATACTGCTGGATTCTCGTTATGGCTGGTTGGAGTTCCTTATGTGAAGAGCTGGAACAATGAATTATTTTCAATAGACGAGGATAATGGTCAGATGAGATGGAAAACCTATTTCAATTTGGCAGTTAAATTTGCCCCAGTTTGGATGGTTGCCAATTATTTATTTAATCTGAGTCTGGTCTACGCTTCTGTTTCTTCTAATAGCATTTTATCAAATACGTCATCATTGTGGACGATGCTCTTATCAGTTTTCGTCTTAAAAGAACCTCCTACTTGTGTTGGAGTCTTAGCTGTTGCAATTACCTTTGGAGGTGCTGCTTGTGTTGCGCTATCCGATCATACGTCGTCTTCAACGAATTCAGTTGATTCTACGCAAGCTCGAATTGGAGATATTCTGGCTCTGTCCAGTGCTATGTGTTATGGAGGGTATACTGTTCTGCTTAGAAAAGTAGTTCCCGAACGAATAGTTATGCCAATATTCTTTGGTTTCGTTGGTGCTATCGTTTTCTTTTTTGGAATACCAATATTGTTCTTTCTAGACATCACTGGACTTGAGAAGTTTAGTTTTCCCAGATCAAATAACATTGGATTGTTAGTAACTAATTCTCTCTTGGGTACCAACTTGTCTGATGTACTTTGGGCTCGTGCTGTTTTCTTAACATCACCGACAGTAGCAACTGTTGGGTTGTCGTTAACAATACCGCTCGGAATGGTATCGGATATGTTCTTTCATGGAGATCGTTTTACTATCGTTTACGTCATGGGTGCTGTGTTAGTGTTGGCTGGATTCATTTTGATTAATTTGAAGAAGCAAGTTGCATTGTTTTGTCCATTTCGTTGTTTTAAATGGGGAGTTCCTCTCGATACGGTCAGCCATCACGACAGCAATGACGAAGGTGCTGGGAGTGACGTGCACAGTGAACATCATGATGATGGTACTCGACTGAATGAGGGAATTTGACTAGAATCTGAGAATTCTTACGGCACTTTCATCTATCACACTGCTTAGCTGAAACTTAAAGGGAAAACAAAAATATCATAAAGAGCTTGCTGTAACCATACATTTGTAGAACTAAGTATTCGTTTTTGTTCGTTTTTCTTGTTTATTAATTAGCCAAATCGTAACCAGAATAAAGTAACCATTCAAATATATTCATCAGCATGTATGTTCACGACTTTTGGTTTCGTTTTTAATTATTTGAGGGTTGGCTGTATCATTGTGTGTGATATTCTTATTACAGCGAGAACACGCAATGTTATCCAGATGAGCGAGCAGTTTGTTTCTATTCATATTAAGTGATGGCATCCACCTGGTAGCCTTTTAATAAATCATCACATTCACAGGGTAATAAATATACTTTCTGCCACGCATAGTGAGCAAGTAGAGTTATTAACTTCATGAAATGCCTCCAAATACGGAAGCAACATGGGAGCTCAGTTGGGAAGATCCACAGCTAATAGCAACGATCTTGTCTCTGTTTGTATCGGTGCCGGTGTTCTTTTATTTCCTCTGGCAGTTGTTGTGTAATGTTGAGGATTGGGATATGCAAATTGACGAGGAAGGAAATGAATTTAAGATGACGAAGCAAATGAGGTTTCAGGAGCTGAAACGTATCCGACAAGAAGAAATTGCATTCGCTAGGAGAAAGTCAGGAGGGGGAACACCTCCTGGACTGCCACCTTCAATCTCACCAGAAGAATCGCTGCGTTTTTATAGAGAGACTCAGCAAGTTCGGAAGATGTTGAGAAAAGATAGTAAAGAAAGTTTGAAGAAAGATGAACCCTCAACTCCTTCAAAGGAATCAAAAGAATCCGCAAAGAAGTCTGATTCTAACAAAGGGATTCACAAACGAACCAGAAAGAAGAAGATCGAAACAGACGACATTTAGTTATGTTTCAGTGACTACCAACTTCCACAATGAAAGAAACTAAAATACCTTGAGTGCGACTCAAATACTCATACGATGCTTGCAAATATTTTAACTCTTTCCTCCTTTTTGATAAGATGCCGCAGATCTACAAAAAGTGGGATCGTAGTTTTAATTTATATTAAAAACCCCAACAACACATCTTAAGAAAGCATCTCATTTACGTCTACTTTTTCCTACTAAGGAAGACTTAAAGTTTGTGTGAATGGGGAAAAATAAATAAAAAAAAATAAATAAATAATAAGTGTACTTAGGCGTAGTTTACTTACCGACAAGACTAACATGAAACAGACTAAAGTGATCTTTTTGTTGTAATGAAATTATTGTATTTTTTTTCACAGAGCTGTAATCTGTTTATGAAAAAACTATGAGTAAATGGCAGGAACAGTTTGCTGCACAGTACAAGAGGTACGCGCAGTCAATATTACAACCGAGTGGGGTTGGAGGATTATGTCCGTTAGATGTGGAGTTTGAGGAGCTACTCGAAGTTGATCATAAGTTTTGTGACAAACCAGACCAGTTTAGGACAGCAATGCTACCAGTCAATCGTTCAAAAAACAGAAATGAAAAAGTTCTTCCCAACGAAGAGACCATGATTGAACTGGAAGGACTCGGTCACTCTGACAATACTTACATCAACGCAAACTATTTTGATGGAATTTCAATGGTCGGATTGCCTTTTAATTATATCGCAACACAAGCTCCGTTAGAAAACACAGTCGGTGACTTTTGGAGAATGATCGCTGAGTGCAGCGTTCACTTTATAATAAATCTCGCATCTGAGGCCCACTGCGCACTGTACTGGCCAACACACAGAGAACGAATATTCAAACCTCGTAATTCCTTTACTGTTCAGTTAGTTAATCAATACCAACAAGGTGATGTTATAACAAGAGAACTAGTCCTCACTAATATCGACACAGGAATGAAACGAGATATTATGATGTTTCAGTATGTTGGATGGCCTGAAGAAGGTGTTCCAAGAAACACTGTTGGACTGATGCAAATAATATACAAACTCGGTACTATGAAAGAAGCGGCTTTAAACCCTTTATTAGTTCATTGCGGAGCTGGTGTTGGTCGGACTGGTGTGTTTGTTGCAATGCATATCGCACTCGGTCTGTTCTCATTAGAAAAAGAGTTTTCAGTGAAGAGAATTGTTTATCAATTAAAATATCACAGAACAGGAATGGTTAAAACTAAGCTTCAATATCAGTTTTTAGTTATGGCTCTCTGTAGAGAGTTTCAAAAGATGGTATTAAAACATCAGCAGAAACACGCAAAATCAAAACTCCAAAGCAGCAGAGCCCCCTCCGAGAGATCATTCACAGAACCGATAGCTCCAATTCAAGCAGTCCCAAATAATATGATTCACGATGGACAAGTAATTGGGTCACCACCAAGAAGTCCAGTAGGAAGTCCATTGAGTCCAGTTCAACAAATGGAAAGTTTCCAACCACAATATGTTGAAGACTCACAAGTGTTTCCTTCGTACATACATTTAACTGGTCAGAATCCAGTACCTGCTTCAGCTGTACCTCCAATTACTCAGCCTCATACGCTCGGAGATTATCATTCTGCCAGAAGAATATCTCCTTCTGTAGGTCTTCCTATTGCTCCAGTGAGTTATATTGCTCCTCCTGCACCTGATAAGGCAGAACTTCCTCGTGGTATGTCGTACCCTGTTGCGACTAATTCTGTACTTCCGGTGTATCCAAAATATGCAGATCGTCAAGTACCTCCTCCTTCAATGGTTGGAAGGAGAGGGCCATCATTAGATGCTACACAGAGTCCAGTTGTTCCTGTTGGATCTCCTCCTGAAAGAGTGCAACCAAGTGGTAGCAATTTGTTTGAAAAACGAATTCATGAAACAATTTATAATCCTCCCCCAGCCTCTTCTGTTCCTGTTGAACCCAAACATCACCGCCCTAGTAGATCTTCCCCAGTCCCCCCAGCAGCAGCAACTGCTCCAGATAGCTTAATATACCCAGGAGTGACTACAACAACTGGTAGAGAAAAGACTATTGCAACACTTGCGAGACTTAAAGATGTGAATCAGAGTAAGCGTACCAGACCTTCTCAAGATCCTGGTGAGCCTTATTCTATGCCGACAGCTTTGTTTGGAAGGTTTGTTATTATTTATTTATACTTTTTATTTATAAGAGATAAAGTACATATACAGTACAACAACACTAAACAGGGCATCAATCTCACCAACAAGATCAACTGGTGGATATGGAGGTCGTATATCACCAGCGATGTCTGGAAACGATTCGTCCTTTGGTGGGAGGCTAAGAGATCCTCCAATCCTTCACGGTAGCCCTCCTCCGCCTGCACCAGCAGACGGACTTCACAGAGACGTATCTGACTTTGAAAAGAGTCTTCGTGATGCTATGCGGTCTTAGAAACACATCATGTCTTGTTAATTGTTTTGTGTATTTGTAATTATAGAAAGTTCTGAAACGGTAGAATTGCACCCATTGCAGTTCAGATATCATTGAGGGGGGGTCCTCCTCTTGACTTTTATATGGCGGCTACAATACAGTTGCTTATACAGTCACAATTAGCTGACTTGAACTGCATATTTGTTATGTTTCTTGCTGTGCTTGAGACAGAAAACAAAATAGTGAGTCAGACTGATTCACATTTTTTTTTTTTTTTTTTTGGAGTTCGTTCTCTTCCCCAACTGTTGCTCCTGTGAAATTGATTTTATTATTTAATATAAGTTGTGTGTGTTCTGTGTTCTGTTGTCTAAAGAACAATGCGGAAATTAAATGTTTTCCCGAATAGTTGCAACGCTTCGTTGCCTCTCTTCAAGTTCGGCCTCTTTTGAGAGGGGACAGTACAAACTTTAAAAAAAAAAAAATAATAAAATAAGCAGTAGCAAGTAGCTGCTGCGAGCTAGAAAAAGAAATAAAAAGTTTTTCAAAATTTCGATTCCCATAGAACCCTCAAAAATAGAACCCAACCCCCCTGATGCCAGCAGGCAGCAGCCATGTAAGGTATAAAATGCGAATAAAGTGAAACAAAAAAAAAAAAAAAAATAGTTAATTTTAGGCTTTACAGTATTTTCAACAAAACAGGTAACGACAATTAATAACTAAACAAGAAAGATATATCGAATGGAGATTTCTGTGAAATAACAAAAAGTAATATTATATTCCTCCACCAGGTCTTTCTTACTAACATGAGTCTGGTTACCGTAAATGGAGGATGTCATTGCGGAACAGTCAGGTGGTCACTAAAGGTACTACCAGACGCTACAATTTGGGATTGCAATTGCAGCATTTGCATAATGAAAAATAATAAACACGTCGTAGTTCCTGAAACCCAATTTACGATAATTTCAGGTAAAGATAACCTGACATGCTATAGATTTAATACCAAGAAAGCAAAGCATTTGTTTTGTGAAACTTGCGGAGTCCAATCATTCTACCGACCCCGTAGTAATCCTGATGGTATTGGTGTAAACCCCATCTGTATTGATAAAGAAGATTTGAGTAAAGTCTCATTTAAGAAAGAAGTGTTTGACGGACAGAATTGGGAATCTCACATTGAGAAATCAAACATAACAACGTTGAGTAAATTATAAAAATGGGTTATCCGATTATTACAATTTTCTGTACTTTTTAATTATCATTCAAACACAAACAGGTGAGTACATTTCATTAAAATGCTCACCGACGCAGAACAACAAGATGAGGATGATTTGGCTATACTTTGCCCAGCTGATTTCGAAGAAACGATCGATGAGTTGAATATTCGAATCAAACAAAAAGATGAAGAGAACCTCCATCTCACAGTTGAGTTGAGACACGTCAAGAATGAAAAAGACGCGACCGATAAAAAATATCAAACCTTATACGATAAGTACTTAGCACAACAAGAAAAGAAACAAGAACCTTCAGCAATGATGGAGAGAGACGTTAAGAGACTAACTCAGAATGTTGATACAAAAGAATCACATGTCAGAGAACTTAAAAAAGAACTTTTAATTGCGAAAAGTAACATCTCTGAAGGTGATCACCAAATCGTCGAACTAACAAAAATAAAAACAGAACTCGACTTAAAACTCCAAGAGCAATCCTCAGAAATATTGAAATCTGATAGACTACGAGAATTAAACAGCGAACTCCACGAACAACGTGACTTCTACAAAGAAATGATGTCTAAAGCTGAGAGTAAACTAGAAGAGGAATCTCAACTTCAACACAACACATCTTCTCAACTAGAACGATGTAAAGAAAAACTTTGTAAACTCGATGACCTTACAACAGATAACATTATACTGTCATCGAAAATAGAAGATTTGACAAACAAATTACAATCAGCTAAAGAGGACGTCGCTCCATTAAAAAGTGAACTCAAAGCATCACAACGTTCAGTAAGAGAACACGCTTCTACTATCTCAATGTTAAACAACGAGATTGATATGATGCGTGAGAGCAGTGGAGGAGGAGCTGAGATCGGTGGAACGCTTGCTGATGATGTTCAGAATTTCCTTCCAAACAGAGTGGAGTCTGAAAAACTTCAATCCGATATTTGTAATTTAAAGGAACAACTTGAGATCAGTACTCGTGAAGAGTCTTCTCTCAGACATCAGTTCACAGCCGTCACATCAGAACTCACAAATAATTATCAACTCCACGAAAAAGAAGTAAGCAATCTACAACAACAAATCACCCAACTAACTGTAGTCACATCTGGTTCAACTGAGAAGAGTACTCGTCTTGAAACTGAGCTGCAACTCAAAGACAGTGAACGCGCAACACTATCAAAGGAAGTGGAATTATTAAAAGAAGAAATAACAAACATCTCCAGTCAGTCAACTTCATCATCAAATAGTTTAGTTGCTAAGTTAGAACAGGCTAATAAAAGAAGTACTGAAGTATCAGTTGTTAATACTGATTTAAATGAGAAACTTGATGAGGTTACTGAAAGTAAAGAAACTCTTGAAAAACAATTATCAAATATCGATGATAAAAACCAACTTCTACAAGATGAGATAAACTCTCTCAATGAACAGATTCGGACTGCCGGACAGGCGGAACAACTCCATCGTGAAACTGCGAAGTCTCTTCGATTTCGACTCGAAGTTGAATCAGAGCGTTCCTCAAGACTCGTCAAAGGAACGGAGGAATTCCGCGACCGTCTCAAACGAGCTCATCGAGAAAGCATCCGACAGACAATTAAATTACTTCGAAATCACACTTCTGGCTCACGTCGACCATCAGCTACACCGTCACCTTCTATGAGTTACTACACAACCCCTCTTTTGAGACGTCAAGTTCTGTGATACTATACTTTTATACTAATTGTATTGTTGCTATCCTCGTATTCGATTTGAGAGCAATCATATAATAGCGGTTTTGTTTTGGGTCTTGCCTTTTTTTTTCTTCTCTCTTCTTCTCCTTAGTTGCATTTTATTGTAACCAGGAACGGCGTGTTTATTTTGTGTTTGTTTTTTTTGTTTTGTTTTTTTGTACCGACGTAGTCGGAGAGGAAACTATGCAGATTGAAAGCCGTTATGTCTTATGTGGTCATGATTTATTTTCCCCCTCGTGGTGCGACAGGACTCTGTCTGCGTATTCAACGAATATTTAAGGCTAATCTGGAGTTGAATTTCTACCTCCGTTTTTTTCTTCTTGTAATTTATTCGTTTCATGTGTTCGAATTATTGTATTGATTTTGAAGGACATGACTGATCGGTTTTATTTTATTCTATTTTTTTTTTTTTTTCAAGAGTAGCACCTCTCAACAATTAATAATGACGTTAGAAGACGAAACTGACTCAGTTGTAATAAATTGGTTTAAACTTTTTGATAATGAAGTTATCGACTATCAAGATCTTCAAGACGGTATCGTTGCTGTAAAGGTTTTCAATCAACTACACCCGAAACATGCAATTAGCGAAGAAGGTTTATGCAACACTGATAATTGGGTTTTACAAAAAGAAAATTTAGACAAAGTCGTATCGGGATTGAGTTTGGTCTATAGGAGATTTGGTACCAGTGCGTGTTGTAAGAACTGGGTAGACACTGAACAGATAGCAGAGCATGCAGACATAGACTCCACGAGACTGTTTGCTATGATTCTATTAACATCGATAGTGGCATCTGAAATGGAGGAAACATTAAATGAAAAGTTTGAAGGTAACGCAGCTCAGGATACAGAAAGAGTGATCGATTCTGTTCTTCTTAAATATGACCTCGATTTAGACCAGTTAGAATCTGAAGCTAATGAACAACGACGTATTAATATGGAAAAAGTTAAAATTCTAGATTTCGATAAACTAATGCAGCCAACTCCTCGAACACGACGAGCCTCAATTGGTGTCGTAACTGGAGCTGATTATGAAGATAGAATCATTTCATTATTAGCAGCGATAACAAAGAAAGACCAAGACATCACTCGATTAGAAAAGATGCTCGTGGCTCAACACGGATCATTTCCAAGTGCAAGAGGTGCTTCTGTTTCGTGGTCATCACCATACTCAAATAGAGCAACGTCAGTACCATCTCTTTGTGGTACAACACCAGGAAATCTTAGCGTCAGATCACCTGTTCCTCCAACTCCTAGAATTACGTATTCTGCTATCAGAGATGAATTAACATCAAAGAATTGTCGGATTATGGAACTCGAAAACGATCTTTCAATCATCCCAGAAAAGAGTGATGAGATAATGAGATTACAGGACGAAGTTCAAATTCTAAAACATGAATTATCAGAAGAGAAGAATAAAAAAATTTCTAACAGCGACTCATCACAGTCTGATTTTAGTGCTCTAAAAACAAGAATCAGAACACTAGAAGAGGACTTGTCACGTGAAGTTGAAACATCAGCGAAGGTGGGACAGCTTGAGAGAAAGAATAAAAAACTGAAATCAGAAATAGATCGCGTGAAGGAAGAATACGAAACCCAACTCTTCGTTCTTGAGGAAGCAATGATTGGACTCAAAGAAGAAAATAGCCATTCAGATGCCACCGAGAGACAATCATTAGCTAAGACAACACCTCTGCGAGAGAGAGTTTCAAAAATAAAAAATGGAATAGAAACGGCAGCATCAGTCACTTCAGAAGCAAATGAAATAATAATTCGATACAACCAACTTGTTGAAAGCTTAAAGTTTTCTAATCAGGAAAACTGTCGATTAAAACGTCAAATATTAGATCTCAATTTACATCATGAGATGGCATCTTTAGGTAATCGTATCAACAGAGAACAACAAGAGGTCAGTACTTTCTTAGATCAAATGACTCAACACAAACAAGGAATCAACGAGGCAATTATCAACGCAAAGAAATCTGCTGAAATTCGTATGGAGCAAAAGGCTGCTGAGAAGAGGCTAGCGTTGACTGCATTCCCTGTTAACAAAGTTGAGAAAACGAAAAAGACTCAGAAATCTCAAAGTGCATACACAAAACCAATTATACCTGAGCTAAAGGACACCAGTAAATTTAAAATACCAACTACTCAGTTGGAAGATGGTGCCGCTTCAGCTCGTGCTGGCAGCCTGTCCAGGACTAATACTGGTTTCGATATCTCACAATCATCGTTTATGCAATCACAGTCATCAATAAATCAATCATTTCGTAACTTGTTAACACCTCGTCCTTCTGTTGGTGAACAGACCCCTCGTATTAATCCAAGAGATTATCTTTTACGTACACCCAGAGATCGGTCATTTAGACAACCCAGTAAACCTTAATGGAGATACTTCTCATCCCTTTTTGATGTCTGATTGGGTTGTTTATTTAGTTGACCATTCTTCGGCGCTCAAAATAGTGAGATGAGCAGCTTTCGTTCCCTCGCGCCGAAAATGGTCTTTTTTCACAAACTTTAACTTATGTAAGCAATTAGCCTTCCAATAATGTAAGAGTAATTTTTCTGACTTCATTTGTTCAGTTTCAACGTTCTACTATCTGTCTGTGAGGAGTCACGTTCTGCACACTAAAAAAAAAAAAAAGAGGATTGCAAGCTGGTTGTAGTAAAATTACGTAGTCGGCCAATGGCCAATTGTGTGGCCAATAAAATATATGACCTCACCTCGGCTCGAAAAATTACGTTTTTTTTTTTTTTTTTTGTTTCGTTATTTTGGTTTTATATACTTTTATTGCAATCTATTAGAAGTGGTATCGCTTGCCGCACATGTTCCTCTCTCTCTCCGTGCATATTAGATTTTATTTTTATTGGTCAGCACCAAATTGTTATTACTGTCACACAAAACTGATGGTTCAGCTTTCTATTATTTCATTCCCCTACAGGACCTGTGAGGATGGGTATGAATGATTGTTATGTGTCCTGTTATTTCTTTATGATTGTATTTATATTTCAGTTTAACACATCCAACAACATGGATTACTGTACTTTAATATTTGATGAGAATAAAGTCTCCAACAGTGACGAATGGGTTCAAGATAATTCAATCATGTCTGCGAACAATGAGAAGCTGAGGTTGTACGCCAGAGGAGACTGCAATGCTTCCGGGTCGGGTAAAATACCACTACCAAAACTAGATAAAAAGAGAACTCGCGGAAAGAAAGTAAGAAAATCTCCTAAAAATGAAGACACAACTACACTAACATGGAACAGAGAGATTAGCATTTCATCAGAAGACGTCATTTCTTCGACTGCGAGACCTGTCAAACGAATTCCTTTACCGAAACCCAAAACAGTAATTCCTCCAAAAGACGGCCGAATTCCCCTTCCTTGTCAGATGTCGGTTTTCTTTAATAAAGATTTGAATATTAAAACTAATCAGATCAATTGAAAGCTTTAATGACTGAAGCACTGATTTTATTATTTTAGGTTCACTTTTATCTAACCTGCTAACCACCATTGCTGTAGTAGTTGGCAGCTTTATTTTTAAATTGTCCTTCTTTGTTAGGTCCCTAGGTACCTTTCTCTTTATTAGTAATTTGTTATTTTACCTTTTTTTTTTTTTTGCTTGAACTTGTAAACGTTAATCGCCTGCGTTTTCTTTGGCATTCCCATCGGAATGTCATTATTGGTAGTCGAGGATTAGTATTAATAAAAAAAAAAAAAAAAAATGATAATATTTTATTCTCTTCTGTGTGTTTACTGTTAATTTACTTCATAAGTAACTAGTGGTGTTTACGCCTTTATCGTGTTACTCACTTGAAGCATAGTCATTGAGCTATGTGCGATTTATCGCGGCGTATTAAAAATCCATCAGTTCTGTAAAGTATTTCAGTTGCGTTATTTTGAAGAACTTTGTTTTGTCGCAGTGGGGCGCTCAATCCTCAAGTGCCCCTTATCGCATGAGTACTTACGCAGTGAATGTTTTTTATTCCCCTGATATCTGACTTCCTTTTGCAACTCTTCTTTTTGCGGGAGAGACTCCGAGACTTCCACTGTTAAGTTTGAGAAGACTTACTTACCTCTCATAAATAATTATACGAATTGTTAATTAAAACTTAAAAAGTGATTACAATGCTATCCTCAAGGCGGTACTCCATCACGGTGGATTGTCTCAGTGTCAGACCAGCAACCTGTAGTTGGTTTGCTTAAATAAAAGTATCTGGAGCAGTATGCCAATATCACTGTTGTGTTGTTGTCTATTTCTATACTTAATCTTGCTTAACAACTTAGATGTTGACGAGTTATCACTAACAAGTGCCCAGTGTCGAGCACTAAAGGTCGCCTAGTGACTGCTATGTTTGTGTGACTTCTCAATTTTTGTTGTTTTATTCATTTTGAACTTCTTTTTTTATTTTTTTATGATCGTAACAACCAGTAGAAAGCAGTTTACTGTTTTTGATCTTCACTTATTAGCATAATGGTTGTTACTTTCTTGCCAATGGTTTACTTTTCTTTCTTTTCGTGAATAAACAAGGTGATGACCTTTTTTTGTTTGGTTTTGAGGGACTGCTATCCCAGAGCCGCAATGAAAGCCCTTTTTCGCCGCCTGTGTTGTTACTAATTTTTATTCTAATCTGTGAAGAGGTAACAACTTCCCCTTTCACAAGTAAAGCCAATGACACCTCTCTCGAATATGAACCAATGCTTGAGCTTACGAACAGAAGTACCTTACTGTCTGGTAGATCCAAGTCTCTTTTCGCTTGTGAGAATCTTACGTCTATGGTGTCGAACGACGTGAGCTTCTCCAGAGGTTTGGCTTCAATAAGTAAGTAGTAACTTTTGTAAAAGTAATAATTTATATATTTACTGTCAGGGTACCATACAAAATGAAAAGTTCGATGTTGTTGTTGGCTGGTGTGGGAGCCGCCCTGGCTGCAGAAAGACCGAATTTCATTATTTTCTACGCTGATGATTTAGGATATGGTGATCTTGCTAGTTACGGTCACCCGATGAGTGACACTCCAAATCTTGATCAGCTTGCTAAGGAAGGAATGAGATTCGGTAACATCTACACATCGTCTCCTGTGTGTTCACCTTCAAGAGCTGGTTTACTAACTGGTAGATACCAAATGAGAAGTGGTATATGGCCTGGAGTACTCGGACCGACATCATCATCTGGTCTTCCACACAATGAGACAACTATTGCTACTGCGCTGAAGGCAAACGGTTACAACACCGCGATGGTTGGCAAGTGGCATTTAGGAGTTGGTATGGACTGGGAATACCTCCCAACAACTCAAGGATTCGATTCTTGGATGGGTGTACCATACTCGCATGATATGCCTGACCCAAACTTGTGTTTTTATAACCCTGGGACTCCAGGTATCCCATGCTGGCCTGGAACACCTGCAGAGCCTATGAAGACGACCTGTCCTACTGGAGTGACGAGTGAGGATGACACTTCCGATTCAACTCCCGTAGGAGATAACGAGTTAGTTAAAAAGCTGTACACTGAAGAGTACCGCAGAGGATTTGAGTCTGGAGAGCCACAGGCCTCAGGAGGAGAAGTTCAGATTCCGTTGTTCAACGGAACTGCGTCAACGATGAAAATCATCCAGCAGCCTGCCAACTTGACAACACTTGATGACTTGTACACTGACGCTGCTGTCGGATTTGTTAAACAAGCGTCACGTTCCGAGAAACCATTCTTTTTGTACTACGCATTTCAACATACTCATCACCCTGACTACGCTGGAAAGATGTTTATGAACACTACAGACAGAGGAATGTTCGGAGACGCAATTAAAGCACTTGACTGGTCTCTCGGAGAAGTTCTTTCAGCTCTCAAAGCCGGAGGTAAGGAAGACAACACACTCGTCTTCTTCTCTGCTGACAACGGACCTTCGCTCGGTAGACTTCAGAGAGGTGGAAACGCAGGATTGCTAAGATGTGGTAAGGGAACTACTTGGGAAGGTGGACAACGTGTTCCTGGTCTAATCAAATGGCCTGGTCATATTGCTGCTGATTCACTCACAAGAGAAGTCGCTTCAACGATGGACATGTTTGCAACTATTATGAAGATCACAGGTATTCCATTACCAACTAATAGATTTATTGATAGTGTTGATATGTCTCCTTTTATCTTCTCACCAGATGGAAAGGCTGCTCCTGACTCTGATGCCAGAGACTACTTCTTTTACTGGGATGAGGGAGTCTCAAGTAACGCGAACCTCAACGCTGTTAGATGGAGAGAGTGGAAAGTTCACTTCCGTACTCGAGGATCTCACTGTCCAAATGACTACTTCGTTCTAACCTGTAGAGGAAACTACAGCTCTGGAATCTTGGAAACCCCTTTGTTGTTTAACTTGAACCACGACGCTGGAGAACAAGTTCCTTTGGACTACAACGACAATACATTTTCATTCGTCGTGGAAAAGATTAACCAACTGAAGGCTGCTCATCTTGCTTCTCCAGGTCTGTTCGGACCTAGTCAGATCCGAAAACACGATCCAATGTCACAGTCCTGCTGCAAGCCTTCATGTAAGGATAAGAATGACACTAGTATTCTTCCTTCTTGCTGTAGGAATAATCCTTACTAGTAGTAACGTAATGCATGTAATGCTCTTTTGAAACAACCAACCTGTTTAGTAATTTTCTTTTTGTTTTTTGAAGTAAGCCATTTCCTTCGTCTTCTTCTGAGGCAGGCCAATTCTTGTACCACACAAATCTGACTGCGGACGGTTTCTAAACTAAATTCGAAATAAGTTTTTTTATTAGAGTCAAAGCTGCCTGAAGATCGACCCTCGTCAGCGTTAGCAACGCTGCTGTGCGACCCACAACAGTCTTCTTGGGATTCGTTCAGTCTTCGATCATGGATCAATTCCCTTCTTTTTGTCGTTATATACACAACATTTAAGGGAAACAAAGCAAACCAAGATTGGCGGTGATAAAAATGGTACATAGAAATAACCGTTGAGAGTGGTTCTGTAGCAACTCGACCGCCTGATGAAATATGATGCGTGGGGGAGTGGCTTATCTTCTATTTTTTCAATCTCTCCCCTTAAATCGGCAACGTCATTATTGCTTTCAAACTCTCTTAAACTTGAAAGAACAAATTATGACACACATTTTAACATTATTGGAGGTTACTGAAATGGAAAAGAAATGTGCGGAAGCAGTGATAACGTTTAACAATTTCTTTTACTTACTTACGGGGTTGCTTGATGAATGTAACTTTCATAAAGTTAATGCAGACATTATTAAGTAAATGTGCCGGTGAAGTTGTCGACTGCTGATAACAGAGTGGCATTGCGTTCAGTGTTCATTTATTCGCCCCTCAGTTTCCTTAACACGAAGTGCCTTAATATTAAATAGTGATACAAGTTTTGGGCTTGCACATCACTTTTTCCGAGTCGTGTGTGATTTTCTTCCGGGTTTGTAATGTGTAGGCCCTCGGCACAACTCAACTTCGCCTCTGGCCTGCACATTAAGAAGAAAAATAAAAAAAAGAGACTCACACTCGGCAGAGTAAAGTAATGTAACTATCCGTGAAGCTTTGCAGTTTTTTTTTTTTTTTTTTTTTTTTTTTTTTCCCCATTCCTTTTCGTACGTGCAATAAACGATATATATTTTCCCTGTTCGCGTTGTCGGAATTAAATTAATCCTGAAGCTGTTCTTTCGTAGACGTCAGAAAATAATTTATTATGACAAGGATACTCTTCATGATGTTCTCCTTATTTGATGTTTATTCTGATTTTTTTTTTTTTTTTTTTTTTTTTCACTTTAAAAAAACCAACGTTAAACTATTTTCAAGCTCTCTCCATGTAGTTTACCAGTTATCTGGTTGGGATTGTCTCTCTCTCCGTGAAGAATATGGGGAAAAAAGAAAAAAAAAAAAGAATATTGATATGTGGTTTTTTTTTTGTGTTGTGAAAGTATTTTATTGCCGTCCCCCCTCAGCATCTCATACTCAACACAGATATGTTATTACTGTAAGAAGGAAAACAACGAACGGTAGGCTGGTTACATGACTAAATCTATTGGGTTTCGATGTGGGGCGATAGTGTCGAGAAGAGCAACACCATCGCTACAACACAAACTTCGTACTCAGTGGAGGGGATGCTTTGAAGAGGCAGCAACAAGTTCAAATATATGGAAAAGAAAAAAAATCGATGAAGAAGAAGAAGAAACAACTAATGACGGGATACCAACAACCTTCAGGGAATATCTACAATACTGTAAAGGAGTTGGAGCAGTCGACGTCCCTGAATTAATTCAAAAAGAAGGTATCCCTGACAAAGTAACTAATGTAATACTAGCACTAGAAGACACAGGAACCATTCAATACTTGGATGATAGGTCTTGGTATTTTATGATTCTGTCAAAGTGGCTTCCTGCAATGAAAAAACATCAATTTCATGTTTTTGATGATGCGGCTCGTCGGGAAATCTGGTCTGACATGATGCACACATTAAATAATATAAAAGACCGTTGGGGTCCTTTAACAACAGCCGCTCTGCTTCACTCTGCCTCAAGTCTTGGATTTGAGAAAGAAACACAGCAACTGTACGAAGAAGCTCACTCAAAACAATACTTAACTAGATATATATTCCCCTCGTTGATATATTCAAAAGGTAGGGCAAGAGAGTTAACTGATGCTAACGAAGTTTATAAATACCTTGAGCAAAAAGGTGTTAGAGCTGAAGACTACAGAGCCATCGTGTACGCTAATTCGAGAGTGGGATGTTGGAGAGAAGCGCAATACTACTTTGATTTGTTTAAGAAAAGCTGTCCGAATGAACCTCCTTCACGTCAAGACCATAAACTAATGGTCACACTTTTATCTGCATATGCGAGGGGTAGAAATTACAAAGGAGCCATGAAGCTACTTGAGGAGATTACTACAAAATATCGTCCATCAAACATTGTTTACTCCGCAGCTATTAATGCTCACTGTGATGGATCTATTAGAGGTTTTAATAGCGCAAGAATGCTTTTTTTAAGAGCCTACGACGTAACTCAGATATCATCAGCCAACGCCTGGATGAAAGTTATGATAAAACTATACGAAAGTATATCAGTCACTGACGGTTCTAACAGCGATGAGATTGAGAAGAGATTACTTTTATTAAAGGATACAGCGCACACTCCCTTTAGGAGACTAGCGACTCGTAAAAGACAACAATTAATGAAAAGATTTTGGGGATTATACGACATTTGTAAGCAATATACAAATCAGTTTAAACCAGATGCTATCACTTACTTCCACGCACTTCAGTTTGCGAAAGCGTGTCACGATCCGGAACGCGCTCAAGACGTCCTTCGTGATGCAGCGGAAGCTGGTGTTAAACATACGAAACTTTATAACCTCGCTATCGGTGCCTACGCCAAGTGTATGGATGTACGGGGGACGTACGATTTGTTTAAAGAGCTGCGAAATGAGAAATTAGTACCCGACATCAGTACCTACACAGCACTAATGAGTTGCCTTGAACCTGGTTCTGGTGCAAAGAACGCTGCAGCTATTCTTGATAGTTTAGCAAAGAGTGGTTTAGACCCCACTGGACCGTTATTCGCGGCAGCGGTGAGGACTTATGCAGGAGAGGATTCCACTGAAAAGTTAGTAGGATTGTGTAGGATGATGTTGAATACTTCTTTTGAGTCTGCCGATGGCTCTGGTTTTGTATTAGATAATGCTCAAGTTTTACGGAATTTAGAAATTCCATTCTCTAATAAGAATATCGGAAATCGAATAAAGACGGAATACCCGGACCTGTCTGAGCGATTCTTTGAGTTAGCAGCCCTCCCTTATCTCTCTCTTCGAGCTCCGAGACCATGTGCGCTTACTCCTGACGACGTTCGTTTTGGGTTTACGGTACCAGCTGGTAAGTCAATTTGGGTTCTTACTGATGAATGGATGCTACCATTGGGTGATAAACTTGGTGAATACATTCAGGATGCTGTTACTGCGAAGGATAGGTTTGTACTCTTTATTGAAATAGTTGTATTTGTGTTGTGGCTCAATAGATAACAACAAAACATAACAAAACAAACAGGATTATCGTTCCCTACTACTGCATTGTTCGGTTGGGAAGCATCTTAAGAAGAGAACAATCAAATCTACAACTCAAAGAGTATGTTTTGTTACTATTATTTTATAGTAAAGAGATTTGATTTACAAAACAACAAATCAAACAGAGCTGCTGCAGCAGTATTGTACACCCTGCAGGGTTTATTTGAGCAATCAGCTGAAGCTCATGCCAAAGGCGAGCCAGTCGTAGTTGATACTGTGTACTTTACTGAACAAATAGAATCAAGAGGAGTACACGACTTACTCCTCGGCAGGTTAAAAGTTCCGGAAGAATATGAAAAGAAATTAGCTTCAGCTGAGGGTCCTGTTTATGGTATGAATTCAACTATGGTTAAAAGAAACCTTTAGTTATGATACGAAAATAACAATAATAATAAACAGATATGGAACTTAGAGTACACCATCCAATAGCCGACCTACCAACATTGAAATATCTCTCAAGGAAGAGTGTTGCTATTGCTTTAATGCTGAAAACTTTTCAGATTTCTTCACGAAGTACAGTCTACTTTTGCGCGTATGTTTATTACCACGATACCTTTACATAGTATTGATCAATAATGAAATATTATAAAACAAAATAAATAAAACAGTCGAGATCCCGAGCACTTACAAATTGCTAAAGATGCCGGACTAGACACATTCTCTGTTGAGGTACGTTATTGTTATTGTTTGATAAGATAATGAACTTTGTAATTAAATAAATAAAAACACCAACAGGATGCTCTTGGACCTGACTGGCTAAAGACTAGGAAGGAAGAAGAAGAACTATTAATGCTCTCTTGGAAGGGTGACGTTCATGAGGTTAATCAGATTGAAGAAAACATTATACCAGCTCTAACGTCTACAGTTTATAATGATAACGAGTTCAGTAGATTAGAAGAACAGGAACGTATCCAACTCGAAATAAAAACGCGCAAGGAGCGGATACAACAACGCCGGGCAGAATTGGCAGCCGCTGAAGCATCAAACACCAAACAGGTGGAATATAAATCTGAAATACCACTAATGCAATGGAGTACTTGGGGACACATGGAAGGAGGTAGAAAATCTTGGAGGGGATGGAGCGGTAACGAAGTCTCAAGAAGACCACTGCGAGTTGAGCAAACTGAGAACGAGACTTCTGAGGTGATTACTTCATCTTCGGTGTCGAAGTCTTCGGAAACTATTTTAACAGAAGAAACGGCACCGATGCCAAAATCGTACGAATCAGCAGCTCAAGAACGACACGAATCCGAAGATGAATCGAAGTCGTCTGCAGAAGAAGAGATCCTCCAAAAGTCAGAAACTTCAATTGAATCCGAACCTGTCGCAGATACGGAACAGCAGCCATCTGACTCTCGTGTGGCCGTCCAGTTAGAAGAGACGGGGGAGGTACCTATGCCAAAATCTTATGAAGCTGGTGAGCCGAAAGCCAAGGAGGAGACTACTTCCGAGACAGCGCCGATGCCTGAAGCCTACGAACCATCAACAAAGGAGTCCGAGCCAGCTGAGAGCGAACCGCAGGCACCTGAATCCGAGTCAAAGGAAAGTGAAGCGAGCGAAGAAGCGCCTAAAAAAGGAAAGTGGAGAGGGTTTGGAAGAAAGGAGGCCACCTCAGTAGAGGAGACAGGGGAAGTACCGAAATCGTCTAAGACTGACGAGCCAGTTGCAGAACCGCAGGACAAAGATGAGACAACTTCCGAGACAGCGCCGATGCCTGAAGCCTACGAACCATCAACAAAGGAGTCCGAGCCAGCTGAGAGCGAACCGCAGGCACCTGAATCCGAGTCAAAGGAACCTGAAGCGAGCGAAGAAGCGCCTAAAAAAGGAAAGTGGAGAGGGTTCGGAAGAAAGGAGCCCACCTCAGTAGAGGAGACAGAGGAAGTACCGAAATCGTCTAAGACTGACGAGCCAGTTGCAGAACCGCAGGACAAAGATGAGACTATTTCCGAGACAGCGCCGATGCCTGAAGCCTACGAACCATCAACAAAGGAGTCCGAGCTAGCTGAGAGCGAACCGCAGGCACCTGAATCCGAGTCAAAGGAACCTGAAGCGAGCGAAGAAGCGCCTAAAAAAGGAAAGTGGAGAGGGTTTGGAAGAAAGGAGGCCACCTCAGTAGAGGAGACGGAGGAAGTACCGAAATCGTCTAAGACTGACGAGCCAGTTGCAGAACCGCAGGACAAAGATGAGACCGCTTCCGAAGAAGAGACAGCAGCGGCAATGCCTAAAACCTACGAGCCATCAAAAGACTCCGAGTCAGCTGATAGCGAAACGCAGGCACCTGAATCCGAGTCAAAGGAGCCTGAAGTGAGCGAAGAGGCGCCTAAAAAGGGAAAGTGGAGAGGGTTCGCAAGAAAGGAGACAACCTCAGTAGAGGAGACGGAGGAAGTACCAGTACCAAAATCATATGAAGCTGCAGAACCGACATCCGAATCTGAAGTGAAGCAGTCTGAAGATGCGAAAGTGAGCGAAGAAACACCCGAGAAAAGAAAGTGGAGAGGGTTCGCTAAGAAAGATGAGACTATTTCCGAAGAAGAAGCAGCGCCGATGCCCAAAGCCTACGAATCATCAACAAAGCAGTCCAAGCCAGCTGAGAGCGAACCGCATGCATCTGAGTCAAAGGAACCTGAAGCGAGCGAAGAAGCGCCTAAAAAAGGAAAGTGGGTAGGGTTCGCAAGAAAGGAGACAACCTCAGTAGAGGAGACAGAAGTACCGATGCCCAAGGCCTACGAAGAAGCCGAGGGAACTTCAGAACCGCAGGCCCCCGAATCCGATGAAAATGAAGTTCCAAAAAAGAAAAAATTGAAAGGATTCACAAGCAAGACAACTTCCCCTGAGGAGGAGGACGTCTCAACTGAAGCGAAGTCAAATATTACAACTGAGGTGTCAACAGAATCAGAGGTCCAACCGCTACCTAAAAAGGGAAAACAAAGATCGGCAAAGAAATCGAACCCAGAAGACAAGGAAACTGAAGAGAAGGTAGCTGACGAGTCCTCTGTGGAGCCTATCGCTGTTACTGAAAAAAAAGAGAAGAAGGCCAAGGGTAAAAGCAAGAAAAAGAAGAGCGGTGAAACTGGCAGTTCGTAGTATGATTCTGCCGGCGGAAAGACAATCTTATTAAGCTTTGATAATACGTGATGCTTCACCTGCTGATGAAGCAGCGTCAATTTATCCATACGCCTAATGGCTTATGTTCTCTGTTTTTGTACTTCTTTTTGTTGCCAGCAATCACAAGTTTCGTTCGTTAAAATTTGTTCGTTCTTTTCCTTCTTATTCATTCTATTGATTCTGTCTTATGAAAATCGACGTGCCACTGCGTTGTTCAAATAGGGCAAACCCCCTACGATGGGGGGAACTTTATTCGATCAAAAAAAAAAAAAAAATTAATAAGTGTCCTGCTGTTGCACAATATAGTCTGCCAGTATCCTTTTGGAGTTTTATATATTATCACTTCACAGTTTACTTAATATGATTACTGGTGTTGTAGTTTAGTAAAAGATTACTTCTGAATTTATTTATATATTTAACAGCTGCTCACTATTCAAGATGTACGGAGGTGGGTTACCTTCTCCGAGTATTTCAAACACGACAAGTAGATGGCATTCAAATGATTATCTGACTGGGAAGGTTGGAACAACAGGAACAGGAAATAGTAGTAATAATCTGGTTCATAAATCACTAACTCCTACTGCAACAAGACCATGGAGTGCTGGAACTGCAGCGTATGGTACTGAGTTAGAGAATCAAGCGCCTGTCAGACCAATGATGAGAGAGAGTCCTCCACAGAGAAGACCGTTGTCAGGATGGACTCCTTCATCTGGAATGAGTACAGCAGGACCACTATTGAGTTCTGGTGCTACAACAACACCAAGAGGTACGTACAATGTTTCCCCAACTCGAACAACTGAAGATTGGCGTAAGAGAATGTATCCTCACAGTCACACAGCTACTCACATCGATTCGTCTTCTTCGGGATTGACTTCACGTGCCCCAACAGACTCAAAGAAACACATCCCTTCTGCATCTGAAATACAAGCTCTTCGTAACGCTGTAGTTGAAGCAGAAAATAGAGCCAACATTGCGAGATCCCCTGCACCAACATCAGCAGCTGTGAATGTATCCACAATGCCGGCAAAACCTGCAGCCACAGTACCCGGCTCTGGGAGGATGCCGAGTCCACCACCACCAAGGCCTTCTGCCTACGCACCACAGTTGGGTTCTCATTCTTTAACATCACAAGCTCCAGCAGTAGCTCCACCAGTACAGAAATCAGTTATTGACTCTGACTTAGCGACTGAGATCCGTTCATTACTTAGAGAACTCAGCGTTAGCAAGAATATGCATCTCGGAGATCAGGACACGAAATTCACATCGCACTGTGAGGAAGTTAAAAAGAGCATCTCCGCGATATCAGAAACTCAACAAAAGGAACTACTTGAACTCAAAGAGATGATCCGAAATGGAGGATCTGAAGAAGGAACAACACCAAATATTCAACAACAGTTTGATATGTTGAGAGAAGGTATTGCTGGTCTTAGTGATCAGATTAATCAATCTTCATTAGAGACTGCTGAGAAGGTTGAGAAAGTCATCACATCGAAGTCATCGTCAAATGACAACACTTCCTTAGAGCAGGCTGTGGCTTTACTATCTGAACAGGTTAAAGTATTATCAGATAATCAACAACATTTAATTACAATTATTAATCAAAAACAATCTGAGCCTGTCCAATCTTCAAACACACAACCCGCTAACGATTTGGCTGCGACCGTTGAGGCTCTTCGAACAGAAGTTGGTGACGTGACATCCCAACAACAATTACTTTTAGAAGCATTCAAATCATTACCAACTCAGCCAACTGGTGGAAGTACCAGTGGTGGTGGTGATGCTGCTAATTCAGATGAGATCAAAGAATTGCTTTCTGAAATAAAGAGCGACAGAGAACACTTTCTGGAGATGATTACGAAGCGTGAAAAGTTAGCAGATGAACGCGAAGAGAAGTTAAAGGTCCGCGAGGATCGCCTTTCTTCAGAATATTCTGGTTCACCATCACCCCAAAGGTTTAATAAACTACATGAGGGATTGATGCCAGGTGTTCATGGTCGTAGTGGTGTAGAAGCTTTATCAGAATCTGGTTCGGAGGGTTCAGAAAAGGGGAAGGCACTCGCTACTTGGATTCCTGAAAAAGCAGAACTCGCTGATGAAGAATCAGATACCCTAAATCAAACAATTGATGGAGAGGTGTCTGGTATAACTGATGATCAAACAGAAGAGTCTTGGGGTGTTGGTATAGATCCCAATGACCCTCACATGATGGCTCACATGATGTCACAAATGGATCCTTCTGGAATGGGAGGCATCCCTCCAGAGATAGCAATGGGTGTGTAGTTCCTTTCATTTTCCTTTCTATTTTTGTATTTACTGCCGTCTGATTGTTATAAAAGATAAATCCCCAACAGCATTAGCAGCAGAAGGAATGATGGGTTTCGAACCAGATGTGTAGACCACTCAAAAAATAGATAATTTGATCATCAGCTGCCTGCTACTCATGTTTATAATAAGTGAAGAATGCCACACTTCAGTGTGGTGGTTCCGTTCCAGTTGGTTTAGCATCGGTGATGTAGAATTCTTTTTATTATTGTTATTATTATTATTAGCTGTATCTTTCAGTGTTTCTCTCCTCTTTTTTTTTCTTTTTCTGTTTTCTTCTTGTTGTAACTTCCCTGCTTTATGCCTCACTGCCAGAATGTTATTAACATCCTGTGCTCGTGTACTGTGGTTCTGTCTTCTTACGTTGCTGACGTCCTTGTTAGAATTGCTATTTGTGTATTGATGGTATTATTTTATTCACGTATGATGATTTTGTGTGATCGTTTGATTATTAAGATAAAACTACTCTTAACCAGATTACATAAAATATGACATCCCCTTCTGATTCTTTAGAATCATATGATGTTCTTATTAATGAGTTTCCAACTCTACGAGATCGACGACACGCTTTTGTTGAAGCGTTCAGTAGATCAACAGAATGGTTTTATGATGTGCAGCAGATTGAACATCGAGTGTTGGCTGATGAGCAACATCAACTTGAAAGTATTTTAAAATACATCTTACAGCTACACCAGTTTATTAGCAATCACACAAAGTCTTTAGATTCCTCCGAGACTACTGATACTGCTTCTCAAATATGCTGTGATTCTCAGCAGTCTGATTCGTTGCTGTCACCAAGAACATCAAAAGTATTGGAGCTAATGAGTGTTGTTACTTCACTGAAAGAACTTCCTAGTTGAAACTCCACTATTATTACAATTCATTTCTATTTTTTATAGAAAAAAACATCTTCCATCTAATATAACCCTCTTATATAATTGTTTTATTCTTTCGATGAAAAGTTTTACTATTTTCTTTTTATCAAAGAAGGGTAACATCCCAAAAAACATGAGTCGAATACCTACTGTGAGAGGAATGGGTACCACAAAGAGAATGGTGTTGTTGTTAATTATTGCGGGTAAACTAGTAATGGTTGTACTACTTAGTAGAAGGATGTTTGTGAGTACTGATAACTTATCAAATAAGAATAATCGTTCGATAGAAGTAGAAGTTGTTGACCATAAGATTCAAACAGACACCGAACAGCCAACCTTCGAAGAAGATAAAATAAAAAGTACGAACAGCCAACAGGATGATGAAATTATATATGTGGACAAACTTCTGTCGCATCACAAAGATGACGGACCAATTATAAAAATATCAACACAAATATCAAAAGACGAAGATGTTTGGTACAAACGACCAACTAAAGAAGAACAGAAATCATTCACAACATCAATTGAGAAATGGATAGAAACAAGTGAACCAGGAGACTACCCTGACATCTCACAACTTGATAACAACAGTCCAGTCTGTGATGATATCTTTAGATTTGGTGGAGTTCATAATTCAAAGTCTCCAACTGGATGGCCGATTTGTATGGAACTCCTCCCAAACTCGTTAGTCGAGGAAACGATTCACAAAACCTTTAAAGGATGTTCCTCTAAAGATTGTAAACCTCAAGTATCTAACTACTCTCCATCTACAAAGAGAATAAAACAAAAACCTACTCCTTGTATTGTTTATAGTTTTGGTATTGGTGAAGAAGATAGTTTCGAGCAACACTTGTCACTCGATACGAAATGTGAAGTCTTCGCATTCGATCCGGTCGTTGCTGTCGGAAAATGGGTCGCAGCACGAGACAGAAGTGTTGAAAAAATTAGGAATGAGGGAGCTTCCAGATCGAGAAGCTCCTTAGAAAACGCCGTGACGGCAATGAAACAAGATAAAGACACCAGCAGGTACTATACTCAGATGAGCATATTGAATACAAAAGCGTCTTTTAAGTTTAATCCTTGGGGATTAGCTGCCACAACTTCAACAAAAGAACTTCAAAACAGCTGGTCAAAAGGAGAGAAGTCTTCAATAGATCTGAGATCTCTTAATAAAATACAAACATCTCTGAGTCACTCTGAGATTGATATTTTAAAACTCGACATTGAAGGATTCGAATGGCAAGTTCTATCAAATGTGATATCACAAACATCAATATCTCAGCTGATGATAGAACTACACTTTGGTGGTGCTGGTCAATGGTTAGAAGCATTCAAGGCACTCCACGCAGCAGGATTTCGAGTGTACCACTCTGAGAAACTACGCTATCACGGAAGAGGATGTAAAAAGTCGAGAATTGATCCAAAATGCAGAGGCGGATTACAAGAAGTGTCATTCATGAGAATACCATCTTAAAGTCTTCTCTCTTTGCGAAGTCTTTTTGTTTTTACTAAAACTACTACCGAGTGAACACTCCGTAAAATAACATTTTTAAGTTTCTTTCGAAGAAGACTTTTAAATTTAAAATCGTTAAAAAAAAAAAAGATGAAGTTGACATTTATTCTTCCAGTCAGGTACCTCTAATGATAAACACAATCGCTGTCGATAGAGTCACTTGTACTACTGCTAGGGTATCAATTTTATTCGGAGGTGATGATGATGTTTTTACTGGACATGTGTTTTGGATATTATTAAAAAGAGATGCCGATATTCCTGTTACAATGAAAGAAGGGAAAGCAATAAGAGATCTCGTAACAGGAAGGAGACCAGAACGTTATTTAAGATATCGTTCGATGATTTCCGACAGTGGATGTGAGCCTTCTAATAAAAGAAGTATAGTCGAAGTACAACTAGTGAACTTGTTTGATAATAATAATTACCAAATAATTGTCGCGGCATTGGCACCAGAAACAACTTATGAACCAGCTCATCACTGTACGCAGTTCACGCAGTTTAAAACTTTAGCAACGCCGTTGGTTGTTTCTACTCCGGAATTCTTATTTTTTGAACAGCCGTTGACCACCGCAACCAGATCTGATTTTTCGTTTACAAGTACAGGTCAAGGAGTTCTAAGATACGTTGTGTTATCAAGTCATTGTTATGATTTAGTGATGGCAACGGATACTTTTAATTTAGATCAACAAAAACGACCAATCACAGAAGACGAAGTCTCCATAAGAACACTAATCACAATGGGAGGCTCACTAACAGTGAAGTCTGAAGGTGTTCACACGCTTTCAATTATTAGTAAAAGTATTGTATCAGATCGTGACTATACTTTGGTACTTCAATCTGATCAAAACAACTTTAAAAGAGTTTTGGAATTTGATACCACTCTCGACACTAAAGTCGTCAACTACTACTACACGACTGGATCTCCGACAGTAGAAGTTACAATCTCTGAATCTGGTTTATTATGGTACGCAGTAATCAGAGCGTCTACAGCGCTACCATGGAAATTAAAAGGAAAAGAACTGATTGAACTGGTGAAGAGATCTCCAACAACAGGACACAACAGACTGGCAAGAGGAAATGATGTTTTGATAACAGGAAGAGTAGTTGTTGATGGTGAAAAGAGAGCAGTGATACCTGTCGGTGATTGTGAAGAAGAACATTTGGTTTTATTAATTCTTCCAACAACTCGTACTAAAAGATGGATAGAATCCCCAACACGAGTGTTACTATCAAGTACTACGGTACAATCAATAGGTAAAGTTAGTATTAAGTCTCCAGAAGTTACAAAGTCACCACTTATGGATCAAATCACCCTTTCATTCCATCTTGATAGATGGGCTGCATTAGGTGCTGATTGCGTTACATCATTCGCATTACTTCCACTAACCTCATCAATTGAAAGAACCATATCAACTTCAGAAGTATTAAATCCCAAGAAGACCTATCCTGGAGCTGTTAGTGTTTGTGTTAATACAACAGGAGTAGGTCCTCATAAAGCATTCTTTACAACTGTAATTGGAATCTCTTATAAACTATTTGGGGTAGTCAATCTAGTATGGAATCACTTAAACATCTCACAGCCTGTTATCAATCAATCTGTTGCTGCTATCGTTAAAATATCAACTGATCGGATTACTGATATCAAAGTACGATGTCGAAAGGAGAGAATTCCAGCAACTAAAGGAGCATTTGTCGATTCTTGGAGGGAGGGAAGACCAAGATTGCGAAAAAACAAATTAGAAAATCCATCAAAGGTCGTCACAGTTGGACGCATGCAGGCCAGGGGTATTTATCAAAAGTGTGATCGAGGTCCATGGTCAACGAGAACAAATAGAGTTGTCGCTCCATTGATAGTTGAGAAACACGAAGTAGGTACTCGTCACAGTAATGTTCGTATTAATTCAACAGAACACGCTTTGGAATTGAAAAAAGTATTTTGCAGCTTTCCCTTAACCGAACGCCTGAACACTTCTTTCGTAATTCACTGCAAGCAATGCAGTCGAACAGAAAGAGCTTCCACAATTCGAGTGATGGAAATAAAAAGATCAACTCGTGGTCTTGTTCGCTTCCACAACGCATACAAACGAGGATTGGTAGCTACAAATTCACATCGCGTGTTGTACAGAAGACCTCCTTTAAATGTAATCCCACTTGAGTCCCTTCATTGTTGGCTTGAATTACTTGGTGCTGGGGAGTCGAATATAACATCAACACCGTGGGATGTTTCGTGGCCTATATTTTTAGTACTTTGTACATTTCAGGAAATTGATCGTCCGTGTTTGACAGAACTAAAGTCCAGATACACATCCATCACTTCTAATGAGAACTATCACAACAGAGATCAGTTTATCGATTTACTCAGCAGGCTTTCAACTGAACTCAGCATGTCTGACAGAGACGCTTCATTTTCAAATTCTGGTTTTAGTGATGCGGATTTCTACCGAGGATTTGAATTTAATTTTGTTGAAGTTGTGATTTCTTTATTCTTTTCGAGATTTGATCAACTGGCGCTACTGAGAGCCAGAGGTCGGGGAACTGCATTAGATAAGAATTTTCAATACCACCACATGTGTTTAATTAATAATCAAACACCTGTCTCGCCATCAATTACGTTATCGCCAGGGATGGTTTCTGTTATTGAGAGTGTTGGAGCTTCTCAAAGTGACGGTTCGCAATCCGTTTCAAAGGAGGAGTCTTCAGATGTCGATTATGAAAGTAATGAAATTGACCCAACAATTGCATTTAATAAAAACGTTAGAGGATCACTTACGAGATCTGCTTTGCGAAATATGAATCACGTCCTTGCTCCAGAGTCTAGAAGGAAATCATCGACATTTATCCCTGTTGGGAAGGAGTTTCCTCTTGGAATTCGAAAGAGTTCCAAAGATGTGAGGGTTGCTTAAGGAAGTAATCTTATGTTTAATCTACACCTACACACCTAACACACAACATAAAACTGTTTTTTTTTCTTCTTTTTTTAAAAAAAAAAAATAACAGAAATCGTTCTTTAGTTTTTTTGATTCTGTTTCTTTTTGTATCTTCGGATGTTTCTCACTGTTGTGAAACAGTAAAAACAAACCAAAAAAAAAAAAAAAAAAAGTAAATTAATTTTCTTCTCGTATTCATTACTCAACTCGACAGGACATCAACAGAACAAGAAATCATATTTATAATTACCATCCAAGTCCCCATATTATCCCACCACGTGATGTTATTTATAACTTCCCCAGAATTCTAAATGCCACTTAATGACAAGGAAGAGGCATCAACATCTGAAGTAGACAGCGACGAAGCTGAGAAACCGAAAAACAATAAAGCACCTCAGATACGGAAGAGCCCATTATTATTAGCGGCAGTGAAGATAATTGGAAAGGGTGATGACGATAAATTGGAAGGAAGAACTATTCCGTGGAAGAGATCGCGAGAGCAGCTTAAAAATACAATTCTACAGAAGATGGTCGACAAAGCAGCAGGAAAATTATCTCAAAAAGAAGAAAGCGACTTGTCGAGTATGGTACTCGAGCAAAAGAGAGAAGACACTGTTCGGTATAAAAAAGAGCGGGAAGAGCTTCGTAGGAAGCTGTGCGACATGCAACGCCAGCTGTGCGAAAGTAAAACTCGCATCACAGAATTAGAGGAGCTTACTGATGAACAACAACAACAGTCGATGAGGGACAACAACGCTGCTGATATAGTGATGTCACTCGAACAGACTGCTTCTGTTGCTAAAAATAAATTGTCATCACTCACATCGCTCATGGACGACGATGAATCTGCAGACATCCAAAACCAGAAGAAAATGTTCACCGAAAAGGCTCTCGCAGAACTCAAAATCAAAAACGATCGACTTCAACACCGCGTAGAGACCTTGACATTCCAACTGGTTAAACAGAAGAGAAATCCTCCGAAGTATGTTTTTATTATTTGTGTTCCTATTCGTTGAGAAACTCTAACGTAACAACTAAATCAGGAAATTAATCGGAAGCAATAAAGTGTTCGATCTACTTTCTAAAATAAAAGAAGAGATGAGAGAACTAAGAACAGAAGTAGATGAACAATTTACTTCTGCTACATTAGATGTAAACAAAGCTCTAACAGGAATACAATTAGTACCATTAGTACCTTTAGAAATTATTATGAATTGTAAGAAGAGTGTTTCAGCGCTGTTTGCAGCAGCGAAGAAAGGATGCGAAACGATTGACGTTACGAAACCTGACCTCCCTCACAGTTTGTCGGATGACGCGAAAGAGTTGATAATATTGTTATGGAAATGTCTTCCTCTGGTCACAACAACGATTAGTAATTTAATTTCATCATACGAACATCTTGATGAAGACACAGAACCATCTGTCTCGGAAGTTGAAGTTACGATGGTCAACTCACCTGAGGTGGAGGAAATAATTCCGACACGAGAACAAAACACATCTTTCATAAAAAAGGATTCCTCAATTCTCATAATTGAACCAGTTAAAGAAATAGAAATGACATCCTTCCAGTGTTCTACTTGTCAACAAAGAGAAAAAGAATCAACTCCAACAACTAGTTGTTTGATAACGGATTTAGCTGACTCAAAAATGGATCAAATTCTCATTCAGCAACTCAGAGCTCGAGTTGCAGACCTTCAGATGCAATTAGAAATCATACAAGACCAGGTGAGTACTGTTGTCGTACCTGATCCTCCTGTTCATTCCTTACGAAGTATTGGAATCGGAACTACACCACCAATTTCATTATCGAGTTCTCCACGAGTTGTTGAGAAAGTACCAAAAGTCTTATCTACAGTCGTTCCTGTAGAACTACAACATGTGTTGCCAAGTAATCCTTCTGAGAATACACTCCCACCACCACAACAAGTAGCTCCACAATCATCACCAGCAGTTCAGCCATTACCTTATTGCTTTGTCTGTCGTTGGGAACACGCACAAGCAAAGAAACGCGAGGCACGCAAGAAGGGAATTTCAGACTGGAGAAATGATTTATCTTCGTGGCTGAACAAAAAAAAGGGCGTGCGATACGGAGATAAGTTGAGTCGCAAAGAGATGATTGAAATGAGGAAAAAGGGACAGATGGAAACCACAATAGAAGAATCAGGTAATGAGGAGTTGAATTATTCGAAACCTCAGCAGCCGGGAAGTTCGTTGGATTCGTTGATAGATGAGCGGGTTGTCACTCCTTCGAATCCTTTATTAGAAAGTACCGTCCAATTAACGTCATCATCACCATCACTATTTCCATTACAATTACCTGAAAACAATAATTCTCATGGGTTAATTCATTCATCTAATGCAGTTGATACATCAAGTCCAGTGTGTTCTATGCTGTTGCCTTCTTTAAGTAATTCAGACATGGCTGCCTCACAGTCTGGAAAGCGACTTCTTCAAAATGTCCAAAAAAGTCATCCTGCTCGTAATATCACATTCATAAAACCGAAACAGCCGTCATATAGTGAGGTCAGTCCATTCACAGTCGATAAGGGAAAAGAAGAACAAAGGAGTGGCGTTACTTCTCTTTCTTCTCGTGGGAGTGCTCAAGGATTGGGAATTAAGAACCCACCACAAGCATCACGTGGGCGAGAAAAGGAAGCTCCAGAAATTTGTAGCCAGCAACTTATTAAAAATGTTAGTCAATCAGGTAGTAGAAATGTCGCCTCATACACAAAGGTTGACGCTATGAGTACCACGTGTTATGGAAATAGAACTCGATCTCCTTTTAATTTGAGTGAATTCATGGAATCCGCAAACCATTCTTCTGGTGGATTCGACTCAACGATGTGTTTAGGAAATCCATCCAGAACACCATTTAACATTAGAGAGTCAGCCTCAGTAAACCAATCCTCTCCACAAGAGATATCGAAGTCAATGTTATTTGGTACCTCATATTCACTTGATGATGATCCAGGACAACGTGAAGCAGTTATGGATCACGTTAAAGTTATGGGGAAAGTGGCTGAAAGGGGGCGCGACGTCTCTCAGTGGCTTGCAGCAAGTAACAGCATAGTAAGGCCATCCTCACCTCCTAAGTTCCCAATAAGAGCAGCAATCCCTGCTGTTGAACGTTTATCTCCAAGTGATTCGAATCTTGGGAGTGATCTGTTCTCACTTGTGCGGCTACCAGTTTCGTCACAAGTTGATGTTGCGATGTTTCGGACTGTGTCCGTCTCCGTTACAAAATCTGATGTTCCTCCTGTTCACCCTTACCCCAGGAGAGATCATTTATTGAAACCACCTGCAGTCTATCATTAAATCTTATTACTATGTCTTCTCTATGTCTTTTACATGTCTTCCATGTCTTCTCCAAATATGTTAATTATAATTCATCGATTACAGCGCCGTACCGTTTTGGTACTTTTGGTTTGTTTTGCCGTTTCAGTCTTTTCATTTCTTATTTTGTGCGGTCTGCCAGACCATCGTTACCCACTTCCCCTTTTCTAAGGGTGAAGGATAAACCGAGTCGACATGTACCTTTAGCGAGTTTCCTTGAGGACGTGTTGTTGATTTTTTCTTTTTTTTCTTTTTTTTGGTGTTTTCACGACAAGCTCAGATTGTCCATATACTTCCCTCTTTTGGGACACCTCATTTATACACAATATAAACTCTGTCTGATGTTCAGCCAGTTTAATAATTTGTTTAAACCTGTTGAGTTGCTTATATAATTATATTCACAGGGGTCCGATCCTTACAATGATGACAATATATAGAGAGGGCCTCCTTTCAAAATATGCAATCGGCAAGAGCACCGGACTGACACGTAAAAATTGGAAAGAACGATGGTTTGTTATTGACGAAGTAGGACTTCGATACTATAAAAAGATGCCTCCGAAGGATGCAAAGAAGAGAGCTCAATCAGAGAAAGGATGCATTAAGTGGACTGAAGTGGTTGGTGTAAATGAAGCGAATAAGGAAATACATCCAGCAGCGATAGATCCAAAATATCAATACTTTTGTGTGAGGTTTGTTGCCTCTGACAGTCAAGTTACATACACATTGCTACTTAGAACAAAGAATCACGAAGAAAGACAGCAGTGGATCGATGAAATGATATCAGCTTGTGGATTAAAGTGCAATCGTGCTACGATAAAGATGTTGAAAGAAGAAGAAGACTACGACACTGATGATGATCTTCTCAGTAAAACTACTTCACAGGAAGACTCTAAACCTGCAGGAAGTGGTGCTCTCCTCATCCTGCGAGCACTCGTATCAAAGAATAAGAAACGATTTGTCTCCGGAAGATTTAATTTAGATTTAGTTTATATTACTGACCAACTCATCGCAATGGGATTCCCTGCAAAGGGAAAAGAAGCATTCTATAGGAATCCTGTTGAAGAAGTAGAACAATTCTTTATGACTCATCACCCTGGTTCGTTTAGAGTTTATAATTTATGTAAAGAGAGAGAATATAGTAAAAGTGTATTGGGAGGTTCTTGGGAGAGATTCCCTTTTGAAGATCACAACCCACCTCCATTGTCACTAATCCCTCGTTGTGTGCAATGCATCAGACGATTCTTAGAAGATACTGAGAATGGTGTAGCAGCTATTCATTGTAAAGCAGGTAAAGGAAGAACTGGTACTATTATATGTTCCTACTTATGTGCTTACTCTGGAATGACACCTGAAGAAAGTTTAGAATTCTTTGGCAGGAAGAGAACAGTTGATGGAAAAGGAGTCACCATTCCGTCACAGAAGAGATACGTTCACTACGCAGCTAGTCTAATGAGCCATGATAGTCAGTTTCCAATTATGATGACGGCAGTTAATATAAAAGAATTAAAGTTCAAGAGGCTACACCACCACAGTCAGAACGGTTCTGATGAACTTTACGTTTTAATATACAAAAGAGGTAAAGATGGTAATCAGGAACTGTTCTTTGACTCCAGGTCTTCAAGTACCCGTACTGGTAATACTCTAGCACTTCAGGGATGTCATGGGGCCAGTGGTGACTTGCGATTTGTAGTTCTCGAAGAGTCGAGGATACCTCTTATGGCTGATCAAGAGATGCTTCACTTTTGGTTAAACTCTGCCTTCATGACTGATGAGGGACTCACGTTAACGAAAAAGGAGCTTGATGGTCCTCACAAGGATAAACATGACAATACTTTTGATGCGAACTTTGCTATTTCTTTAGTTTATACACAAGCTGGATTAGTACAACAACCTGATGATGAATTTGAGACCACCTGGTCGTATGATAAATTAGGAACAGTAAAAGATTTACGTCCGCGTGGTAATGCTTTCGTTGGAAGTTACAACTCGTCCTCTCCAATTACTATTCCTTCAACCACTTGTGGGAACTATTCTCCAACTCATTCAAGGTCTCCGCAGACCATTTCTCAGGCGGGTAGCCCGCCGCTAATTCACTAGTGTCTGCCTCCAAACCCAGTAACTTTCAATTATACTAAAAAAAAATCGTACAAAATAAAGATCAAAAAAAAAAAAAAAAAAAAAAAAACAACTCGTAAAATTAGAATCCAAATATCGCGCGATAAGCTCATCTGAGACGAACAATCTGATGATGGGAAGTAACAAAAATTAATTATTCGATTCCTCATTTCCTCTCTCGGTTGGTACTTTCCAAATACTAGCCGAATCTTTAGTTCGTAGTCGCGTCCTTTGGGCTCGCGATACAGGTGCCTGTTGCGACTACGTAAACAATCTCATGTAGAGATGGCAAGATGTTAACCTTGTCAGTACCAGGTCTCAGTAATTAGGATCATATTTTCATTCTTAATTGGTCTCGTCCACTATCCTGATTTGGTAGTACGTTCAATTAAGTATTAACAATAAAGTAGTTCTGTAGCTTTAACGTATTGTGACTGGTCTCCAGACTCCGAAGTCATCGTGTGGTCGTCAACAAAGATTAGTAGATATGCCCAACCTCGGTTTTTTAGTTGAATTATGTTTCATTCTTTTTTTTTTTTTCTGTTATTTGTCTTTGTGAGTTTTCGATAAGCGCCTTTCAAAATAGTTGTAGGTCACGAGGAGCTTTTTCTCTTGCAAAAAAAAAAAAAAAATAATAATAATAACAATAATAAATAAAACCTCCCCTCTCCCAATACCTTATCGAGTATCAGTTGTTATTCTTTTTTTCGTTCTTTTTGTTGTTACTTTTTTCTTTTTTTTTTCTTAACAAAATAATGTGCAATTGTAAACAGGAGTTTGATGAGACCATTATGTCAAAGACTGAATTCAAGCACAATGTTAGAGCATTGACTAGGAAATCGTGAATTCATTCGTTCCCCACCGCACATAAACCTCTTTTTTAACTTTTTCGGTTAAGTCGGTTCGCAGTTTCTTGCACAAAACAAAACATCAACACAAGTAATATATCCTTGTATAGTTTTTTATTTAAATTTTTAATTTTTTTTTTTTTTTTTTAAAGATCAAAAAAAAATCAAACAACTCTAATCAAAAGATGAGATTAGTTTGTAATTATTTGGGTAACAGTTTGGTAGTAGACTAACACTCTTCTTTCTACGCTGTGGGTACTTTAACTGTTTACACCTCGTAATTTATTTTATTTTTATTTTTATTTCTGTTTCGTTTTTTATTTATTTGTGAAAAGACCAATTTAGTTTATTATTGTCAAAGTACTCCCCTCCTTTAAAATAGGAAGCCTTGTTGAGTACTTTCTATCAGGTTTTTTTTTTTTTTTTTTTTTTTTTTTTTTTTTTTTTTTTTTTTTTTTCAATGAAATTCCTTACTCTATTTGTGTGGTTTTTGGATCGTTGCTATTAACAGGCTCTTTATGTCAAGTGAGTCTTAACACCAATACTGATGGTCACAACGTCCCTTCACACCTGAGGGATTCTTTACGGTTGTGTGGTATCAAATGACTGATATCCCGTAAGCTTACCATGTTGTACAAGTGTTAGGTTAAAATAAATAAATAATATTACTGACGTATATAAACAGCTTAAGTCACTCTTTGAATCTGTTTAATAAATTTAGTTCTGATTGATTTAAAGCATTTAAATGGGAAATTTAGTTCGGGAGCTTGTCTGGGTACAGATTGCTGCTGAATAAGGTTATCTTTGAGAAGCTTTATAAAAAGATTTTTCCTTTAATTTTTGATTACTTCATATGTCATGTAGCTTTCTGAAACCCAATTCATATCCCCTAAGGTTGCTGTCCTTTTTTTTTTTTTTTTTTTTCTTTATGTTTTGAAATTCTGTTTTCCCTAATTATTTTACGTTTTTTTATATTTTTTTGTGTATTCTTTTTTTTTCTCTTCCCCTTCAAGTATGGCTGACCAGTTTTTTAAATTACAGTCACGCTAACTCTACTTAATCAAAAGTTTATATTTAAAATTAGTTTTTTTCTTTTGCTTTTCTTCCTTCTTTATCCATTAAAACGAAATGCTACGACCACGTTTCACGTTTTCTTCCCACACCTTTGTTTTCTTGGTGAGGTACTCTTCTTTCTCAAATTCAATTTCCCACTAACTAATTGGATACGTCGTGTTAGATTTGTCCTATTGATTTCCTCGTCTCTTCTACACTGATTGGGATTGAAATCTCTCTTTTTTTCTTTTTTTTTTTTTATCGTCTCTGAGTCTTGGGGAGGTTACCGTCGTCAGGAGGCATAAAAATAAAAAAAGACATCATCCGCTTGTTTTTCTTGATGTAAGTATCAGGATGACCCTCTGCTAAACAAGTTGTATGACTTTATCTTCTGCTCAACGTTGCTTTACATTACAACAAATGATGTTGCGGAGTTAAGAGAATCAGAATTGATTTTGAAAATCTAATGGCGGTGTTATTCCCGATGCCTTTTTCGAGTCTTATGTTCGCTTTTTTTTATTTAATAAGAAGAAGTGAATATTGTTATAAAATGGAAATTCCTTTTCCAAAATAATAATAAAGTTTGCACTGCCGACTCGGCAACGATTACTTTCTTTTTGATTGAATTATCTTTCGGAAGCTTTTGTTTATTCGTATTGCAGCCAAAATAGAAATACGCAAATCAAGTTTTTCGCTTTCGTGCTGCCGACTTCCAAGTGTAATTATTTTTTTTTGGTTTTTTTTTTTTTTTTTTTTTTTTCCTCATCCCATATTTTGCTCCGTGTTCAGAATTATTGTTCAACGGAGTGGTTTTTAAACTTCGCTTGTGGGACGATGGATTGGCTAAGTATTGGAGACGTTATTATACGCGAACTGTTATAATGTCCCGCCTTTTTTTTTTTTGGAAAACGAGAGCAGGTTGCTTGTTTCATTATTTTGCAACTCTTTCGATGACCACACTACGGCAGGAACCGTTTTAGAGTAGCTTTAGCAAAGATAACTAACTGAATCCTACAGTGTGGTGCGAGTATGCTTCTGCAGTAGCAACATGCATGATGAAGATTCTGGAGAAATTATGTTTGAATAAAATTACAACTAAAAAAATCAATTTTATAAAAGATTAACGGGTCAATTCATATTTTATAAGAGAATTGAAAATGTGAGTTCGTTTTCAGAGAGAAAAATATTCTTTTGTTGTATCTTTTGGTATTCTTGGAAAGCTCTCGGGGAGGGGGCTTTTTTTTTTCTTTTTCTCTTTTCTCTTTTGCAATTTCAGATAGGTAGTTTCTTTTATTCAACACGACTGTTGTTTTATCTTTTGTTTCGTATTTTGTCTCTTCTCTTGAAACAGAATCGAACGACATTTCAACAAAACTAATAAGTGAAGTGTTTGAGTGACTCTACGATCAATTGACTTCTCAACATTACTGGCTGACGATGAGGAATAGAATGGTAAATATCACAGATGTTGTTGTAAAGCATACTTATCACTGTTCTGGTTCGCGCTCAGCAAGTTTTGTTGTTGTCAAAAGAGTCACTCACAGTTCTCTGGTCTGTCGGTAGTTTTGTCATTTTAGTCTTGTTATTATTATTATTTTTCCCCCCGAATTTTTATTTTTTATTTTTAGTTTTTTTTTTTTTTTGTTGAGAAAATTTTAGCGACCGAATTGACTTACGACAGCTTATTTGAAAATAATGGAATGTAACATTTCATAATATTTTGATTACGGAAGCGTTGGAAGCTAAAAAGACAAAGAAAAGTGCAACTCCTGCTGTCCACCGATTCTAATAAAGTTGTTGTTGTGAACTCATTTGAGACATCTCCTTTACATTCAAGAGAAGGTACGATATTACACACAAGACAACATGTTGTGAATAGAAGTCATTCAGGTCTTTATTAGGACGCAGTGAACGTCTTCAAAAAAAAAAAAAGAAAAAAGAAGTGATTCGCCTCCCAGCATAAAAATAAAGTAGTTGTTTCCTTTTATTCTCTCTTATTTATTTGGTTTTTTTTTTATTTTTATTAGGCTAAGCTACTGTGCTGCCACTGGCAGCCTAACTAACATTGTTGTGGTTGAGAGGGGGGGAAAAAAGGGAAAATAGAAAAAAAGAGTAATAATCACCAAAAACCCCCAAGAATGTGATTAAGACAACTACCCACTCCACTACTTTTAACAAAAAAGTTACTTACGTCTGTTGTTCTTTTGCACTTTGGTTTTTTGTTTTTTGTTGTTGTTGCGATTAAATAAAGGAAAGCATCATTCTTTTGGTCGCTTCTACGGTTTGTGTTTGTGATTCGTGACACCTTTTTAAGACGTTTTTTTTTTTTTTTTTTTCAATTCTATTGAAATGTTTTATCCAAAATATCGTCCTCGAAGTAGACTTATTACTTTGGTGAGGATACCTCTCGTTGTCGTCACAAAGTAGTAAATTACTATTTCTTGGTCCCAAAATTAAGAAGAGAACTTGCCTTCTCTCGGGGGAAGGTTTTCTGTTGGACAATATCACCTCTGATACCACACAGTGTTTTTACTAATTATAAATAAATAATGAAAAGCTAAGTTGGTGTGTTCTGGTTGTGTAATTGCTTTTGCTGGATATATGAAAGCTGCTTTAAATTGTTCACATGCGTTGACTCACCACTCGCATTTTTCTATTCTCTACCTTGTGTTTTTCTGTCCACTATTTTTTTTTGAAGCGAAAACTAACATTTTTCTTAGACCGTTTCTATGTTCTATTTCTAGCGAAAAGAAGTAAAGCCGCCTTTTTTTTTTCTTTTTTTTCCTTTTTTTTTTTTCTTGTTGCAATTAGTCAAAAACGATGGTTGTCTCGTACTGCAGCGGCTGTCTGTTGTTTCTTCTGTTTCGTTCTTGCCCAAACCTGCACCGTTTTTAATAAATATTTTGTTATTGCGATATGCACACTTACTGTTTTCATACAAAGTAGAAGGGACTACATAAATATCCCATACAACTCTACAGTTGTTGTATGATAACATCTGTGAAAGGCAATCCTTTACATTGCTGCCCAATTGGAACGAAAGTATAAAACAACAACAAGAGTGAGTACTGGTCTGAGGAGCGTCATCTGAACCCATCCGCCCGCATTCTATTTGATTCTCTCACTCTACCCTTCCCTTTGATTTCTTTTCGTCTTTCCAAAAGAAACGAATTCTAGGGCAAGTTACTTACTGGTTCAGAATTTTTTTTTTTTTTTTTTACTTTTTGTGCGTTTTTTTCATGTGTTGAAGCGAGTGAGCTGTTGCTTTCAGTCGCTATAATAGCACTTTTGATGGTCAAACAACTGAAGTTAGTCAGAACTCAGTTTGCTGATGTAGCGTCACTCATTAATGTTATAAGAAAGAGTGTGATGATTTTTTTTGTTAAAGTTTCGGCTCAACGCCAATAAACACAAGGATTGAGTAGTTTTAGATATTTCTGAATCTCTTTGTCTCTGCGCAAACTTAATATACATTTGTCAGATTTTGTAATTTTATAGAAATTCGTTGTTTGCTTTCTTCAGACTCGAATCCTTGCAAACAAATCTATCAATACTCGTTAGACATATTTTTTTTTTTTTTTTTTTTTTTTTTTTTTTTTAAATAACGGTAGGTTTAAGGAACCCGGGTTCAAGGGTGACGTATTTTTAATAAATTAAAGTTACCCTGTTATGGTTTTCAAAAGAAAAAGAACTTGCGAATGAAAAGTTGTTTTTTTTTTTGTTTATTTTAATACTACCTGGTAGGTCTGATAATGTTGTATCGAATCGGTTGAGTAGTCAATTCTCGTTTTTTTTTTTTTTTTTCCCCGGTTCTTTTATTTATTGTTTTTAACCCCCTTTCCTTTCCTTTCCTTTCCTCTATTGCAAAGTTAACTTCATTTTTCAATTGTTGGATGTCATCGCAACGACTGTTCTTTTTTGAGAAGTGTTTTATTTTTTTATATTTTTTTTTTTTTCTTTCACCCCATCCTTACTTTTTTTTTGTTAGTTCGTATTTCTTCTTTATCTTTTATGTGCATTACTTTACTTGTGTTGTGTTTGTTTAGGTTCACTAGGAAGGTAGTGGATGTTGCGTTTCAATTCTCTGTGTAGTCACACGCGAAAGAAGCAAATCAACAAAAGAAATACCCTATCCGATCTTTTTTTCCCTTCCCGTCCTTTTGCACCATTCACACCCTCCTCTACTTAGTTGTGCATAAGTTGATTAGTTGTCTGTAGTAAGTAATTAATTAGTTTTTAATGTACTTTCTGCTTTAATCAAATCATCTCTGCAGAAGTTGCAATAATTTTATGGAAATCGAATTAAAATAGAAATTCTAAACGACCTGCAGAAAGTGTTAATTAGTTTATATTTTTTCAGGGAGGGTATATTATTATAATGACCAGTGAAGAAAAGGAGGTTCAGAACCCGAAGGTCTTTCTCGGAGCTTTGGGTCAGTTTTGCTTCTCATCTGTTGGTATGATGATTGGAAATAAGATGGGAATGGAATTCCTGAAGGATACTGAAACAGGTGCCGCCCTACCATCGACATTCGTCGCCCTGCAAGTGATAGGAACGCTGTTTTTGTTGGCGCATTTCCAACACAAAATTGATAAGGACAAATGTAACATGAAATGTGCAAAGAGTTGGGCTCCCGTATTTACATTATTTGCTGGGATGCTTTATACCTCTGCTAAGACTTTTCAATACGTCCATGTTTCATTTGTTATTATCATTCGGAATGTGGGAGCGATAATTACGACCTGTATGTGATTTCTTAATCGACTTTTAGATGTTTGTTATTTATATTTAATAACACAGTTGTCGAGTACTTTGTCAGAGGCACCACCGTCAATCCACAAATTGTACTGTCGGAGATTGTGATTGGTATGTTTTACCTCTCTTTTGTTTACACTGTTCAACTACTTTTTATCAAACTAATAAAATAACAGTCCTCGGAACCATAATGTACGGTCACGAAGGTATCAAGCATTTCAAAGACTTCTGGGTTGGAATGCAGTGGTGTTTATTAAACGTTCTCTGTCAAACACTTTACGGAGTGACCTTAAAATATAAAATGGAGAACGATGAAGATATTAAAGAAATGTCGAAGTACACGATGTCTCTGTTTAATAATTTACTTTGCCTACCATACCTAATTGTGGTTGCTATTGGAGCTGGTGAGCCATCACATTATGGAGAAATCTTAGTGAGAGTTCCAGCACATGGTTGGCTATTGATTCTTATTACGTGTGCAATTGGGTTCATGATCAGCACGTCTGGGTTTGGACTTCAGAAACTGGTTTCGGCGACATCTTTCTTAGTAATCAATAACATGACGAAGATCTTAAATATCATCCTCGGTGTTATTTTCTTAGATGATCACCTGCCTGGATTCTTTGCAGTTCTCGGCTGCTTTGTCAGTCTGGGAGGTGGATTCTGGTATTCCTTTGAAGTGATGGCTCTCAACGAAAAGAAGAAACGCGAGCGCATCGAAGCAGAAGTTCGCGATGTTGAAGCCTCCGTTGCTGAGCCTGAGCAGCTCATCGAGCGCAGGGCTGGTTAGGAACGTGTTGCCCTGCTTTTTACTTTTACTGAGATTCTGAGCACCCGATCTGATGTTTTATTCGGGCTGGTCACCAGGTCACATCATTATTTAGTTGTGGTGACGTACTTCTTCGACATCAACAACATTGTGACTACACAACAACAGCGCGGCTACTTAACTTTCGGGCTGAAGTTTATCTCATCGATACTACTAAAAGTTTATTATAAGAGCATCCTGAAAAGGAGACGTCAACTTTATCAACTCAACGTGTGCTGTCCGTGTAGTGCTGTCTTTAAACTTACTCCGCGCAATGCGTTAATGAGTGTGGCGAAGTCTTTCGCATTCCTGGTACAGACTTCGTTTTGTATGTCAAGTTGTGGCTTCTTTACTACGGAGCTACCTACAACCTCTCCTCGTGTTTTTCGAACCTGGAAAGCTGATGGCGGGGTTGGCTCGTATTTCGTAGAGTCGAAATTCTTATTATTCGAAGCTATAGTACAAAAGCATCCTCCTCCAATTCCTTCGAGTTGTTAATTATCAACAACGACTCTTGTCTTTGAATGATTAGTTCAGTGCGTGATCTCCCTTTTCTTAATATTTTTAAGGACGGGATCGTCTTCCTACGTGAATTGAGTAAGTAAAATCTGGCAAGCGGGTGTCCTGTTGCAAGACTGTGGCTGCTCTTACCAGCTTGCTCACAAAATTGAAGCTCAGAGACTGATTTATTTTTTTTCCCCTCTTTTTTCAGTTGAATACGAACAAACAGGTTGTCATCCGTGGGACAAATTCGTCTTTACTCAACGATACCCACTGATGCGACCGATGTCACAAAGTGCAATAATTTTTCCCAAAATTCCATTCTCACCAACCCCGTCATGAATTAAATGTTCTGATAACCTCTCATGAAAAGAAAAAACAGAAAAACAAAAAAAAATAGAAAATGGAGATTACGTCTTTATATTGTTTAAATATTTAAATTTTTTTTTTTTGAGAAGAAAAATGTAAATGAACGAGTAGTATCCTTATTGTAGTGATTATATAATCGCTGTACTGGAGTATGTGGAGTACGGCCCCAAAAACTCTTTTCTTACATGAGTTTAAGTTTTAAATTTATTTTTGATTGTGAAGATTTCACTGAATAGCAGCTGTTCTATTCTATTTCTTCACAAGAGACGATAACAAGTAGCACTCACAGAAGTCAGTGGTGCAAACAAAGCAGTCAGGGTGACTCCGGCACAGTGAGGATATACTAAATCACGGTCTGTCCTCCTTTTAGCTTTCTTTGGCAGGTCGTGAAAATTTTGCCTCCGCCGCAAAGAAAGTTTAATTATTTCCCCTGTTTTTTTTAATTTTTTTTTTTTTTTTGTTTTTCATTAATTCGTTTACTTTTTTATTTTTTTCTTAAAAACAATAAAACATTCATAATAAAAGAAAACCACGAGATAGGATGAGTATTTCATAAATGCCCTGACGAGAGACTCGGTACTTCTCGGAGGGGACATTTAAATTAAAAAAAAAAAGGATAATAAAATCTGAATAAGTTAAATTTAATCGTAAAAAGAAAATGTCAAAAATTGAAGGCGAGTCATTCAGCCAATCAACGCATAGAAAGCCGACATCATTCCCTTCAAAGTAAGGGAAAGTACATTAGGAATCCTCAGCACCGAATTAAGGTTTCATTGCAATCTTCTTTTGCGGGGAGTGAGCAGAAACTTTTTACATTTTTAGTAAGGTGTCAAGAGGAGGATAATTTCTTCTCTCACAGATCCCCCGAGGAAGGGTTTCCCATAATATGTTCCGCTCAGTACAAACATTAGTTCTAACAAAGGAAAGTATTCTATTAGGAAGATGGAACAGCGGTGGTTACAAACACAGAATAACTGGAGTTGCAAAAGACACGAGTGCGGTGTGCGAAGAGCAACTAAAAAAGGAAGCAATCCAAAACGTTGCGGAAATGACGGGAGTAAACTTACTTCCGCACAATGTAGATAAAAGAGCTGTAATGTTGTTTACGGAAACAGATCCTTTCTCTTTAACAATAGAACACGTCTTTCTCGTAACAATACCTGAGGAGTTACCTCTCGTTGGTCATCCTGAATTCTCACCTTTGTGGTCTCCACTGAGAACTATCCCATTCAATGAGATGCCTGAAGATGATGCTGTCTGGTACCCATCTGTTCTAAAACATAAATATATCCATGGGAAGTTTACCTTTAATGGAAAAGACATGCAAGCTTCAAATATTTGGACTGTTCCAAATATAGAACTCGCAAACATAAATAACGAACATCTTTTATTTTGTTAAACTTTTCTGAATTCTTCCGTTAGATACTTTTGATTACTGACAACACAGATTTCAGTATTGTGAGAGTTCACTTTGGAAATGAGAGTAAATTATAATATTCTCCCACAGACATATAAAAATTGAGAAGCTTTGTGTGTTCTTATCCATCCTCACTAAAGTTATACTCACAACAGTTCTCCACAAATGACGACGAGAGAGAAGTCCCCGAAGTCAAAACACTCCAGGGGGGAGGTGGCAGCACTTCCCAGTACTGATGAAAAAGGAGCTATAAGATACAGACAGCTGGTGCAAGAATTGGAAACCGTCAGATCTGAAAAGACAGCGAAGAAGACGATATCAGTTTTAGAGGAATTGATTTGTATTGAAAGACATGTCGAAGGTGGAGTACTCAGCGTACTGACAGCGATGATAAAGATTGAAAAGGTTGCCTTACAAGAGTTACTATCAGTATTGTTATGGAAGAGTTCAACTCACAATGATGGTCATTCTATAACAGCTACTCGATTCGATTCTTTATCTAAAGCAGCAATTGAGGGAGCAAAGTCAGGCAGCTCTCCAGAAGTTAGAAGAACAGCCTTCACAGTTATTCTAACACTTTACTTACTTCAAACTATCTCAACCAGACTTACGTTGTCTCTTCCTCCAGAATTCGTCTCCAGAACAGTACAAGTCCTTCAAAGTAATTTAGAACACAAACAAACAGAAAAACGAGGATTCGCTTCCAAGACTACGTGGCATGAGGGGAAAAAGATCAGACTTCAGTCTCATCTCTCTACCTTACAAGTGTTTAGTAAATTATTTATAACACAAATGTTTCCAGTCATGAGTTTGAGTAAGAATCCAAAACTGAGTACCGTTTCAGTAGCTTCGATAATAATCAGAACAGCGATTGAATATTCTTACAAAGAAAAGGACATCCCAGTCGTGAGAGAATCATTAGTGTGTTTGTGTCAAATGGCTGAAGTTGAACCAGAATGTGTTGGAGGAGTTGCACAGTATTTACCAACAGAAATGAGACTAATTCTAAACAACTCACCAGTTAATAAAGACAAAGACAAAAGGAGTAAAGATATCGATGGGAAGGATGTCGTAATTCACTGCTGGGATCCTTTTACTGCGTCAGCCTTAGCAAAGTTATGTCTGGCTGTCCTACACAAACAAGGACAGGAAGCTGCAGCAAGAAGTAAGTTTATGAGATGTTTGCTGCAGCTATTTCATTATCCAAAAGATTTAGTTTTCACTGATGTAGTAAATGGAATAGTAAGGAGGTCTGGTTTATTTTATATGTTCCTTCAAAAAGATGCAGTTTATGGAGGGAGTGAAACTCTACTAAACTACACCGTCAACAGGATTCAATCTCTTTTGAAAAGTGGTGAACAGCTTCGTTGTAATGTAGGAGCCAGACTGATATCAGCAATATGTGAACAGTGTTTAGCGAATAGACATTTACTTAGTGATCAAACAGCAGCAATGACGTCACTAACAAGTTGTATAGCTCCAATTAAAGATGAGTTAGAGAAAGCTTCCTTTGATCCATTACTTACGGTAAATCGATTGAAGGCATTAACTTGGTTAACAGCTGTTGTTATTTCAACTCACTCAGCTGAGCATACTCACACTCATCATAAAGTTGGTTTAGCTACTGATTTATTAACCACATTGTGTGTGACCATTCAAGGTTCTCCTTTACAATCTGATTTAGTGTTAGAGTTGCTAAAGTGTTTTATAAAGAGTTTGCGACTACTCGCACCAGGCCCACAGCAGGACAGAGAATTACTGGTCCCAGCCTTCACGGGTCTCATAATTTATTTGATAAAGAATTGCATTGCGAAGACGAGTATCCAGGGGATATATAATCTGCTGCAGGACTTTTTGATGAACGTCGACGTCTTAAGTGCGAAGAGAGTGAGTGGAGCACCAGCACTACTGGACATGGATACCATCGCTAATCAAAGAGCTCATGGCGGTGTAAATACTCTGCTGTTGATATTACAAGTTCTTGATGGTAACAATGCCGAGCAGTCTCTGTTGTCTTCCTCATCTGATTCTTCTGAACGCGACAAGTTGTATCGAACAGGAAGACTTCTAATTGAAGTCATTCGATTTACGGGAGACTTCGGTAACGTTCTCGTCAACTCAGGTCCAGACTGTAATGGAAACATGCGATCACTTCTTTTGAGACTACGCTCCTTGTTGTACACACAACAGAACCACATCGCGTGGGAAATTGGTCTCGCGCTACTAAAAATAGCGAGTCGGGCTGTTACACATGTCCGTGTCGCAGTTTATGAAATATTAACAAGTGTCTGTGAGGCGAGAATCGAACTGCAGTCGCTGCTTCAGCCGTTGGTCAGTATTGTTGATGAGTTGCTTTCGCTGTCGGAGTCTTTTGAATTCGCTCAAAATGCAGCTTCTGACCCGCAAGCACTCGTTGACAGCGCTACCCTCGCTCATCGTTTCTTTCAGCAACACGAGGCGTTGAAAGAACGCCTCGCAGTTTATGTTCGCTTTGCTGAACTCAAACGATACAAATTACTCGGCGACGTATCTGAGGATATGCTCGCTCAGGCGTTTGACTACGAAAAGAGACTGACGAGTAAAGCAGACGTGGAACCTGTTTTGATGTTTCAGACTTGAGAGCGGTTTCGCTTACCTGTCGATGCCGCTGATAGTTTCAAGTTGACACTTCACTGTAGTCACTTGATCTTTATATAAATTGTACCACACTACTGACCACCTGTTTGGTTTGAACTACTTTACTGACGAATACATTCCGTTAATGTAGTGAGAAAGTAGCCTTCGGAAGAACCACATTGTGGCACGAGGTACTCTGAATGGGGAATTCCCTGTCGGGTTCGGGGAGTTTTTAGTGAAGATGTAAACCTGAATGAAAATATTTCACTCTTTACGACCAATTACTTATTTCATTTTAGTTACTTATCTTACTTTCCCTTCCCAATCAGTATGATGGCAAAGTCTGAGAACAATCAAATGGAACAGACGACTGAAGCAACAACCCCACCAGCTGCAACAGATAGTGGCGAGGATGGGGAATCACAAAAGATGAAACCAGTTTATGAAAATCATGAATTGGGAACTCTACCAAATGAAAGTCAGAGGCCGTGTGAACACAATGACTGGGATGATGTTCGAACGAGGAAAGGTTTTAAAATATTACGATGCAGGCAGTGCCAAAAGACTTGGAAACTAACGAGCTCTGCTCCCCGCTGTATGGACTTTCTTCACGACAGCTGTGAGGCCGGAGAGAATTGCACCCGTCTTCACGTCAGTAGGAAGAAGAAATCAGTATCTGATCGATACAAAGAGTTCGGAGAAGTTATTTATGAAAAGCAACGTGAGAAGGAAGCCCGCGATCGAGAAGTCAGTTTAGCTAAAATAACAACAATAGAATCTGTGTCACTTGAAACTGACAGCTCTCCAATGGAGACTTTAGAGGTAAAAAGATTAATAGCAGCAGCAGTAAATACTGTAGCTGAGTCAGAAGGTAGTATTGGTCCTCAGTGTGTGTCTACTGGAGAGTCGAGAGTAAATAGCGAAAAGAAGATGTTGGATCTCGTTGATGATATTTGTCAGGACGCGCAATCGAAGTCTCTTCCGAGTTGTCGAGACACGAACTGGCATGAGGCCTATTCAAATGTTGTTACAGCTCCAGCAGGCTCTGTCTTTGCTACATACTCAAAGAACGACTTCGACGGGTTTGAGGCCGAAGCTCCTGAAGTTCTTCCTGCTCCTTCGTACACTTCATTTTTGTGGGGAAACTTCTTTTCTGATTAGAAGGTCGAAACTAACACATCTCGAAAGTTGTTTTCTATCAAATTAAAAGATTACTGTGTGAAGGAATTGTTTAATAAATAACTGAGCTTCGTTACAATGAGAATGAAGAACCTGTTCGACCATCTGTTGGAATATTTTTGAACCACAACTTGTGAACACTTTTTGTATTCTTAGATACTGACAGCTGGGTTACTAATATTTAATTCCCAAAAACAATTTACTTTTACTGACAAGACTCTGAGCAGTAGTAACTTAGAAGTGTCTTTTTTAATCGACACAGTCTGGCAGCGACATAATTATAAATTTCAGATGCATCGATATGCTTGTTGCGATCAACACTTCTCTGGTTGTGAATAGATTTTTGAGGGTTTTCCAGTATTTAAATTAGTCGTTCTGACAAACCCCCCGCTCAATCTTCCCAAACAGAAAAGTTACCCTTTGCATATGGTCTTCTTTTAAATTTCTGTTTTTTCTCTCTTTTTTTTTTTTTTGTTTTTTTTTCTGTATTTTTTGTTTTCCCGAAGTTTTCCCAACCGGCAGTCTCATTACCACAATATAATAGAATTCTGGTCTATACGAACACAAAAAAAAAAAAAAAAAAAAAAAAAAAAAAAGGAAGGGAAAGGAAATTAAAGGGAAGAATAGAATGAGCGACATATCGAACTCTTCTTTCTTGACCTTTAGGAACATGAGGTGAGTTGATCAATTTTTGTTCTTGCAATTGCATCAAACTAATATGATGCGAAACCAAACATTCTGTGAAGACGTTGACAAGTTAGTTAAGAGGTCAGTGACAGTGGCAGGATTTTTGCAAAAAAAAAAAAAAAAAAAAAAATCCTTTTTCCCTCCTGTATTGTTCCCCCTTTTTTTTTTTTTTTTAATTGTGGCCTAAGAATTGTTTCCTAGGCGAGAAATACTTGCGAAGGGTACTTTATCTTTTTATTTTTAAAAAAAAAAAAAAAAAAGTAAAAAAAAAGAAATCGCTTTTACTGGAATGTGTATTTCTGAGATAAAGAAAATTAGTATTTATCACGTAGCCGCTCATATAATGTTGCACATATTTATTTTTGTCTCCAATTCTTGATATTTTTCTTTTCTTTCCGGTTTTCGACGTCTTTCCCTCGTTCTTGTGCGTCTTTTGTTTACTTTTTTATTCCTTTTCTTCAATTCTTTTTTTTTTCTTTTTTTGACTTTATTTATGGGGGGCCGTCAACCCTTTTTTCGGGACAAAAAATTATTTACTAGCGTCTAATCAAAAAAAATCAGTGCGGGTTCTATTTCGAGTGAAGTCCCGATGTTGTGCTGGTTATGTTTATTAGACGTTGGAAGAAGGGGGGGAAAAAAGTAAAGAAAGAAGAATAAAAAAACAGCGGGTTATTATCATTAGCCTCTCACGAGCAAGATTTTTTTTTTTTTTTTTTTTTGCGAAGATGTATCAAGAAAGAAACGAGAAAAGTTTTTCAGCTCTTGGCAGGCTCCTGATCATCCGTTCTTGTGTGGTTTTTTTTTTTTTTAAATTGTTTTTTTTTTGAATTTTGAAAAAATACTAATTTTCAGCCGCTATGACAAGTTATCAAAAATTTAAGTTGTTTCTATTCTATTTTTTTTTTTGTTGACCACATCCCTCAAGTCTCTAACCGTAGTAATGATCTGCAGTAGAACGGGATGAGTGTGGCAGGCTACAGATCATCTGCTTTCCTTCTAAAGTCATTTTATATAAAAAAAAAAACTACTGCAGCATCAAGTTAGTAGCTAATCTTTCGTTCTTTTTTTTAATACCGAACAATAAATTAAAACACTAGACACAGATTCCTGTCGTTATGTAGAATGAGACTCTGATTAGAGCAGTTCAAAACTATAGAAGTGGATAGAAGGACCGCAGTAATAATGGTAACCCAATCTCCTTCATCGCAACTCGTTTTTGTTGTAAACTAGAATCAGAGTAGTCATCAGTTTGAGACGGTTAACCTCCCAGTTATCCCTTTATACAGATTTACTAACAAATAAAATGCTCTCTTTGATTTCCTTTTTTCTTGTTTCTTTTTTTTTTATTATGATGAGTGTTGCTTTTTGTGGGGCGGTAGGGTGAAACGAAATTCTTTTTTTATGAGATATTATCAAATATTATCCTTTTTTTTTTTGTATATTTGGTTAACTTCGTTTTACTTTGTGTTAACGTTGTGAGGTGCAATTCATTTGTGTGATGTGTTATCCCTGTCTTGATGTCTGTTTACTTAAACAAGTAGAAATTAGTATTCTCGAAGCACTGTCATCGCCTATGTAGTTTTGGTTTTTTTTTTTTTTTTTTTTTGGTTGCAGTCGCTGCCTAAACTCGTTTTTTAATTTTTTTTTTATTTTATTCATTATTCTCCATTATTTTCGAGTTGTTTTATTACAGACAGTCAAAAAAAAAAAAAAAAAAAAAAACGCTGAAGCATGAGGAGGGAAACAAAGCGGTATTCACAGCATTAGAGGGTGATGCTAGTAGAAGATATTCCATATTCTCTCTTTTTAGTTTCGGCGGAGCAGCAAGGAGATATTTTTGTTGAAAGATAGTGGGGTGGGGGGGGGGGGGTGGACTTAGCTCGCAAAATCAGATAATTATAATTACTACTTCAGAAGTTTATTCCTCCTTCCGTTAGTAATACGAATTGAGTTTAAATATGGCTGTTGTCAACCTCTTCGTTCGGTACACTTTTGCGAGAACCATTTTTTTTGTCGATGGGTACCTGACGAAGTTTTTTTTCTTTTTCCTTTTCTGTTTTTATTGAAAACAACTACTACGATGATATGCACGTGACTCGTCCCTGAAAGTCAACGTTGTATCTTTTTTGTATTTTATGCCACTTGTGAAGTAGACACGGGATAGGAATCAAATTCCTGCGAATGTACAAAAAGGACCCGAGAAAATCATCAGCAGCGTTCTCAACGAATTATCACAACGTTGCTTTGCTTTGTTGAAGTTGTTTTTAAAAAAAACAGAACCTTAAAACGAGAGGAGGTCATTAAAGAAGTAACGCTTGTGTTTTTTTTTTTTTTTTTTTTTTTTTTTGCGGAAAAAAAAACCTATGTCACTTTTTTTTTTTAAATGTGAAACAAAAAAACCCGCTTCTTAATATTTTAATCAAAACTGTAATTGAGTCCGTCCGCTTGTCTCGTCGACGGAACTGTTGTTTCACTTTCCCATTGTAACCGTTAATAACGGTCGTTAATATATGAATCAGTTTTAGTGTTGTTAGTTTCTTTCCTTTTTGAAAAAAAAAAAAAAAAAAGTAAAAAGGCAAAAGTATTATAAACTTTTGTCTGCGTTCGTATATGGATCGTCTGGGAGCAAAAAAGACCACTTGTGTAGCATCTAATTATAAGTTAGTGGTATTAATCATTCGAAGGGGATGCAAGCATGTCATCTCGACATGGTCGCATGGTCGTGTCAATCATTCGGTAAACTAACCCCTCGACACCAAAGAATCAAAAAGAGCAATTTATAAATGCTCTTTTTTTTTTTTTTTTTTTTTTTTTTATATATTCTGAATTCATTTATTTTTTGTGTTTGTTTTTTTTTTTAAAAAAAAAAAAGAAATCAACCTTTCCCCTCTTCCCCCCCTTTTTTTTCTCTATTTTTCTATCTCAGAAAACTTCACATGCCACCTTGTGCTTTCTTAAGTAAGCAATCAATAAAGGTTGAAGGTTCTGAACCGGAGATTGTGGAAACTACCCCGCTTTGTTTTTGAGATCAGTTTATTTTTATTTGATGCAATATATTTTGTCATTTTTTTTCTTTTATTTGTTCATTTTTTTCCTGTTTTTGACTTGCACTCAACAAGCAGAGAACTCTCTTTATGTTTAAGTCAAAAGTCGGAGGTAAAAAAACGAGAGAGAGCTCTCTATTTGTCCTCCCTTGCACTGTCCTCTCGAGGTGCCCTACTTGCGAAGTTGGTGCTACTGGTTTTTTATATACTTGTGTTTGACACTGAAGTTGCTAAAAAGCGAAACCTCAGTTATTTGCTAACTTGTCAGATACCTGAAATGAACAACTTTCAAGTAAAGAGTGTAATACTACAGTAGTTCCTTTCGTTAAAGTGAAACCATCACAGTTGTTATGTTCCGTTCTTTCCGCAGTTAAATTCTGTTCTTTCCTATCGCATACAATGAATTTAGTTTTTTCAGTCACCTGTTTCTGAGTCTGTGATTGTAATTCTTTTTAATACGATGGATGACCAAAGTCAAGAGGAGTACCTCTCACACTGTTCGTGTGTACACTCTTCATTAGTTTCCATGAGAAGCTCTTATTGGAAAGTACTGACTTGTTGTCAGAAAGGAACCTTATTGTTGATTTTGCCCGCATGACACGGTGGGTTCACAAGCTGTCAGAAAAAAGTTCACAGCGATCAGTTATGAGAAAATACTTCGCAGACTAAAAGGCTGAATGCCTCGTAGCAGAAAAGGTGAGGAAAAATATATTTTTTGAATCTGGTAAGCCGCTGTTCCTGTTCTTCTATTTTGGTTTGTTGTTGTCGGTGTTTTGAATCGACACTGCACCTGATCGAAAATATAGACCTCGTCTTGGGGAGCTGATGTTTTTGTGCATCCTGTTGTATCAGAGAGGCACGTCAGCTTCCCAAGGAATGTGTACTTAATAATACATACAAGTGATATATTATTCAATTTATATTAAGTCTTTGGTGTTTGTTTTATTTATTTACAATCGACTTACAGCGAAATATATTCGTGAAGGATGTGCAAACGACTCTTTAACACAAATGAGAGCACTATGTGAGTTAGTCTGCATTCAACATCATTTTAATTAAAACAGTAGACACACGATGAGTGATAAATATTTAAATGTTATCACGAGGGATAATTTAATGGTAATAACTATGAAGGGTACGGGAGAAGAATCGTGGGGCACCAGTAGGATGGAGCACCGACTAAGTCCAGGAATGGTTGAAGAACTCCACCACAGCTTTGATGAAGCAATAAAGAGAGAAGACATCAAAGGTGTTGTACTGACTGGAGATGGTAGATTTTGGAGCAACGGTTTTGACTTAAAATGGGCAGCAAAAGTTGGAACACCTGAGACAATACAACAACTTCAATTTCGATTGGAGTCTCTCCTTGCTAAGATTCTTGTGTTCCCTTTGCCAACAGTTGCGATACTAAACGGACACACAACAGCAGCTGGTTCAATGATGGCCTTAGCATTTGACACTCGCGTTATGAACAAAGATAAGGGATGGTTCTTCGTACCGGGAATAAACATCGGGTTGGTTTACACTCCGGGAATGACCCAACTGATGATGCAAAAGACACCTCAGCAAATGCACAATCACTTTATTGCACAGGGAAGTCGTTTTTCTGGGAAAGACCTCTACTCTCTCGGAGTAGTGGAAGCGATCTGCTCACCGTCAACTCTTTTCGAAGACGGTTTCTCTGTTGCTCTCAATCTCTCTAAGAAAGTAAAATATCCAAACTTCAAAGACACGATGCATCGCATTAAAATAAACATGTACGAACCTACGTACAAACTTCTAAAGGACAGCACAGCTGACCTTGGCATGAGCAAGCTTTGAGTTCTTATTTTAGATGTGTGCGAACGTTGCCTCTATTGAGGGGTTACTATGTACTGCGATACCAGCAGTAGTTTGGCAGCATTTTATGTTTTATGTTGTTTATTTTCTTATCTTTCTGTTAGTCACATAAAATAATGATGTCAGTCTCTTATTTAGAGAGATGGTGCTCACAAGTAGTGTCTTTCAGTTGTCCAATGCGAAGTCATATTTATTATAACAGGAAGGCGGAAGGCAATAACATGCATAAAGGTACCGTTAAGAAATGGTACAACGACAGAGGTTTCGGGTTCATTGCAGGGTCTGACGGCCAAGATGTATTTGTACACCACACTGACTTGGGAGGGATGGAACTGATAGTTGGAGGTGAGGTGTGTTGTGTTCTTATTATAATTTGATGATATAAAATCTCATCATCACAAACAACTAAAACCAGGTGACCTATAACATCAGAGAAGAAGAAGAGGGCCGTCCTAACAACGGTAAACTGAAAGCTACAGATATAACAGGAGCGATACAAAGAAGACGGCAACATGGAAAAGTAGGAAACTGCACCAGTATCTCTTCCATATTAGGAGGAGGAGGGCGGATAGCTGGAAGTGGTGGATCGCGTCAACGGGAACCGATTACGGACCCGCTGGCTGCTTCATTAGCTGAAGTTATTCCACACGATCAGAACTCTCATAATATTTTAGTTTCGACAATAAAGACTCGACAGAGAGAGAATATTATATTCAAACATCACTGGCAGGAATTTTGTAAAAAGTACGGCGGAGGTTCTCTTGATCCCCTTCGCTATGACACAGCCTGCCTTGTGTATGCTCTACAACATTGTGAAAAACTCACCAAAGAGTGTGCTGCTGTCCCTCATGCAGCAACTGCAGCTACCCTGGTAGACGCAATTAAAAGAGCGCAGCGAGACTGTCCAAAGTTCAGAGAACGATGGTCAGAATATTGCGCAATTCATGGTGACGGTATTCATGATCCGAGTTCTCATGATTTGATGTTCTTAAAAGATGCAATTGAGACGTTAGGTGAGTTAAATGGTGAAGTGACAGAACAACCTCAGTCGTTATCTCAACGGGAACAAGTTATTCAACAAATTAAACAAATGCAGCAGCAGCAACAACAGCAACACCAACAGGAGCAGGTGTTGCAGCAAATTCAACAACTGCAGCAGAGTCAAGAGCCTCGGCAGCCGTCGCTCCAACAGCAAGTCTTGCAGCACCTTCAACAGGTGCAGCAACAGCAACAACCACTTCAAGGAGTTGAAGTCCTTCAGCAGCAACAACAACAACAACAACAACAAGAACAACAACAGGGAATAGAAATCCTTCAGCAGCAACTCATTCAACAACTCCAACAAGTGCAGCAGCCACAACCACACGAACAGCAGCTACCACCACCTCAGGCTCCTCGTCTTCCACCTCAGGACCCTACCTTGGGTACCATCGCTTCATTACTTTCTCAGAGGTATTCACCATACTGAGATAATTGTTTAATCGTTAGCTACTATCTGTGTCACCATCTCTTAGTTCAAATACTGATGATGATTTATTCACCCGATATCATCTCACCTCAGATGTGCATTACTTCTGCAACACAGCAGCCTGTTGATGAGTCGGATACACTACCGCATCACATCATGAGCCTGATGAGTAGGTTGAAAGCATTTCCACGGCTTTTGAACTGGCTGTGATGTTGTGGTGCAAGAGAGCCTTCGCGTGAGATGTGTCGGAGTGGTAATGAATAATTGATACCTTTATTTTCGCCTTTCCTTGTGGTTCTGTACAAGGATTAATCCATGCAAGACACGACCTGTCGGCTCAACAGAGCGGACAGCGCGACCAGATTGAAGTAGACCAGCTGTGTTCCGTACACTACTAATTATTCTCAATTATTTTAAAAATGTTTTCTTCCCTTGAGAAGGTATTTGTTCGATGCTGAACCAGAAGATTCTCTTCAACTTAAAGTGCGCAGCAATACGATGTTCAGATGGAAACAACTGCTGTGGAAGTAGAAGAGGACTTCCTTTCAGATTTCCCTCTTTTGGAGAGTAATAACCTGCGGATATTAGTGACACAAGCCGCGTGCTGTATCTTCGCTTTATTGCGCGATGACTGTGAGGGGATGTCTCTAAATCTCTTCGCACCTTTTTTTTTTGGCTACTTTTTGTTTTCTCTTTCTAATAAACGAGTAGTTCATTTTTAACAAGTGAACAATCGATGCCTCGCTTGAGGTTCGCTAGTGGGAACTCACGTCACGTAATTTTAGAAATTATTACACTCAACAGGTGATGAGAATATCTGAGAGTCTGCGTGGAATTGTTTTTACTGTTTTCGATTATTTACTCACGTTATTTCCAACAAAGGAAGGCAGCAGGGGAGGTAACATGGCTACTCTCAGTAAGCTGGCTCAGGATAAGACATGGCTGGGACTCATTAAAGTGTTCGCAGGCATCATTACTTCAGAAAAGAAGGGAAAGGGACTCATCACGGTTTGGGGAACTTTTATCTTCACATCATTAGTGATACTACCGATATTTAATATTCGCAAGAGAGCACAACGCAAAGCAGAATTAGCTGCTGATGGAAAGAAGAGATCGATTCCAATTAACAAGGAAGCTTTATCAAAGTTACTAGTCGTATTGAAAAAACACATTCTCACAAGACACGGATTATATTTAGCGACTTACATCCTGACATTGTGTACCAGAATATTGATTACTGTGAAGCTAGCTGACCAGGGAGGTATATTGGGTTCTTACATGGGTTCTAAGAATTGGAAACAAATGTTTTTGGGACAAGTTGATCTCGGGCTTTGGTTCATGGCTGGAGCAGTAGCGACAGCGAGCATGAAGTTCCTCGAGAAACGAGTAGTGCTCTCAACCAGAGGGATACTTTACAAAGAGTTGTTGAGTCATTACTTAAATGAAAACAATCTTTACTATCACAGCGCTAGGAAGGTCGATGATGCCCCTTCCCGACTCACCGCTGATTTGGAAGAATTCACTTCATCAGCTGTGAGAACTCTGGGACACATATTAAAGCCATCGATTGATATCATTCATCTTTCTATTGTTATCGCTGGGAGAATTGGTTTCGCTGGTCTAGCTGGATTTTTATCATTCTTCGTTATATCCCAAAAGATGCTTCAAGGTGTGTTGAATGCTCTTCCAAGAAGCTTGAAACAGATTTCAATCAGAAAGCAGGAGCTTGAGGCAGAGCTACGCTCCCATCACTCGCAGCTCCACAACTACAGGGAGCAGATAGCACTGCAGGATGGAACTGATACCGAGCGTGAGACACTTGAAAAGCGTTTCAAGAAACTTCACAACCACCAACTATTAACAGCTTGCACCTACTTCGTAGTAGATGTTCTAAACACATACGTACTTAAGTACGGTGGTGCTATGTGTGGATTCTCTGTTCTCATTCCGGCAGTCTACTTTTCGGATGACAAAACGCCACCTCACAAACTTACTGCCGGGTACTTATCAAACAGTGCGTTGTTACAGACTCTAGCTACAGAGATTAAAGATTTAGTTGAGGCCTTAACAGAAATACCTCGCGTCAAGGGTCTAGCAACCAGAGTATCGGATTTGACTGATGCGATGTCTGCCGCCAAGAAGGAAGTGTTGGCATCTAAATTTGTGAAGTACTCAAAAGACGCGGAAGATGGAATTGAAGTCGGGAAGCTGACTATAATCCCTCCTGGGAATCCTGAAAACCCCAACCCGGAACCGTTAGTTAGCGATCTCGACATTTCTATTAAACGTGGAGAACACACCGTCATCAGAGGTGCTAATGGAATCGGAAAGAGTTCCTTCTTTCGGACCCTCTGCGGTCTGTGGAACCCGCACTCAGTTGAAACTCTGGTAATGCCCCCAAAGGATTCCTTCTTCGTAGTCTCACAGGATTGTTACTTCCCGGCAGACTTTTCTCTCGCGGAACAGATTTGTTATCCGTCGAAGACTTCACTTGTCGGAGAGGAGGGAACAGAACTCGGTGAGAAGCTTTTGAAGAGCGTTGGGCTCGAAGATTTTACTTCAAAACTTCACAGCGTTGGGGATTGGAGGAATAGACTTTCAGGAGGTCAGAAGCAGAGACTGTCGTGGGCACGCATGTTGTTCCATAAACCAGTTTACGCTCTAATCGATGAGGGAACTTCAGCTGTTGATGCTGCTGGGTGTCAGTTACTTCACACACAAGCACTCGAATCAAACATTACTTTGGTGTCGATCTCCCACCACGAGAATGTTGATCGTAACCACCTCCGTACTCTCGACTTCTATGCAGGAGGACACAAAATTTCTGAATAAAAGTATTTTATTGCATCTTTTGATCACATTTTCTTTTTCTGTAATATTTCCTTGACATCTCTATCACTGACCTTTTCTTCTCTCCTTCGAGCAATAGAACCTCTTTGGAAGAAGCTACCGGTCTGTTAGTTGGTATCGGGTTCCCGTAGTAATTGGTGTTAATGTTGTCAGGTATATGTAATGCAAACTATTACTAATCAGGTATCAGCGGCACCAACCTGACCGTTGAATATGCAAGGCCGTGAGGCTTTTGCGAGTGTTTTTAATTAAAAAAGATTGTCGATTTCTTAATTCTAACTGAGAAGGATTACGAGCAACAATGTCCACCTTTGTGCTACCACATTGTCTCTTTTGATTCCTTTTAGTTTTTTATTTCTAATTCACTTGTAATCTTTTCAGTCAAAGTAAATTTCCGTGTCACAGCGGTTCGATCTATTGCTTTTTGTGTTTCACATAAAATGTGAAACCAGGTGGCAAACGCTGCTCTGCCTGTTTTCTTATTTTCTGACGGAATAGAATGATTGCTTTGTGAGTACACCTGAAGAGTCGCTAAAAAGGTGATTAAATCACCTTTTTATTATAAGGACAGCCATCGCATGGTCTGAATGTTGATTTTTGATTCCAGCAACCCTACTGGAGCAACAACACGGTAGGAATGCAGCAAACAAAATAGAAAAGCGAGGCAATCTCATCTACTTTTGTGCACAAAATAAAATCTGTTTTTTTTTTTGAAACCCTCCAAAAAAAAATAAATATAAAAAATGTAAACTTCTGTTCTTCTACTTTCCCTTTTTTCTCATTGTTATTTATTGCGTGTGTTAGTCGTTGTTATGATGTGAAAATTAAATTGCCTCATTAAATCTAAATCTCTCAAACAATCCACCTCTGGTAGACTTACAAAAGAAATTGAAAAACGCACACTTATTGTGATGCGACCTTACAATATATTTAACGCACCGAGTAAGAAGAGAAAAGTGTTGGGTGGGGACGACCTGACGCATGCAACAACGACAGCTGGCTAACAAATAATTAATAAAATGTCTCCGAGGGAAAAACATGAAAGTGTCAGCTGGTCAATTACATGACAAAGACATACCCCAGAGTGTTTTATTTTTATCTATTTTTGATTTCTTTAAGTGCACAAAAAACTGGATTATCTGAGAAACCACTCCTTTCTTTATTCCACCAAAGTGATGTTGTGAATTATTAAGATTTTAGTCTTTTAAAAAAGAAACCCCCGAAATTGGCTTCAAGGCCTCTCTTCGTCTCTATAAACAGGTACATTGCGATACCACTTTCGTATATAAGTCTTATTAAGATATAAAAAATAAAAAAACCGATCTGCTATAAACTAACTGTTGGCCTTTTTATTAGTGAAATCCGAAAACCAACGGAGTTTTCACTGGTAAACCTTGATGTGTTGCTCCTTAACTACTCTTTCTGTCCTCGGCTCGGTGGGTGAGAGTGAGCGCTTTATTTCTTTCGTATCATTTTCCTCTATTTAATAATAATCCTTGAAGCTCTCTGTTGCTTTTCAATTCTAAAGATTTGCAGCTCAATTAAAAATAATGAGTGCTGGTAATCACATCACTGCTGAGATCACATCACTGCTGAGATCACATCACTGCTGAGATCACATCACTGCTGAGATCACATCACTGCTGAGATCACATCACTGCTGAGATCACATCACTGCTGAGATCACATCACTGCTGAGATCACATCACTGCTGAGATCACATCACTGCTGAGATCACATCTCATTATAAACTTTTTTTTTAGTTTTTGAGAATTGTAACACAGAAAGTCATCATATTCTCTTTGAGTAGAAATATTAAGAAAAACATGTCGTGAGAATGTTGTTAGTTTTAATCTCCTCTCAGAGTTGTTTATCATCACACAGATAATGAACATAAGAATATGGAAAGCTTACAGACGATCATTAAGTCTCGCTAGAAACAACCTTTCAGGATCTGACAGAGCGATTAGTATGTTGAAATATAGAAATGCTATTCGTTTGGAATACCTCCGCTACGCGAACACTTCCAACGCCGATGACATTGAACAGCTGATTGAGTGCCATGAGAAGATAAACACTTTTCTAGAATGGTGGTGGGCTTCTTGGGAAGATCCCATCGAGAAGCCTTCTTTTAAAACAGATTGGAAGAATGAGACTCGATTTATGGGAGAGGAGGAAGCTAAGAAACATTACGCGTCGTTACTAAAGAAACGAGTGGAAGGACTTCGAGAATTTAATCAACAAGTTGATCAGTTGCTGCAATCTCGGCCAGCTGTTCCTACGAGTGAGTGGCAGAACCCGGAACCTGAATGGAAAGTTCCTTAAAGAGATACAGATGTAGTAGGTACTCATATTGTGGGCAAATATCTGCCATCTGAAGCTGTGACTTCGATAGCCAGTCTTCATGAGGAGGTCAACTTGTTATCATCACGACGACTATTAAGATTGCGTGACTTGGGGTAATGTTTCTGTTATTTATAAAAAAATGATGACTTCTCAGAATAGTCGAAAAGCTATTCCGTAACGTGCTTCTTAATTTGCAGACTGGCTACCAAAGTTCGTAAAAATATAACCCCCCGGAACTAATATTGGTATCGCGTACTTTATCAAGAGTATTAAGCAACGCCTGTCTAAGTGAAGTCCTTATTGCTGCTACTGAGTCAATCAGTAGTAATTACTTTCACAAGATATCAGTCGGTTTATTTAGTTGAGAAGTCGAGTAGTTATTTTATTTTTTAACAGTTGGATTTCACAACTAAATAATGCAGCCTTCAGACTCCGACTCTGAGAGAGATGTTGAGAGAGTAGAGAAGGTTAATTGCAGCTGTTCGTTGAATACGTCAAATGACGGAACCGTTTCAGTTTCTGAAGAGAAGGCTGATGAAGTCAGAACACCGAAAGCATATCGCGAAGGGTTTGAAGACATTCGAAAGACACCTTCTGCTAGACCGTTGTGTAAGTTGAGTCCATGTCCTTTTGGTGATAGTTGTTTCTTCAGACATCAAGCAACACCAACTTCGACGACACAATTCTCACCAGATGAGGCAGTCACTCCTGAGCAAGTGACTCCTCCAAAGTTCAACGAACAATCAGAAGATCGAATGATTGAAGATCCGGAATCGATGTTTCAGCCGGAGAACAGTTGGCGAGAGCCACTACGTTGGCGTCACGATCCTTACGGATACCAACCTTACGTAATGGCAAACGAACCTTAGTAAGTTTGGTAAAACAAGTATCGATTTATCTTTTAGTCTTCATTAAAGTCCTAAATGTTGAATTGTTGAATGCATTCCAGCGCACCTCGTTGCGTTACATTTCATCTCTGCGATCTGTAGTCGTTTGTACGAATCACATTAATAATACTCAAAAGTGATTTACTCCACTCGTATTCTTATGGCGTGAGTTAATAGATCGCCACAATGTAGTTATTCTTTTTGTTTATTTTATTTTCTATATCTAATAAGCAAAGCCATCGCTTGCTTTCCTAATCGCAGGGTCGTTTCCCTGCTTTACAGAGATCTTGAAGACCACACGAAGTACAAAGTGACCTGTTCACTAGTGGTTGATCAGCAGTTTGTTGATTATGACCAGCTGCGGGTTAACTGTGCAAGAAGAAGGAGTGGTAGACTCTGGTTTAATTATAGTTCCTACTTACACATTTTATTTATTCAAATTACTTTTAGATTCTCAATGAGCTTAAACCCCCGTTTTGTAAAACAATCTCAGTGACTATGACCACTGGCGGGGGGATTTCGGGCTGCGCGAGATGATTTATTCCTACATTGCTTCCTCTCTATTAGTAGTTCTATTTACGCTCGTTTTGCGTTTTCTTTTAAATATTTTCGTGTAGAAACATGAAATATATTTGAGTCTACTGTCTTACGAGTATCAATTATGATCAACTTGTAACAGGTACCTCAGAACAAAACATGGAAATAGATTTTGAACCTCCTCGACCCCCGAAGGTACTGTTCCCAGTGAAGGTGGCAATTTTCATTACAACGATTTTATCATCAGCTGTTTCGTTAGTTGCTGGGATCTTATTGTACGAAGAGTCTGTAGTCGCACTTGAGGATGCGGTTCGTGTTTCCAGCAACGCGACGATGAGTGTAGTCGGTAAACAAGTTGCCCATTCATTTGCACAGTCCGAACAGGCTGCTGATGCAGCAAATAGGGCAGTGCTGAGGATGATTCCCAAAGATAACAATCCTTATGAAGAATTACTTAATCGATGGACTGATTTTGCCTTTGCTAATGTTAAATCACAAAACGAGCGCGTGATGGGTGTTGGAATGAGATGCGTGAGGCGCATTGATGAGCCGTGGAATAATCAATATGGGTACTTTAGGGGATCTGTTTGGTGGGATCCGATGACTGGACAAGACGGCAGCTATTGGAAACTCTATGCAAAATCAATTAGCTTCCCCGGAATGATTAATCCTTTCACAAATGCCAGCGTTTGGAACATAAGTGAGCCCAGACCTTATCGAGCTATCGTTTCTGAGTTGGATTCATTCACAGGTGAGACGCTTGAAGCATACGATTCATTGGGGGACTCAGTAAGGAAGTGGGTCAAATTTTTAAACACTCAAGGGTCTGTGGGACGTTGGGTTGGTCCATATTTCTGGCACTCACCTGATCACACAATATATCAATATTTAGAATATCGGGTAAAGGGAATTCAATTGCAATCTTTCCCAGATTTCGACATCGTTCAAATCGCGTTCTTCACATTCGATTCCTGGGTTGAGCTTCTTCAAAACTACGATGACGGAACTCAACAAATGGTTTTACTGAATCACAAGACTGGCGTTGTTTTCGCGCACACGTTCTTCAGTGCGCGAACTATTAAAAACGGATGTGGTAGGTGTACCAGTCAAACTTGTATTTCCTTCGATTCCTGCGCTGTTTTACTGTCTTCACTCGGACCAACTATTACTGAAGCAGGAGCTAAGGCATCACGAAAGTCAAATGGACAGTTCTTTACAGCAAGTTTACCAACCACAGACTTACAATTCAGGGTAGAGATTGGTAAGCGTTTCGAGCCTAACGACACAGAAGAACTAAACCCTCTACCGAAGGTGATCCGAATGGAATTTATTAATTTGCCTTCTGGTGAATATTATATTCGTATGGAAAGAGTTGTTCAGTATTCCGAAGAGCAGATACAACTTCTTTGGATTAAGTCAACGTCGTCAGTGACGGACAAAGTTAACGCCGCATTAATTCAACTGATTATATTATGCGGATTGATATTCGTAATGGATGGTTTCATTGCTGTGTTTGAAGTTATTTTTATTGCAGTGCCGCTGTCAAAATTACAAAAGTGCGTTCAATTTCTCGAAGTTATGGAACTGAAGGAGTGCAAAGATATTTTAGGTGAAGTGTACGCTTGTATTGGAATTGCTGAAGTCTGGGAAGTGATATTGGGATTGTCATTCGCTGTTATTTCGTTAGACAACTACAGGACATTTCTTCCAAAAGCTCTTCTTGTGTCCCGCAACTCAGACGACAAGAATAAGGAAGATGATGTTTCCGTCAATTCCAAGAGAAGTAAAGTACCATCTGTGCGATCCCACAGTACTCACTCTTCAGAATCCATTACACACAACAAGTCTACGAGGTTCAATAAAACTGTGTCGGACATCTCTTGTGGTTCGCTGTTAGTTATTACTGTCAGCCCATTAATCAAATCGACCTTCAACACGGGACTATTCGCTGATTTGGTTTCTTTAATTGACATGTGCGGCACGAAATCGAAAGGCGTGTGTTACGGATTCTATCCTGGCTCACCCAATACATTTCTTATCGGATGGGGTATGTCTATGAAATGTGATAATGTTGCAGTCAGGGCTGCAACAGCAGCTACAGAAATCAGGAAAGCAACTCCTGCAAGACACACGGTAGCAGCAGCAATAGCTGCCGGATCTTGTCGATATGGAAATGTTGGTTCGCGATCACTGAGAGGGTTTGGAATGTTCGGCGGTCTTGTTGATCACTTGCACCAAATTCATGAATACACTGGAGTACAGGTATCAGGTTGTGGTGAATCAATGATTTGTATTTCTGATGTTCAAAGGATAAAAGGATCATTTGAAACTTGTGCCGTTGGAATACTTCAATCATCTCAATCAGTGATGCACATTATTAATGAAATCATCTCACAGATTGACGCGACTAACAATGAATGGATGTACCAACTTGCAGACGCTGCGAGCTCTACGGACGAGTTGATTCACTCGTTGCTTTCTGCAGTTATTTCGGAACAACCAATTTCAGAAGACCACGACGCTTTTAAATGTGAAAATCTCAAACCCTCACAGTCATCGTTGCTCGCGTTATTGTCAGACAGAAAACATGATCCCTCCTCCATAGTATTTCATTCCCACTTCCACCCTGTCGGTTGCTACTAATCGGGAAGCTCGGTGTTAGTTAGATTATTATTTTAACTCCAAAGTAATTAATTATCGTTTTTATTATTTATTATGACCCCAGACTTCTGTTTAAATGTTCTCTTTTTTTAATGAAAGCTTTTGCAGTATATAGACACCGCAATTTCGGTAATGTGACAAGTTCTTTTTTTATTTTATTTTTAATATTATGCTTAGCCCTTTTTTTTTTGTGAATGTAATTTGACTGTGAGCTCTTTTAAGACGAAGTTGATTCCTTGTGACTTTAAAGTTTGTAAGTAATTCAACAAAAAAAAACTCAAATGTTAGATTTGTGGAGCTGAACTATTTTCATAGCTCAACCATCGAGTTTTGAAAGTCTTTTATTCACAGTACTTGTAAACTCACATGTGTGTGTTAATTGCACAGATTTGCCCTGCGTTTACCGCTGTGGTTTCTTCTTCTGAGATGCCATGTAAGCAGCAGAAGTAATTTTCAGCCTTTTCAATTTATAAATTTACACAAGCAGCATTTCCTATCTCAGACTGTTGTCTAACAAGCATTTACAAGCATTACGCTGTGCATTATTTATTAATTAACGAGATAACACGTACTAGTTGAACATAATAATACTTTCTCAGATGGATATGAAAAAATGGAATGCGATGCTCGTCAGGCAGTCGACTGCGTGCTGTCAGAAGACCAAGTTGCAGTACTGCAGGATGTGTTTTCAGACAACGAAGACGGATTAGAAGAGAAAGAGTTTACAAATATAATGTTAGAGATGTTCCCTGGCGGCTATTCAAAAACAGACTTTCAAATTTTATTCATGAGAATAGACACCCAAAGTATCGGAAGAATCCATTGGCATGACGTGGAATCGTTTTTGTTATTCAACAGGGCACGACAGAGTGACACGCACCTCAACAGGGAAAGTGCGAATGAAATGACGGAGTACAGCGCCAGGAATACAAAATGGGAAACCCACCAACAAACCATTTCTCAAATAGTTTGCCATCCAAGGCTTCCAAAATATTACACAGCAGGGGAAGACGGGGTAGTAAAAATGTGGAATGGAACAACGCTCAGCTTAGAAGCGACAGTTCACAGCGGAAATGCAAACACCTGGATCACTTCAATGCTTGTTGTTCCGACAACACCAGAATTACTTATTGTATCAACTATCGATCGCTGTATTTCTCTCTACGATGCAACAACAGGTGATATGGTTCGTGTCTATCGCGGTCGAAAACAAAAAGGAAAGAAAATATGGAAGCGCGAGGTTTTGTACCGAGACCCACCTCCCAAGTCCCAATTGACATCTGCTGGATTTGAGAACCTTCAAAGTACTCATCAATATTCCTCAACTCTTATGTCTCATTTGAGATCAAAGCAACTGATAGATGTCATAGCACTGGAACACCTTAATAAAGTACCGACTGCTTTGGGTATGATTCTTTCTGTTTTAATGATTCTCGCGAGGTGCGGGTAGTTAATAAATAATTTACCTTTGAATTCAAACAATCAGCTGTTTACGGAGAATGTGAAGGACTACTCGTGGGATCAGATGACGGGCAGCTGTTGTTGTACGACGTACTGAGAGAGACGTCGAGTGAGTTCAGCGTTCCGTGTTTGAGCCACTCGGAGGTAGACGGGGATCGCATTGCCGGTTGGCAAACAGGTCACAACTCAGCTATTACTTCAATGAAAACTGCTTCAACAATTGAAAGTATTCTAACTGGTGGGATGGATGGAACAATCAGAGTCATGTCTGTTGAAAGAGGATGTCTGTTGCGAGTACTGGGCGGATCAACAAACGAGTTAGCTACGCATGAAGTTGGTCATCGAAAGTCAGTTTATAACATCACTTGGTCTGCGGACCATCGAATTATCGCCTCTTGTGGTGCCGAGCGCGATGTGTTGCTGTGGAATCCTTTCATTACCAAACCGTTAACCCGCTTGGCAGGTTCTCGCTCTCCCCTCGTAGACATCGTTTTCAACGATGCTGAGTCGCAGCTTTTGAGTCTCTCTGCTGACAGCACTGTCCGTATTTGGGACATCAGAATGTGGCAATGTCTTCACATCTTTCGCAATAAGGAAGTTGATCGCCTCGGAGCACTTGCATTCGATTCAAAGAGGGGTCGCATCCTAACGGGGTCAACACGTCTCCATACTAAGGCGCTGACTAAGAGAGCTGATAATTTTTCGGAAGGGTATTTTGGGCATAGACAAGGAACCAATGCGGGATTGGTATACTCCCAGCAGTTTGGAATTGTTATTTCTGCAGACGAGCGTCGAGTGATTGTCTGGAATGCAGCAACAGCAACAATAGTGACAGAATGGCAGATCCCTGAGGGAGTGACTTCCTTATCATTTGATGTCTCAGAAAGAAGACTTATTACTGGAACAACAAGCGGCGATCTTCTTGTTTGGAATTACGCAAATGCCACTCTCATCAAAATGTATCGCGGAGGAGTGCGGAAGGCAACGAATGGTAATCAAAAACCCAAAGTTAATGAGGCTCAGCCAATCATCGTTGCAGCAGTTGATAAACCTCATCGCGTTGATGTTGTTGTTTCAATTCAAGATCAGAAACGTATTCTGCTACACGAAGATAACGCGTCGCATTCCCAAATACAAAATTCCAGATCTGTTGACGTCCGAGAGTATCTCGGTGCCTACAGTATATTCTTTGTTCCACCTTGTACGCTTCTTATTGGTACTGGTGTATCTTTGGGGGTACTGTTTATGAGTCAAGTTTGCAAACCTATTTTACTTCCAATGTTATCCATTCGAATAAAAGAGAACGAGGCAGGCAGGTGGACTACTTCAAATGCGGAGAGTGTTGGTTCCAAAAAGCTGACTTTTTCGTACAAACACATGAAATCTGACAACGATGCTAAAGGAGGAAATGTTGATTCAGATGTTCAATCGAAGACTTACTTTCAAGAGCAAGAACGGATAGGAGATGGAACCACAGCAATGCTCAAACAGGATGTAGATGCCGCCACCACTGCTGCGAGCAACAGTGAGCGACAGTCGCAAGCAGCTGATGTTCACAAGAGACTCGAATTTTCACAATCAACCACAGACAAGAAAGCAATACTTTGGTATGGCATCTTATTGGGACCGTTGCATGCAGGCCTCCCTAGTTCAATGCAAAAAGTGAATGCGAACTTTCAAAAAGAATGGCTGACTGTCGACACTTACATAGAAAGCATAACCGTAATAACTAGACTACAACATACAGCAGTGACGTGTAGGGGTGATGGGACGATAAGTTTTTGGTCTTATCCAAGTGCTCAAATGACTGAAGAAGAGTTCGGGGAGTTATTAAGATTTCAAGCATCTTACAAACGTGGCAATGCTGTGCATGTCCTATGTCTCGACCAGTCTGAAGACACACTTTTCACTGGTGATGTCTGTGGCTACTTCAGTAGCTATTCTCTTAATAATCTTGTGTATCAGACTGACTTACTGCAATCACCCGAGTTGGTTGAAAAGTCTGTCGGGTTTCGGGTATTTGATGTCGGCATCACAGCAATAGTGCACCTCCCGAAAACGAAAACGCTCCTCGTTGGATCAGCCAAATGTGAAATAACTTTACTAAAGGGTAACGAAATTCATAAAAACACGGCAGTCATCTGGCTCTACGGGACCCCGAACCCGATGATGAAAAACATTACAACAAATACGGAGCCAACTCACCGATTGCCAGTTGACTCTGCCACTGCTACATATTGTCTGGACCTTTATAGAAAGCAAAGTATCGTAACAGCTGTTGGGGGAGGTGTCGATTCCGTTGCTGGAATCAAGCAACTCTTCAGCGGTGGCAGTTGTTCTTCCTCAGAGTACAACTATCACTATAATGACACCAATTACGATACCGACAACTGCTTTCATTGGTCCAAAACAGCGACCTACTACCTCTTTGAAGACGTCAACAGCTTGCACTTTGATAAGTTGATTAAGGAAATGCTAACCTCTGAAGAACCGATGCTTGTTCAAAACGAAGGAGAAAAGTTATTCTTGTCAGATGTGAACTTGATTGACAACGCCGATACAGCTGCTGATGAAGCGCCGTCGATGAAGCTGCCGCTAGCCCGCCTTGGGAGTACTGCTACTGTGAATACCCCCAGAGAACACCATCTGGAGAAGCAGCCAACAAGCTTTCGTTATATTCCAACTAGACCTCTGACACACCTGTCAAGTAGTGATACGAGAAAAGGGGTAGACTTTAATACGAGGAGGCCGATGGCCTGTCGCCAGAAGTCCGATTGCAAAATGGTGCGCAATAACAATTCACTAAACATGTCAATCAACAAAGCGGCTTACCAGGGTTCTGTTTTAACTGGTTTGGTAGAAAGTCTCCCAACTTGTGTGACACAACCACCTCAAGAGATTATAGACCTTCAGAGAAAGCTTCTCGGCTTCGACGACAAGGACGGTGACTTATCTAAGAAGACTAGACAGCAGGTAGAAAGCTGCCCCAATGCTAAAGAAGCAACAGCAATGTCAGCAGTAAGGTACTCATATCCGCTGCAGTTGCAGCAACCACCGCAAATTAAGAGATATGCTGTTCGTAGAGGAGGGAGGTATTCGAATAAGGAAGATTACGATTTTCAATCCAACAACGACACAGAGAATACTCGAATGACATTTAGGAAACGGATCTACAAAAAGCCTTCAATCGCACTCACAACAATTAACGGACCAAATTGGGAATTCAGTGATCTGGTCTCTGATGCCATCGAAGAAGATTACTCCTCGGGCTCTGACGATCCCGAAGTACATTATTGGCAATGTGATGATAGTGTCTCTGCTGTTCGAAGACCCCAGGCTCCAAAACTTGCTTTAGACAAACAATCATATTCCCGGACTCATGGTCTTATCCGACTCACACAATCACCAACACCAGATGCTAATGAAATCGATGTGCCAACTGTTGAAGAGTCAACTGAACTGAGTGACGGTGATGAAACGTTGTTCACTTCAATTCGTAAAGAAACTTCATTACTATTATCTGAGGTGGGAAATACCTCTGCAATTGGACTCAGCACTCATGTGAGCAATCGATCAACTTCGAGTGAGGAAGGCAGTGACGATGAAAAAAAGATTTCGAAGACCCTTCCCCGTCAGGACAACAAACCACAAGACGGTTTCGCTGCCGCTGCTCAAGAGCGGCTTTGGTTCAAACGCGCCCAGCAAGAGTGTCCCCCAACAAAGCGGCGCAACCGTAAGTACGACGTTGGCACCATTCCAATTAGAGCTTTAATGAATTTACAAATTCTGAAACCTGCACATGTTCAGGACCCGAGAAGGTATCATCACTTCAAAAAACATGAAATCAGAGCAGCTGAATCCAGAGACGGGGAGCAGATGTACCGCGTGCAGCTCCCAACTTGGGCTTTTGGGAAGGCGCAGATGATCCGATCACACCAATACCAATCATCATCATCACCATCATGAAGTGATTCATGGTGAGGGTTTGACTTCTCGTTGGTAGTGATCATCAAACATTCTTACACTGAGTTGTTCCTCAGCATTCTATATTCGTCTTTTGTTTCTAATTCCAATTACATTTACCCAACCTCGAAATACTTACATTGTTTCTTAGTATCGCACTCTTAGTTCTTCAACAGTTGTTTTTCACAATATGACGAAATCTAAAATGTATCGCAAGAAGGAAAAGAAAGAAGTAGAAGCCGACCCCGTGATTAGGGCTCTAAAAGCCAGCCAACGGGGTGATGTAATCCGCGTGAAGGCTCACCTTTTAAATGAAGAAAATCAAAATAAAATTAAAGACTACGTAGAGAAGCAAGATGAGATATCAGTTTTTGAAGTTCAAGGTAGCATAGGGATGGCAGGTTTGAGAAGGTACTCTCCGATACTGTGTAACCACTTGGACACTTTGAGGAGATTGAGTTTGCCAGCAAACAATTTAACAGTCCCGTGTGTGTTGGATCTGGTGTGTGCCTTAAAACTTCCAGAAAATAAAACCTTGGAGCTGTTGGACTTATCAAGTAACCCAATCCAGTCTGAAGGATTTAAAGTTCTGATGTCGAATGTTCTCATGAATACAACTTTAAAAGCGTTACTGCTATCGAAATGTAGTATCGGCGATCAGGGTGTTGTCGCTTCGCGTCAGTACTTTATTGGGAAACGCCGTACCGCAAACAACGATTTTTACATCAACTTGTCTCAAAACCAGATTGGACCTACTGGTTACATGGTCATAATGAAATCACTCCCGTCTTGGATGTCTATCACATTGACGAGACAGAAGCCTCCAGTCGTAATGTCGTCCCCATTACACACGCCAGTAAAGGGAATCGAAGACGTAGTTAATTTGCCGTCAATAGAAACACAGCCAAAGGAAGTAACAGAATCTGAAGTTGATAGCGAGTCCGAGTCCGAGTCCGAGGAAGAAGTTGAGGAAGATAATGAAGAGGAAGACATTGAAGAAGTAAATATTGAAGAGGAGGGAGAGGAGGAATTGGAAGAACGGAATTCACAATCTGGTGAGTCGGGTGATGTCGATGCGGCTTCCTGTGAACCCGATTCTGAAACAGACGATTCTCGACCATCAGATATCATTCATCAAACGAAGCGTCCCAAACTCGTGTCTACTGCTGAGACCTCTGCCCCCATCAAACCTCGCGGTATACCTGTCCGCCCTCGATGTAGTTTAGCGATAGTGTCTTTGGTATGTTTGTTTGTTTACTAAAGAACATAAAGCAAGTTTTGGAACAAAATAAATAACTGAAACAGAAAAACGGAGGAGAGCGTGTTGCGGTGTACCGCCCTACGATGTATCACAGGAGGCTTTACGTACCGAAGTAAGTTGCTGGGTGCGACTTTCGGTTCTACGCTTCAACTGCCTAAAAATCGAGTTCGAATTAATAAAATTATGAACTTGTTGGTAGTTGACCGTTCCATGTGTGAATGATTTCATTAAATTACTTTTCAGGAACCCCAACACGAATATTAGATACACTTCACAATAAGAGCAGAGGAGTGTTTTGTTTTCCTGTTTGGAACTTTCAGTCCATTTCCTAAACTCAGAATAAGGAATAAGATGCCGCAAAAGCTATGGGAAGGCAAATGGTCCCCCCTCCGACTCGACACCGTGTCGTTAGTCGTCAGCGAAGTTCGTTCGTTTGTCGAAATATTTACCGCCCTGAAGGCAGAGATGGATAGCAATCTAGTATCTCATGAAGGGTTAGGGCCAATGGAACGGAGAAAGTATCAAATGTTAAGAAGTGCACAATTGCGATTAGATATTTTAACACATTTCTACGATACTCATAAGAAAGATAAAAGATCAGAAAGAATAAAGATTGCTGTTCGAACACTAAGAGGACTTCTAACTGAACAAGGTGTCGAAGAAGATCAATTCGTTCCAGAGGTCAGTCACGGACCCATGTCAATGAGAGATCCCAGCCGGTCACCTTCAGGATCTCCTGGTAAGAGTAAAAACCTTCCTTCAGCTATCAGTCCTTCGGCAAGATCAGGAGATTCTCCTCAATCAGAACGAAAAGATGAGCCCACCGCCCTGCAACTGCTGCAGCAAAAGAATAAAGAAGACGGTTTGCGTTCACGGCTGAAATTCAGCACTGAAAGAGAAACAGAATTGACGGGTAAGATAAGTACTTTAGAACAGGAGAATTTGAAATTGGAAAGAGCGATGCTCGAGATGTCTGAAGGACGTGAGCGAATGAAGAGTATTGTTGAAGAACAAGTGTACACGGTTTCTTTAATGACAAAAGTGACAGGGCTGCTTCATTTTGAATTGAAACGCACACTGTTCAAAACAGTTTCGCAAGGAATTATCTTCTGGTGTTTATCAACATGTTTTATAGTACACACAATTGTAACTGCTGGTGTTCATTTAATGAATTCCTATTTGTTTCTACGAGGTCACTTTGATGATTCCCTTGGTGTTTGGAGCATGTTGTTTATTGATTGTGTAGCTGTCTCAATAATATTGGGTTTATCACATGAGTGGGTTTCGTTTGCTGATCACGATATCAATCACGGATCAATTCATTGGTTTATTGAGTCTGTTGTTATGCGTCGTGACGATGCCGTGGAGGCCGCTCGAAAATATGCATCTCGCTACACAGAACATATTGTAAAAGCGTCTCAAATCGATTTGTCAGCATATCAGCGAACTCAAAACCAGCGAAATGAAGCGGCTGCTGCTGCAGCAGCAGCTGCAGTAATCAATCCAAATTCTACGACGGGATCGCTTTCGGTTCCTCCTTCTCCACCAATTCGGGGAAAGACTGGTTCCCTTCCCAGAGCTTCTTCTTTCTCGTCACAGAGAAGAGCGTCCAACAGTATGCACAGTACGCTCCCACCACAATAAGGTAACGTCTGCAACCATTCTTTATCTCATTTAGTGAGTACTTTATTAGATTATTCCTCAGTTATGTTCAGTTCGTTGCTTTGTAGATTTGGAAGAGCAGTCTGAAGGAGGAGGAAATATTATTTTGAAGTTACTTCATCATAACAGACAGTGTAAACATGGCAATGGAGAATAGCTTTGAGTGGTACTGGAGACAGATGGTATACTTGTTGTAAGAAATCTAGTCTTAAAGGTAATTCACTGCGTCGTTATTTAAATATGATTTACTAGTGTCACCAATGAATAAAAATGGAAACGGAAGATGGAATTGGATGACCATGTGGTATAGTACAAAGGCACAAGACTACATTAAGATACTGCATGACGTAAGAGAGCAACCGATGATTAAGTTACTGATTCAGTCGAGAGAGGTTGAAAGTGGGCTGACTACATCCCAATCAGCTACTGTTACGAGTAGCTTAGTGTTAGCAGCGAGAGAATGCGCCATGCTGCAGCCAGCTAACAAGCGATGGAACAACTGGATACCAGCTGTGTGGAGAAATAAACGCAGCAACCAACAAAACAAGGAATGCGAATCTAAGAAAGTAAGTTATGTTCGCCTCTTGGAAAGCGATAATTTCAAAATGCTAGCAATCTTACAACAGATTGCTATCAACGATACGACGTACGCTGTTAAAGAATGGCATCAGTGGATTCCTGTTCCCTGGCATTACCATCTTCCAACTGCATCAACTGATTGTATTAATTATTTATTTCTTCTGCAAACTTGTAAAGGTGACCTTAAATATCTGATGTGGTTGAGGGAAGTCACAACAGATGCCTTTCGAGAAGCGCATGAAGCGGCCATAGCAGCATCATTTGTGTGCGTTGTTTCGATTAGTGAGGTTTTACGGAAGCACGAAAGTGGCGTAAGGAGCAAGCCATGGAAGTGGATTACATCGATTTGGAGTGGCACATCAAAGAAATGTCTCGCAACCGGACCACGCACTAGGAGATATCTGCATATGATGGAACATGATCGGTGTAGAAATCCAGCAATCGCTAAGTTGATCGAACTGTCTGACGAGTTGCAAAGTGCCACACAGACGGCAGCAGTTGTTGCTGTCGTTGGTTGCTTATCAGCAGCCTCTGATGTTTCAACTTTCAGTGACATCGCAACGGCTTCGGCATTGTGCATCGTTACAACAGTTGGATTTGCTGTAGACACAGCTTTCTGGATGTCGTACACCCCAAATGTTGATATGAATGACAATTGGATGACTGGCGTTCTTAGCATTCCCTGTTACGAACATTTTACTTATGTAGAACGTTGTGGGTGCTTGAAACACGGAGTAGAATTAACCGATACGAGAATAAATAACTTCCTTCAGGGGAATGTTGAGCCGTATCAGTACCCGGAAGATACCTCCACGGACATGGCGATGAGAGTTGCTGACGGAGCTGCACTTATTGCTTCTGCTGTGGCACCACATTTCCAGCGCTGGAATACTGCTCTGCGCATAATTGGTCAGATTTCTCTGTTTAAGCAACTTGCTCCCTACATGCTTGGCTACATCGCACTTTCTTCAGATGTTGGAGAAGCTCTAGCAGACTTGGCATCACTAATGTCTGTGAGCCAGTCAGGGCCACAGAGCAACACCCAGCTTATCATCGGACTTTATTATTTACTAGTTTACCGACGTGGCGAACGCGGAAACCACCCGACATGTGCCTTGTCAGAACATTCTGAAAGCAGTCCCGGGGTTGTAAAAGAAAATGCTTCCGAAAGTGATCTGTTTCCAATTAGAAAGTATGCTTGTCTAGTAAAATTCGTGTACCAAGAAACTGCGGCAGATGTTCAGCGTCTCGCTGCTCAGCAAGGATTTACCCTTTTAGCGTATGAACCATTAGTCAACGCACGTCACCCGCCTTATTGCCTCTTTCAAGATGACACCTCGAAGGAAATAATTATCGCAGTCAGGGGAACCAAACACCTTTCTGACATCCTTATCGACATCTGCGCCAAACCAGCCGTTCTGAAAACACCGAATAATAGTTATAAAGTCCACAGAGGAATGCTCCGCTCTGCTCTTTGGATTGCAGTGAAGATTTGGCATCCGCTGTTGGTTCTGGCGAGTAAGGGATACGAATTTAAAATAGTCGGCCACTCGCTTGGTGCGGGGATAGGAGCACTTTTAGCAACGATATTGAGAGAGTTTGAAATCATTCCGAGACTTGAATGTGTTGGATTTGCGATGCCCAGTTGCTGTGAGCGATCTTTAGCAGAGAAAGCTGAGGCGTATTGTATTAGTGCTGTGAATGGAGATGATCTGGTACCTCGAGTAAGATCAACTTCCCTTCACAACTTAATGACAGCAGTAGCTGATCCGGTTCTACAAGACAGAAGTGAAAAAGATCTCTCTGGAGATACTTCAGCTGTCTTGGGTCGTCTTGCAACTATTTGGGCACCTCGCGTAAGAAAGCAATCGGCAAAACCGAAAAAAAATGCACCCGCCTCAACTAAAGAAAATTTAAAAGACAACTACCTGAGATCCTTAGGGGGATCAACTGAGGATACTTTTGTTAATGTCGTAGTAGTTTTCGAGCGTCAGGATTATGGTCTTGAGGAGCTGTCTATCGAAGTGAGGCCGACGGCACCGCTGTCCATAGTTCGGGCGCAGGCAGCCGCAGCAGCCAGCATGGCGGCTGCGTCCAATGCTAATATTTTCATTGACAACCACTTGATCACCGAGTCAGATGTAACAAGGCGAATTGATGAATTCTTTCCGCGGTACATGACGACACGGAATTGCAGTGTTTATATGACTCGAAAGATTGAGGAGTGTAGCGCGAGCGAGTTGCTAGTTCTGCAATTTGCAAATCCTGGTGAGAGTCCAGAGAGCATCGGACTGCTGCAACTTGACTTCAATGTGTCAACAGTGAAGGCAATTGTCGCCGCTTTAGCGGCGAAATCAGGGCGTATCAACCCGACTGCAATTGAGGTTTGGAGTGTTTCACCTGATGGTGTCCAAAATCGCATTCCCGTTGGTGTTTCTGGGGAAGGTTGGAATCAAACTCTCCGCTCTCTTAATCTTAAAAGCGGTGACATTCTACTTGGCAGAGATTCTTGGGGTGCTCGACTGCTAAACAAGCAAACAAGCGATGCGCCCCTCGGCAACATCTTATCAAACTGTGGCTCCAACACAAGTCTGAGGGACACCACCACTGACTCCACTGGAGAGTTGGCAGCGGGAGATGATTTGATTGAATTCTGGCCTCCTGGTAAGATTATCCATTTGTATTTTGTATGTGGTGTGGTAAAAGCAGCCTTACTCCGACCGTGGGCACGAGTATTGGAAAGAATAGAACTCAGTTCAAAAATGGGAGATGACCATCGAATGGATTCATTGATGCGGTCCTTGCGTTCATTAACACGTTGTCGGGAACGAAACCACCCAATTCCGGAATGGGAGCCATTTGGTGCGGCCATGCAGTGTCGATGCTGTCGAACAAATTTCGCTTGGGAATCCACCAGTTCCACAGCAGCATCTCAGCTGCGATCTCGAGCCCACTGTCACCACTGTGGTAAGATAGTGTGCACTGAGTGCAGACAAAATAAACTTTCTTCTGATGCTTCTCCATCTCCTGCGCCGATATGTGATACTTGTTTCTTCAATGTGACATAAGATTGATTATTGAAATAATAACAATAGGAACTGGAATGATACATTTCATGTTGCCTGATTCGCTCAATGCCAGCGGTTTGTGAGAAACCAGCTGTGCTCCAGGTCTCTTGCTTGTAAAAGAAGGTTTGTTACATAGCAGAGCTTCTCTTCTCTTGCTACTCTTGATGCGGGTGGCGCTATCTATCCTCCAATTCTTGAAATCTAACTTTAGTTAAACGAGCGTCTGCTGTCAGAAAGTTGATTTAATAGTTTTTATGTGACAGTATTTTTCCATTCCAGACCCAGCGCTTCGAGTTGAGATAAAGCAGTTCCTATTTTCTTAGTTTATCCATTATTTCCTCAGTTTAGAATATCGTAAGTTGCGAAATGGAAGATCGCAAAGCAAGAGAAGAGGCCCATGCAGCAGCATTTCGAGCATTTGATCTTGATGGCAGTGGAGAGATTTGCTCTGTCGATATCCCTTTTGCAGTGGCTGCATGTGACGATTTAGAGAATATTGAAATCACTGAACAAGATTTGACATGGGCAATGAGACGTCACGGAGTTAAAAAGGGGGGCATAGCAACAAAGGCGCAGTTCGGTGGAGTTGCAGAGGCGCTTTGGAAAAGAAGGATTGAACCAAGAATTAAATTAGAAATGCAGCACCAGGAAGAGAGGCAGGAGCGGGAACGGCGCGAATTAGCAGCAGCGATGCCAGTGAAAAACCCGAACAAGCGATTGTTCGACTCTACCCAGGACAAGGTAGGGCGAGCTTTCTACGCATTTGATACTGACAATTCGGGTGAAGTAAGCGGAGTTGATCTCAATCGGATGTTGCAAATGACGGGAATTAAACAGTTTGATCAAAATAAACTTTCCGAAGTGTTGTTTAAGATTGGCAAGGCGCGTTCGGGTTTATTCCAACTCGCTGAATTTCGTACCATTTATTGCATGATGTTAGACCTACCATTACCCAGCACCGGACAAGATTCACAACTGACTCAATCCACCCAGCAACAGCAGCAACCGTTACCAGCAGGGCTTCCGCCTCCGATCGATGCATCACAACTTGCCAGTACCTGTAGAAGTGACATTTCTAATTTGGATCAGCCGCTGACTTGTCCAACCAGACAACCTGACGCGCATGTAAATGCAATCTTACAAGCTGCTCACGCAAACAGTTCGAATACCGCAACCAGCCTACCAATTCATTTGTCTCAGGCAACAACAAACCCGGAATTTACTAATCCGCTCATGAATGAATTACAGAATGAATTACAGACAGATCATATGCTTCAACAAAAGCAAGCTGAAAGAGATAGAGTTCTGATGGAAGAGCTCGCACGGCATGAACGTGAGGAGGAGGAGGCGATGATGATGTACGCACAACAACAGCGGGGCTTACAAAACCTCTCGGCAACTACAGAGAGTCATGCGGGGCTACCCAACCACAATTCTCTAGCTTCAAGTCCCATTTTTAGCAATCAGAATAGTTGTGCAGAGGTTCCTGAATTCCAACAGTTCTTTGAGCCACTACAACCCCTCCGAAAAGTTCACATTGTTGGTGACAAGGAGCAGGTTCGAATGTTGGTCGAAGCGCATCCTGCTATTCAAGGTTGGAACGACGTTTATGAGACACATGTTGGAGCCACAGCAGCTGTACTCAGGGATATGCCGTCAAAGGGAGCAGTTGGGGTTAGGTTTGGTGATGGCACTGTAGCTTGGTATCCAAGGGCATGTGTTTGCGTTGATAATACTGTTGCTCAGACATCTATCCATTCGAAAAGTAAGATTCCCTCTCAAGAGATCCAAAGAACAGTTGGAGTTACTGACTTGCCGTTAGGGAGACTCATAAACAAAATCAACTTCGGCGGGCTTGAATCTGATGTGTCGAGTGTCGATTCTTCCGTTCCTCCAGGGCGGTTTGATATGGCGAATATGGAGCTATCACACCACTTCGTTCACAATCAAGAGCAACACGTTGTCATCCAGCCTGATGAGCATGGAAATGATCTTCCGTTAGCATCAAGTTTTGATCCGGAGCGCATTGATGCTGACACAGATGATACATCGTTACCACCCCAAATGTCGCACACTCGGTACTGCCCTCCACAAAGAGGTGAGTACAAAATGCCAGATGTTCCGAAGTATGACATTACAGAACTTGACGCAATTTATCCACTGGGGAAAAAGAAATCAGAAGTAAAGGACCCAGAACTAGAACTTATTTTCACCCTCTTTGACTGCAACAATGAGCGCGAAGTGCCACGCAGGGATTTGCACACGATGCTGAAGTCTCTGGGGTATGTTGTCCCCAGACTTGAACTTGAAGCACTGTTCTCAAATTTTGGAAAATCTGAATCTGGAAACATGATGCTGTCGGAATTCAAAATGTTGGTGAAAGACATCGGGAAACGTCACAAGCGGTCAAAGAAACTCTGCAGCATTAACCGCTTGAAGCCCATAAACTCCCTTGCAGTCAAATCCCATTCACAAGAAGATCTCCGTTCCATGTATTTCTTATTTGCTGAAAACAGCGACTCTGAAATTACACGTAAGCAGCTCACGATCTGCCTCAACTCCCTCGGTCTCGATGATACTTTCGAAGTTGATGTTTTTCTTGAAGTTGACAATACACTGTCAAACCCAAATCAACTGCCCAAAGATATTACAATTCCCTTGGGTACATTCTTGAAACTTGTGAAGCAGCTACAGACAAGTCGGTTTGCAAAGCATCTCGAATTAATTGGTTAGAAACGAATGTCTAGATTTTTACTGTACAATTTTAATGTTCTTGTATTCAAGTTTAGTTGTTTATTTTCAGTGCTTTCATTTAAACTGCTGTTTCCCCCATAAGGACGATTCCAACACGGCAAAGATGTATGCAGCTAAGTTAACATTTATTACTTCAGTGATTATAAAAACGTGGTCTTTCCCTTGTAATAGCTTGCATGGAGCATGTCCCCAGCCCACTATGCTGATGCAGAGAGCAGAATTGTCGCGCACATTGCAGAGATAAGTTTGACAGACCTGTTGTGAATGATTTATAAAATAATTTCAAATGCAACAGATAACCCAAGCCACATGCCCAATAACCCACTGTAACCTAGCCGCGGTTTTCATTCTTGCATATTTACAAAAAAAAAGAAAATTAACCCTTACCACCATAAGAACCCCTAAAACAACAGGTCCAATTATGTTTTTTCAAAAAGAGAAAAGGTACCCCCCCAGAAATAACGATACTGGATGAGGGCAAAACCCAAGAAAATTTCTCATAAGGAATTTAAAAAAAGGCAAGAATGATAAAAAGATGATTAAGATTACTGACACTTCTAAAACACAGAAACCGACAACAATAACTTGCACAGATCAAATAATCAATGCGATTAAAACTACTACGAAAAATGACACCTGCGCCAACACATCTGATAATGGCAATACGGATGAGACATCAAAGAAGAACAAGAACTCATGCATTCTGCCACCTATCACACCGCCACAAAGATCTATAGAACCGACATATGTAGACACAGATAATATCAAGAGAATATGTCGATACTGTGGGAAGACTAAAAAATCGATTATTCATCATTTAACCAAATGCTAATTGTTCAAAGCTTCAAAGGACTATCCGACTTATATAGATGAAGATGATAAGACGAGATATGAAGTTACAAACGAAAAGATTAATGAGAATAATAAAGTTATCTCGGTAATCAAGGACAGAGAGACAACCAGTATGCGATCTATCAAGAAAAGCGGCAAGTTAATAACACAAACGATTCATGTCAAAAATCCGTCTACCATCTTTATTATATCCAAAGTTTTTTTAGTACAATTATTCACAAGAAACACTTAGCAAAATTCGGATTCCAGAAAAAAAAAATTTTTTTTTTTTGACCTTTTTTTTTTTGACTTTCTGATACTAAATTATCGACGGTTAAAGTTCTACAGGCTGGTCTTGTGTACCAAGGCTGTTAAGATTAGTCTCGGTCCAGAATCGAAACGATTGTTGCCTGTGCATTACCTCTGCATACCAACCTGGTGGGGGCTTGATAACTATGTCTTGAATGTTGAGGTTGCTTCCAGATACATAAGCGTGGTTCATATTTAGAGCCCAGAAAAGGACAACATATCCACAAATAACGTTGTTGGTAGCTGGTTGCACACCAGTCTTAATAAATGAGATGTCAAAATTACTAAAAGCAAAACGGAGTGCCGCTTTGGTAGTGCTGGTGATGCAGTCTAGACGAGGATCAACTACAACTAAGGAGTTCCCTTCCCCAATAGTTGTAACAGCCAGTAGCCAGTGTGAGGTTTCATACTTTTTTATAGTTTTTTTTCTGAGAATCCACCATCTTAAGTTCCAAGTGAGATTTGGACTGTTAGCTTTTGGCTAAGTTGCCTGAAAGGCAAGAACAAAAAAACTACTCTCATCTGAAGAAAACATAATACACAAAGAACACACATACAAGTACATCGCATCGCTTGCTGAACCTCCTGAGCGAAAGCAAGTCGGGTATCTCTCGCAGGTTTGCGAACCTGTGTTTGTAACTGTAAAAAATGTCTCACAAATTACCCTCATCTGTTATATCTGTCAATTATAAATAACAATTTTAAAATCATTTTTTACTTTGAAGAACAAGAAACAAACAATCAACTCACTACCTTCTTTATGACTATTCATGCAAGTGTTTGATTTAATGGTGAAAAAAAGTTCCTCCTCTGGGGTTCGAACCCAGGTCGCCTGGGTGAAAGCCAGGTATACTAACCACTGTACTAAAGAGGACATATTACTTTTCTTTTTTTTTTTTTTTTTTTTTTTTTTGGTTACACTCGTCTGTGCTTCCAGACTCTTTGTTTTTGTTCTTTTCACTTCTTTGTTTTGTCTTTCTTTTATACTTTCTTTTGGTTTAAGTCTGACAAATTGGAAAACACGGGAAACATAGGTAGGCTCCGCCTGAGGACGTAAGAAGAGCGGCAACGGGAAAAAATAAATGGTCACGCGTCCTTGAAATTGGACACACGAAGCTAATTCGGTTACCATTCCTACCATCGATAAGGAAAAACAAAGAATCGAGCATATAACTAGAGCGGTGGTCAAAGACCACTTGAACAGCCCGAAGGCCTGCCCTCAAGAGAAATTTATAAGGAGAATAGGAGAAAAAGGAGACAGGAGTGTTGGAAGAGACACTGCGACAACACCGAAGGTGATGTGCAGTTACCCAACCAGGAGATGATTGATAATGATGAAAATACTAAATATTGATAAAACACTTAAATGGCGACTACGTGTCACCTACACAATTCCAAAGTCTCAGGTTGGATGCTTGTTCCATCCACCTGATCAACATCGCTACTGAAGGAAGCCAGCTGGTGGCAAAGATTGAGCCAAGACTGGCAGGAATGCCGTTGATGAGGATTAGATCACTTGATCGGTCCCATTTGCCTGTCAATGTAGAAAAGCCAAGGATTTCATATCTGGCTGCATCGAGTTTCTGTGATGGACAGCCTACGAGTAGGTGGAGTTGGTTGGATGGAGCGCTATGGCAGAATGGACATTTGATGGCTTTCCGCCAGTTTTGCATCAGTGGATGACACCCCGTTCTAAAATTCGCAATTCTGATTTCATCGCTCCTTTTCATGTCGGGAGGATATTTTATCGCGGCACCTTTGACGGTGTTTTTATAGCAAGTGTAACCAATTCTGTTCCAAATGTCCTTCGTGATCCCCCTCCTCACTCGGGATTTGTGATAGAAGAAGGATCCTCGGATTGGGATTTGAGGGAGGTATCTGTTGTGAGCCGATTTCTTAGCAAGTTCATCAACTTCGTCGTGTGCTTCTATCCCCATATGAGAAGGGATGAATTGAAGATGTACTTTCATACCGCAGTTCCGTAGGTTCTCGAGGATGCCGAGGGATCTGGTGTTTCTCTGTTTACACCTGCCACCCTTCAACTCGTCCAACAATGATTTTGAGTCGGTATAGATTCTGACTGACTTAGTTAGCCCGTCTTTCTGTACCTTCCAGTTTAAGTAGTTTGCCGCATTTTTCAAGGCATGTTGCTCAGTTCTGTAGCTGCAATCCGCACGCACTAATCTGGTCGCATGAGCACGTTTCTTTCCGTCTCGTGACCTAGCAATGAGAGCCGCGCCTGACGCATTCGAAGAGTATGAACCGTCACAGTTGATCACCATGTCCACCGGAGGAAGTGTCGCGTTGTAGGTAAGGAATTTCTCCCTGTCCACTGCGGGATCAGGGGATTTTGTAAAACCGCAGCTGTTGCTGATTTGAACATTGTCCGAAGCAATCCAAGGTTTGATAGAGTCAGGTTGAACGATCCCCACACTTTCTAGTTGACCTTCAGAACGGGGAATGAGGCCACCCCAGAAGCTTCGAGGCGATGCGAGTGAGTTGGTGTCCGGCACCCAGGTCATGGCTTTGTACCTGAAATAGGCAATTTTAGTCTGCTTTTCGATTTGTCTTTTAAACGGTAAGATGTCGGCTTCCCAAAGGAGCAACTCCCTCGGAGTACATCTGCTGCATCCTGTTACGAGTCTCGCTATTTTTCTCATCTCGAAGTCGATAGCATCCGTTTTATGCTGGTTGAGCAACCAACCAAAGCTGTCCAGTGCATAGGAAATCCTCGCTGTCACGTACAAGTTTTTAACCATCTTTAGGGTCTTGTAGTCCAATTCATATGGCTGGAGGCACTGCAGAAGGGAGATCCCTTTCTTCAGTTCGTCGTGTATTTTCTCTAACTGTTTATCAAACCTGAGCCTGTTATCAATGTAAACACCCAGATATTTCACTGAGTCCGTGATCGGCAGTAGGAAGGCAATTTTAATTTTCGCTTTGACATTCATCTCGTCGTGGATGTTCAACATCAGTAAATCTTCTAATTCTTGTTGAGTCCTGATGGGTTTCCCCTCTACTTCGAGGATCGTTTCACCACTCAGTAAAGTGGGCCTTGTCGTCGTCGTGTTGATCACGCTGTCTAGATCAAAATAGTCAATATCTAACGAACGTACTTCCAGTGATTTTGAGAATAAGAGTTCGCGGTCGCTAGTATCAGTCAGGGTTACTTCTTTCGATTGAATATCCATTTTCAGAGCGCAAGTCTTGGAGACTGAAAGTGCCATGTCATTATCACGGCACCACTTGTCAACGATGTCAAGTATTCGTTGAGCGTTTGAGATTGCTTCGTCCATGGTCGAGCCAAATACTGCACAAGCGGTGTCGTCTGCATACAGTGCGGTCAAAGTCGTTTCCTTCTCTTGTGAGAGAATCTTACACAGATCGTCAACATATATTAAATAGAGTAGTGGGCCTAAGATTGATCCTTGAGGCACTCCTTTTGACAGCGTACGAAACTTACTGAAATGTCCATTTGCATCAACTCTGACCTTCCTATTGGTTAGAAAGTCCGTTATCCATCGAACGATGAAGGTTGGGATGCCCATTCTTTGTAGTTTTGAAAGTAAAATTCGATGGTTAATCCTATCGAAGGCTGCTGTGAAATCGAATGACAAGAAGACTGACCTCCTCCCCTTCGTGTGGTTGTTTACCATGGCGTCCACCAGAATTGTGATTTGTTCGCAGGTATTTCTGCCCCGTCTGAAGCCAGCTTGAATCGGACTGAGTGCTGAGTTTTCGGTAAGCCAATGCATGAGCCTGTCGTACACCAACCTCTCAGCCAGTTTGCCAACAACCGAAGTGAGTGTGATTGGTCTGTAGCTTTTAATATCGTTCCGCGGTTTGCCCGACTTGAACATCGGTTTGATTAACCCCTGTTTCCAAAGATATGGAACATTGGAGGATCTCCACGAAGAATTGATCACCTTTAATAAACAGTCAACTGCCTTCTGAGATAAGTTCTTAAGCATTTCGTTGTGAATACCGTCAGGGCCTGCTGCTTTGCGAGGCTTCAGGTTTTTAATTGCTGCTGATATCTCGGTATCTGTGAAGTCACAACAGATGTCCAATTCCAAGTCTTCTTTCTTCAATGAAGGGGCTTCGAGTTTAGCAGCATCCCCATCGGCCACAGAGAGGTCCAGAAATGCTGCAGGTAAATCGTTCTCAGATATATTTGATACGCTGATGTCCTTACCAGCGTCCTGTTGGAGTTCTTTAATCTTCTTGAAGGCGAAGTTAAAGTTGTTCCCCTTCCTCAGTTGGTCTTTCAGGTGACTACCTTTTGATTTTATAGATTCAGGTGAAGAGGTCTTCCACTTACGTCGGCGCTTGCCCTTAAATAAGATTCTCCTCCGCACGTTCCTCGCAGCTACTTCATGTATTATGTTATTTAATAATCCAACATTACCAGTGGCATCATCCGAGAACTTAGCCCTATCAATTCTTCTATCAAGTTGCTGTCTGAAAGCACTCCAGTTTGTAGATTTGAAATCCCAGACAGTTCGTTTCCTTGCTCCAACTGTTGCTTGAGAGAGGTGAGCCATTGTGTCGAAGATAGCGAGTAGAGGTCGATGATCCGAGTTATGTTTACTGTCTTCATTTATGATTGAAAATTCTTCTAATACAATTGATCCTTTAAAGAATATAACGTCAGGTGAGGTACCACCGCCAGGAATGTCGTGTTTGGGCCGAGTTATTTGACCAGGTCTGTTTGCTACGAGAACGTCATTGCGATCCGCCCAATTAAATAATTCTTTACCAGATTTGGTTGTCCTGGTAGACCAGACGAGGTTGTGTGCGTTGAAGTCGCCCGCAATAATAGACTTCGTTGTGATCGGAAGATCATCTTCTCTAATGATACACCCAGGGGGAGCGTAAACGTTAATAACATTGACACCACCAACATTCAGCATCATAGCTTCGATACCGCTTGTTCTCGAAAACAATTCTTCATCACTGATTCCTTGTGAGAAGCATCTCTTTGCCATTATTATAATGCCACCACCTTTTGTATTTCTGTCCTTCCTATATGTATAATAGCCAGGGTGCGAAATGTGTTCCTTCGACCAGGTTTCCTGTAAGCACAGTACATCCGGCGAGTAGTGAGAAAGGAGTCTTTGAATATAAGACCCCTTCTGACTTATCGATCTACAGTTCCAGCTCAACACTGAGAGTAACGAATTTTCAGGTCCAGGGTTGCGTTCAACGTCGCCTGCCAGCAGTAATAAACTTCGGGTCAGTTCTTTTTCAGTTTGAGAGATAGTCGGTGCTGTTACAGTAGTCGGCTTCACCAGAACTTTACTATGATGTGAGTCATTTTTAGAATTTGAAGTTGACGGTGTTCGTTTGTCAAGTCAGTTTGAATTATCCATTTCCACATCAGTCGTTTCAGTAGTATCGGTTGGTTCTTCAGCACAGTGTCGCTTCAGATCACCAGATATAACTGGACCCTTGCCCGGGTTGAAGGTCGGCCCCAATTTGACCGGCTTTTCTCTTTTAGTTTCCATGTTGATTACAAGGTACGCATCTTTACCCATGTCGACGAAGCTTGGTGATGGAACCGATTCAGAGATTGCAATTAACGTTTTGTTGCCTCCCTTATGAAAACTAGCCACAATTGTGTGACTCCACTTGTATGCGTGCAACAGGTGATCGCTGATCTGTTGCGTCGTGAACTTCTTAATAGCCAGTGATTTAATTATAAAACGCTGACCAGTCGGCAGTGCGGGTTTCAGAGAATCCCCGAGTGATTCTCTCACTTTTTGAGTAAACCCGGGTTGAACTTTCAGCCCAAAGCACTCTCGGAACTTCGTGATGTAGAAGCTACCTTTGATTGCTGAAAGAACTGAAAGTTTGCCCAGCACCGCTTTGAAGCCCAAGTCCTTAACGAACTGAACTGTGTTCCAAGAGTCTTGGCCATTAGACCAAGATGGGTTTCTGATGAATAGATCTCTCTTCTCACTGGAGGTGTCGCTGTTGTTGTATTCCAGAATTTCAGAAATTCTGAAGTTTGGCACACGGATCGCCATAGATGTGTGCATATCGCATTTTTTAAATCCGAAGGGCGATGTCTTCAGCTCCCACTTTTTAATTAATTCTTTCACCTTAGTGGTGAGAGTGCTCTCTGCTGATTTACTCCAGTCTTGTATGAATAGAACTGGGTCCGGCTGTGGTGGCTCGATGGCGTCTTCTCTTGCGGCAGTGAAATCTTTGCCACAAATCGGGGTGACAAATACCCTACGAATGACGCAGGTTCCGCACTTCTTTACGACTGGAAGTGCGACTGGGACTGTTGTTTTAAACAGTTTAGACTTTGAGATGGCAGTCCAGTCGCCCTTCGTTCGTGTTTGCTTCAGTGCTTCATAATCAGCCTTTGAGCTGATGAGCACGAGTCCGTCCGCGTTGTTTTTGGAGGCATCGATTGCTTCTGAGAATTTAAGCGTAGGTGTTGCTTTAGCCCACGCTGCGTGAATGTACCACTCTGGCAGAGTGGGTTTCTTGTTGTTGGTAGTTGGCGTCGGGCCTCCATCATTTCCATCCCTCACCGTGCTCGCCGCTTCCTGTCGTTGTCCCCCGGACTCCTTCCCCTTCCTCTCTTGCTCTGTCGTCTTTCTCTTTGACGACTCTCCTTGTTTCTCTCCGGAGTCCTCCGTCAGCTGCTCCAGCACTCTCATCGTGAGAGTCAAAACCCTCCTTCTCTTTTCTTCTCCTGCTAGTCCTTTCTCCACTTCTTGTACTAACCGCATCACATCCAAAAGCAGCTCCTTACAACTGCTCATTATAGTTTTATGTCTGTCAGAAAACCCGCACAAAATCGACTCTCACCAGGTAATGGTAGGAAATCAATAAAGTACAGAAGAATTTTTTACCATTCCTACCATCGATAAGGAAAAACAAAGAATCGAGCATATAACTAGAGCGGTGGTCAAAGACCACTTGAACAGCCCGAAGGCCTGCCCTCAAGAGAAATTTATAAGGAGAATAGGAGAAAAAGGAGACAGGAGTGTTGGAAGAGACACTGCGACAACACCGAAGGTGATGTGCAGTTACCCAACCAGGAGATGATTGATAATGATGAAAATACTGGAAAGGAGATACCGCAAGCAGCGATCAAGAATCCGGTGAAACACCCGACGAAGGGATGGTGTGATAGGTGTGGAGAGCGGATCGCGAAGGGAACGCGGGTAGTCATGTGCGTGAAGTGTGACTACGCTGAATGCTGCGGATTGTTGGAGAGATCGCGGCGTGGGAAAGAGAAGAGGAAAAGGAAATCACGGGGATCGCGATCGAAAAACGATGCCATGTGAGAAGCATGAAACGGAAAGTGAATGAACGGAAAAAATTAAATGTAAAGAAGTGAACTTGTAAAAAATGTAAAGAAGCAAACATGTTAAAAGAAAAATGAAAAAAAAAAAAAAAAGAAGAGTGAAAAGGAAGACAGAGTTGTATGTAAACTGTATGTAAATGTAAGAAGAAAGAAAAAACACGCTGGAAGTGGGAGTGCAACCATCAGCGCAAACACAACCACAAATATTGTTTTTTTTTTCCTTTTTCTTTTCTTCGCTTCGGCGACAGATATGGTAGGACCTAGAAAACCGGCCCAAAACTTGTGTTGCAGTTTATCTTTTTAGCGCACACTCATGTAACATAAGGATCGCTGGTTCCGAGGGTTTGCTCTCCTGCCATACTTGCCTCTCACCTCCCTCAAAAAAAAACCAACGATTCTAAAGCTACAGTTTCTGTACTTTATTGTTTTTTCCCTCCCTCGCCCCATCCCCGTCAGCGAGTAGGAAAGCGCAGCTAGGAATTTTTCCACGCAAGCGGATCCCACAACCCGACCACCCTTCCCCACGCTCACCCCATCCACCCTCCCCCACCCCAACAAAAGAAGAAAACGGCGGCAGCCACGTGACACACTCGTGTTCGTGTAGCGAAGCGTTTCGGCGACTTCGAAGACGACGACGACGACGACGACGTAGAAGAGACGGTGTATGTGACTGACCTTCTTCTTCCTTATTTATCTATTTACTTTTGTTAATTACTTCCTCTTAATTTCATTCCTCTCTTAGATTGTTGTTTATTTGCTTATTTATTTGTTTGTTTATTTGTCTGTTTATCTGTCTGTATATTCTGTTACTATCTGTTATCTTGTTACATTTATCTGTATATTAGAGTACATTTTTGTTATTGTTAAATTAAAACATCTTCTTCACAGTTTTTTCCCTCCCTCGCCCCATCCCCGTCAGCGAGTAGGAAAGCGCAGCTAGGAATTTTTCCACGCAAGCGGATCCCACAACCCGACCACCCTTCCCCACGCTCACCCCATCCACCCTCCCCCACCCCAACAAAAGAAGAAAACGGCGGCAGCCACGTGACACACTCGTGTTCGTGTAGCGAAGCGTTTCGGCGACTTCGAAGACGACGACGACGACGACGACGTAGAAGAGACGGTGTATGTGACTGACCTTCTTCTTCCTTATTTATCTATTTACTTTTGTTAATTACTTCCTCTTAATTTCATTCCTCTCTTAGATTGTTGTTTATTTGCTTATTTATTTGTTTGTTTATTTGTCTGTTTATCTGTCTGTATATTCTGTTACTATCTGTTATCTTGTTACATTTATCTGTATATTAGAGTACATTTTTGTTATTGTTAAATTAAAACATCTTCTTCACAGTTTTTTCCCTCCCTCGCCCCATCCCCGTCAGCGAGTAGGAAAGCGCAGCTAGGAATTTTTCCACGCAAGCGGATCCCACAACCCGACCACCCTTCCCCACGCTCACCCCATCCACCCTCCCCCACCCCAACAAAAGAAGAAAACGGCGGCAGCCACGTGACACACTCGTGTTCGTGTAGCGAAGCGTTTCGGCGACTTCGAAGACGACGACGACGACGACGACGTAGAAGAGACGGTGTATGTGACTGACCTTCTTCTTCCTTATTTATCTATTTACTTTTGTTAATTACTTCCTCTTAATTTCATTCCTCTCTTAGATTGTTGTTTATTTGCTTATTTATTTGTTTGTTTATTTGTCTGTTTATCTGTCTGTATATTCTGTTACTATCTGTTATCTTGTTACATTTATCTGTATATTAGAGTACATTTTTGTTATTGTTAAATTAAAACATCTTCTTCACAGTTTTTTCCCTCCCTCGCCCCATCCCCGTCAGCGAGTAGGAAAGCGCAGCTAGGAATTTTTCCACGCAAGCGGATCCCACAACCCGACCACCCTTCCCCACGCTCACCCCATCCACCCTCCCCCACCCCAACAAAAGAAGAAAACGGCGGCAGCCACGTGACACACTCGTGTTCGTGTAGCGAAGCGTTTCGGCGACTTCGAAGACGACGACGACGACGACGACGTAGAAGAGACGGTGTATGTGACTGACCTTCTTCTTCCTTATTTATCTATTTACTTTTGTTAATTACTTCCTCTTAATTTCATTCCTCTCTTAGATTGTTGTTTATTTGCTTATTTATTTGTTTGTTTATTTGTCTGTTTATCTGTCTGTATATTCTGTTACTATCTGTTATCTTGTTACATTTATCTGTATATTAGAGTACATTTTTGTTATTGTTAAATTAAAACATCTTCTTCACAGTTTTTTCCCTCCCTCGCCCCATCCCCGTCAGCGAGTAGGAAAGCGCAGCTAGGAATTTTTCCACGCAAGCGGATCCCACAACCCGACCACCCTTCCCCACGCTCACCCCATCCACCCTCCCCCACCCCAACAAAAGAAGAAAACGGCGGCAGCCACGTGACACACTCGTGTTCGTGTAGCGAAGCGTTTCGGCGACTTCGAAGACGACGACGACGACGACGACGTAGAAGAGACGGTGTATGTGACTGACCTTCTTCTTCCTTATTTATCTATTTACTTTTGTTAATTACTTCCTCTTAATTTCATTCCTCTCTTAGATTGTTGTTTATTTGCTTATTTATTTGTTTGTTTATTTGTCTGTTTATCTGTCTGTATATTCTGTTACTATCTGTTATCTTGTTACATTTATCTGTATATTAGAGTACATTTTTGTTATTGTTAAATTAAAACATCTTCTTCACAGTTTTTTCCCTCCCTCGCCCCATCCCCGTCAGCGAGTAGGAAAGCGCAGCTAGGAATTTTTCCACGCAAGCGGATCCCACAACCCGACCACCCTTCCCCACGCTCACCCCATCCACCCTCCCCCACCCCAACAAAAGAAGAAAACGGCGGCAGCCACGTGACACACTCGTGTTCGTGTAGCGAAGCGTTTCGGCGACTTCGAAGACGACGACGACGACGACGACGTAGAAGAGACGGTGTATGTGACTGACCTTCTTCTTCCTTATTTATCTATTTACTTTTGTTAATTACTTCCTCTTAATTTCATTCCTCTCTTAGATTGTTGTTTATTTGCTTATTTATTTGTTTGTTTATTTGTCTGTTTATCTGTCTGTATATTCTGTTACTATCTGTTATCTTGTTACATTTATCTGTATATTAGAGTACATTTTTGTTATTGTTAAATTAAAACATCTTCTTCACAGTTTTTTCCCTCCCTCGCCCCATCCCCGTCAGCGAGTAGGAAAGCGCAGCTAGGAATTTTTCCACGCAAGCGGATCCCACAACCCGACCACCCTTCCCCACGCTCACCCCATCCACCCTCCCCCACCCCAACAAAAGAAGAAAACGGCGGCAGCCACGTGACACACTCGTGTTCGTGTAGCGAAGCGTTTCGGCGACTTCGAAGACGACGACGACGACGACGACGTAGAAGAGACGGTGTATGTGACTGACCTTCTTCTTCCTTATTTATCTATTTACTTTTGTTAATTACTTCCTCTTAATTTCATTCCTCTCTTAGATTGTTGTTTATTTGCTTATTTATTTGTTTGTTTATTTGTCTGTTTATCTGTCTGTATATTCTGTTACTATCTGTTATCTTGTTACATTTATCTGTATATTAGAGTACATTTTTGTTATTGTTAAATTAAAACATCTTCTTCACAGTTTTTTCCCTCCCTCGCCCCATCCCCGTCAGCGAGTAGGAAAGCGCAGCTAGGAATTTTTCCACGCAAGCGGATCCCACAACCCGACCACCCTTCCCCACGCTCACCCCATCCACCCTCCCCCACCCCAACAAAAGAAGAAAACGGCGGCAGCCACGTGACACACTCGTGTTCGTGTAGCGAAGCGTTTCGGCGACTTCGAAGACGACGACGACGACGACGACGTAGAAGAGACGGTGTATGTGACTGACCTTCTTCTTCCTTATTTATCTATTTACTTTTGTTAATTACTTCCTCTTAATTTCATTCCTCTCTTAGATTGTTGTTTATTTGCTTATTTATTTGTTTGTTTATTTGTCTGTTTATCTGTCTGTATATTCTGTTACTATCTGTTATCTTGTTACATTTATCTGTATATTAGAGTACATTTTTGTTATTGTTAAATTAAAACATCTTCTTCACAGTTTTTTCCCTCCCTCGCCCCATCCCCGTCAGCGAGTAGGAAAGCGCAGCTAGGAATTTTTCCACGCAAGCGGATCCCACAACCCGACCACCCTTCCCCACGCTCACCCCATCCACCCTCCCCCACCCCAACAAAAGAAGAAAACGGCGGCAGCCACGTGACACACTCGTGTTCGTGTAGCGAAGCGTTTCGGCGACTTCGAAGACGACGACGACGACGACGACGTAGAAGAGACGGTGTATGTGACTGACCTTCTTCTTCCTTATTTATCTATTTACTTTTGTTAATTACTTCCTCTTAATTTCATTCCTCTCTTAGATTGTTGTTTATTTGCTTATTTATTTGTTTGTTTATTTGTCTGTTTATCTGTCTGTATATTCTGTTACTATCTGTTATCTTGTTACATTTATCTGTATATTAGAGTACATTTTTGTTATTGTTAAATTAAAACATCTTCTTCACAGTTTTTTCCCTCCCTCGCCCCATCCCCGTCAGCGAGTAGGAAAGCGCAGCTAGGAATTTTTCCACGCAAGCGGATCCCACAACCCGACCACCCTTCCCCACGCTCACCCCATCCACCCTCCCCCACCCCAACAAAAGAAGAAAACGGCGGCAGCCACGTGACACACTCGTGTTCGTGTAGCGAAGCGTTTCGGCGACTTCGAAGACGACGACGACGACGACGACGTAGAAGAGACGGTGTATGTGACTGACCTTCTTCTTCCTTATTTATCTATTTACTTTTGTTAATTACTTCCTCTTAATTTCATTCCTCTCTTAGATTGTTGTTTATTTGCTTATTTATTTGTTTGTTTATTTGTCTGTTTATCTGTCTGTATATTCTGTTACTATCTGTTATCTTGTTACATTTATCTGTATATTAGAGTACATTTTTGTTATTGTTAAATTAAAACATCTTCTTCACAGTTTTTTCCCTCCCTCGCCCCATCCCCGTCAGCGAGTAGGAAAGCGCAGCTAGGAATTTTTCCACGCAAGCGGATCCCACAACCCGACCACCCTTCCCCACGCTCACCCCATCCACCCTCCCCCACCCCAACAAAAGAAGAAAACGGCGGCAGCCACGTGACACACTCGTGTTCGTGTAGCGAAGCGTTTCGGCGACTTCGAAGACGACGACGACGACGACGACGTAGAAGAGACGGTGTATGTGACTGACCTTCTTCTTCCTTATTTATCTATTTACTTTTGTTAATTACTTCCTCTTAATTTCATTCCTCTCTTAGATTGTTGTTTATTTGCTTATTTATTTGTTTGTTTATTTGTCTGTTTATCTGTCTGTATATTCTGTTACTATCTGTTATCTTGTTACATTTATCTGTATATTAGAGTACATTTTTGTTATTGTTAAATTAAAACATCTTCTTCACAGTTTTTTCCCTCCCTCGCCCCATCCCCGTCAGCGAGTAGGAAAGCGCAGCTAGGAATTTTTCCACGCAAGCGGATCCCACAACCCGACCACCCTTCCCCACGCTCACCCCATCCACCCTCCCCCACCCCAACAAAAGAAGAAAACGGCGGCAGCCACGTGACACACTCGTGTTCGTGTAGCGAAGCGTTTCGGCGACTTCGAAGACGACGACGACGACGACGACGTAGAAGAGACGGTGTATGTGACTGACCTTCTTCTTCCTTATTTATCTATTTACTTTTGTTAATTACTTCCTCTTAATTTCATTCCTCTCTTAGATTGTTGTTTATTTGCTTATTTATTTGTTTGTTTATTTGTCTGTTTATCTGTCTGTATATTCTGTTACTATCTGTTATCTTGTTACATTTATCTGTATATTAGAGTACATTTTTGTTATTGTTAAATTAAAACATCTTCTTCACAGTTTTTTCCCTCCCTCGCCCCATCCCCGTCAGCGAGTAGGAAAGCGCAGCTAGGAATTTTTCCACGCAAGCGGATCCCACAACCCGACCACCCTTCCCCACGCTCACCCCATCCACCCTCCCCCACCCCAACAAAAGAAGAAAACGGCGGCAGCCACGTGACACACTCGTGTTCGTGTAGCGAAGCGTTTCGGCGACTTCGAAGACGACGACGACGACGACGACGTAGAAGAGACGGTGTATGTGACTGACCTTCTTCTTCCTTATTTATCTATTTACTTTTGTTAATTACTTCCTCTTAATTTCATTCCTCTCTTAGATTGTTGTTTATTTGCTTATTTATTTGTTTGTTTATTTGTCTGTTTATCTGTCTGTATATTCTGTTACTATCTGTTATCTTGTTACATTTATCTGTATATTAGAGTACATTTTTGTTATTGTTAAATTAAAACATCTTCTTCACAGTTTTTTCCCTCCCTCGCCCCATCCCCGTCAGCGAGTAGGAAAGCGCAGCTAGGAATTTTTCCACGCAAGCGGATCCCACAACCCGACCACCCTTCCCCACGCTCACCCCATCCACCCTCCCCCACCCCAACAAAAGAAGAAAACGGCGGCAGCCACGTGACACACTCGTGTTCGTGTAGCGAAGCGTTTCGGCGACTTCGAAGACGACGACGACGACGACGACGTAGAAGAGACGGTGTATGTGACTGACCTTCTTCTTCCTTATTTATCTATTTACTTTTGTTAATTACTTCCTCTTAATTTCATTCCTCTCTTAGATTGTTGTTTATTTGCTTATTTATTTGTTTGTTTATTTGTCTGTTTATCTGTCTGTATATTCTGTTACTATCTGTTATCTTGTTACATTTATCTGTATATTAGAGTACATTTTTGTTATTGTTAAATTAAAACATCTTCTTCACAGTTTTTTCCCTCCCTCGCCCCATCCCCGTCAGCGAGTAGGAAAGCGCAGCTAGGAATTTTTCCACGCAAGCGGATCCCACAACCCGACCACCCTTCCCCACGCTCACCCCATCCACCCTCCCCCACCCCAACAAAAGAAGAAAACGGCGGCAGCCACGTGACACACTCGTGTTCGTGTAGCGAAGCGTTTCGGCGACTTCGAAGACGACGACGACGACGACGACGTAGAAGAGACGGTGTATGTGACTGACCTTCTTCTTCCTTATTTATCTATTTACTTTTGTTAATTACTTCCTCTTAATTTCATTCCTCTCTTAGATTGTTGTTTATTTGCTTATTTATTTGTTTGTTTATTTGTCTGTTTATCTGTCTGTATATTCTGTTACTATCTGTTATCTTGTTACATTTATCTGTATATTAGAGTACATTTTTGTTATTGTTAAATTAAAACATCTTCTTCACAGTTTTTTCCCTCCCTCGCCCCATCCCCGTCAGCGAGTAGGAAAGCGCAGCTAGGAATTTTTCCACGCAAGCGGATCCCACAACCCGACCACCCTTCCCCACGCTCACCCCATCCACCCTCCCCCACCCCAACAAAAGAAGAAAACGGCGGCAGCCACGTGACACACTCGTGTTCGTGTAGCGAAGCGTTTCGGCGACTTCGAAGACGACGACGACGACGACGACGTAGAAGAGACGGTGTATGTGACTGACCTTCTTCTTCCTTATTTATCTATTTACTTTTGTTAATTACTTCCTCTTAATTTCATTCCTCTCTTAGATTGTTGTTTATTTGCTTATTTATTTGTTTGTTTATTTGTCTGTTTATCTGTCTGTATATTCTGTTACTATCTGTTATCTTGTTACATTTATCTGTATATTAGAGTACATTTTTGTTATTGTTAAATTAAAACATCTTCTTCACAGTTTTTTCCCTCCCTCGCCCCATCCCCGTCAGCGAGTAGGAAAGCGCAGCTAGGAATTTTTCCACGCAAGCGGATCCCACAACCCGACCACCCTTCCCCACGCTCACCCCATCCACCCTCCCCCACCCCAACAAAAGAAGAAAACGGCGGCAGCCACGTGACACACTCGTGTTCGTGTAGCGAAGCGTTTCGGCGACTTCGAAGACGACGACGACGACGACGACGTAGAAGAGACGGTGTATGTGACTGACCTTCTTCTTCCTTATTTATCTATTTACTTTTGTTAATTACTTCCTCTTAATTTCATTCCTCTCTTAGATTGTTGTTTATTTGCTTATTTATTTGTTTGTTTATTTGTCTGTTTATCTGTCTGTATATTCTGTTACTATCTGTTATCTTGTTACATTTATCTGTATATTAGAGTACATTTTTGTTATTGTTAAATTAAAACATCTTCTTCACAGTTTTTTCCCTCCCTCGCCCCATCCCCGTCAGCGAGTAGGAAAGCGCAGCTAGGAATTTTTCCACGCAAGCGGATCCCACAACCCGACCACCCTTCCCCACGCTCACCCCATCCACCCTCCCCCACCCCAACAAAAGAAGAAAACGGCGGCAGCCACGTGACACACTCGTGTTCGTGTAGCGAAGCGTTTCGGCGACTTCGAAGACGACGACGACGACGACGACGTAGAAGAGACGGTGTATGTGACTGACCTTCTTCTTCCTTATTTATCTATTTACTTTTGTTAATTACTTCCTCTTAATTTCATTCCTCTCTTAGATTGTTGTTTATTTGCTTATTTATTTGTTTGTTTATTTGTCTGTTTATCTGTCTGTATATTCTGTTACTATCTGTTATCTTGTTACATTTATCTGTATATTAGAGTACATTTTTGTTATTGTTAAATTAAAACATCTTCTTCACAGTTTTTTCCCTCCCTCGCCCCATCCCCGTCAGCGAGTAGGAAAGCGCAGCTAGGAATTTTTCCACGCAAGCGGATCCCACAACCCGACCACCCTTCCCCACGCTCACCCCATCCACCCTCCCCCACCCCAACAAAAGAAGAAAACGGCGGCAGCCACGTGACACACTCGTGTTCGTGTAGCGAAGCGTTTCGGCGACTTCGAAGACGACGACGACGACGACGACGTAGAAGAGACGGTGTATGTGACTGACCTTCTTCTTCCTTATTTATCTATTTACTTTTGTTAATTACTTCCTCTTAATTTCATTCCTCTCTTAGATTGTTGTTTATTTGCTTATTTATTTGTTTGTTTATTTGTCTGTTTATCTGTCTGTATATTCTGTTACTATCTGTTATCTTGTTACATTTATCTGTATATTAGAGTACATTTTTGTTATTGTTAAATTAAAACATCTTCTTCACAGTTTTTTCCCTCCCTCGCCCCATCCCCGTCAGCGAGTAGGAAAGCGCAGCTAGGAATTTTTCCACGCAAGCGGATCCCACAACCCGACCACCCTTCCCCACGCTCACCCCATCCACCCTCCCCCACCCCAACAAAAGAAGAAAACGGCGGCAGCCACGTGACACACTCGTGTTCGTGTAGCGAAGCGTTTCGGCGACTTCGAAGACGACGACGACGACGACGACGTAGAAGAGACGGTGTATGTGACTGACCTTCTTCTTCCTTATTTATCTATTTACTTTTGTTAATTACTTCCTCTTAATTTCATTCCTCTCTTAGATTGTTGTTTATTTGCTTATTTATTTGTTTGTTTATTTGTCTGTTTATCTGTCTGTATATTCTGTTACTATCTGTTATCTTGTTACATTTATCTGTATATTAGAGTACATTTTTGTTATTGTTAAATTAAAACATCTTCTTCACAGTTTTTTCCCTCCCTCGCCCCATCCCCGTCAGCGAGTAGGAAAGCGCAGCTAGGAATTTTTCCACGCAAGCGGATCCCACAACCCGACCACCCTTCCCCACGCTCACCCCATCCACCCTCCCCCACCCCAACAAAAGAAGAAAACGGCGGCAGCCACGTGACACACTCGTGTTCGTGTAGCGAAGCGTTTCGGCGACTTCGAAGACGACGACGACGACGACGACGTAGAAGAGACGGTGTATGTGACTGACCTTCTTCTTCCTTATTTATCTATTTACTTTTGTTAATTACTTCCTCTTAATTTCATTCCTCTCTTAGATTGTTGTTTATTTGCTTATTTATTTGTTTGTTTATTTGTCTGTTTATCTGTCTGTATATTCTGTTACTATCTGTTATCTTGTTACATTTATCTGTATATTAGAGTACATTTTTGTTATTGTTAAATTAAAACATCTTCTTCACAGTTTTTTCCCTCCCTCGCCCCATCCCCGTCAGCGAGTAGGAAAGCGCAGCTAGGAATTTTTCCACGCAAGCGGATCCCACAACCCGACCACCCTTCCCCACGCTCACCCCATCCACCCTCCCCCACCCCAACAAAAGAAGAAAACGGCGGCAGCCACGTGACACACTCGTGTTCGTGTAGCGAAGCGTTTCGGCGACTTCGAAGACGACGACGACGACGACGACGTAGAAGAGACGGTGTATGTGACTGACCTTCTTCTTCCTTATTTATCTATTTACTTTTGTTAATTACTTCCTCTTAATTTCATTCCTCTCTTAGATTGTTGTTTATTTGCTTATTTATTTGTTTGTTTATTTGTCTGTTTATCTGTCTGTATATTCTGTTACTATCTGTTATCTTGTTACATTTATCTGTATATTAGAGTACATTTTTGTTATTGTTAAATTAAAACATCTTCTTCACAGTTTTTTCCCTCCCTCGCCCCATCCCCGTCAGCGAGTAGGAAAGCGCAGCTAGGAATTTTTCCACGCAAGCGGATCCCACAACCCGACCACCCTTCCCCACGCTCACCCCATCCACCCTCCCCCACCCCAACAAAAGAAGAAAACGGCGGCAGCCACGTGACACACTCGTGTTCGTGTAGCGAAGCGTTTCGGCGACTTCGAAGACGACGACGACGACGACGACGTAGAAGAGACGGTGTATGTGACTGACCTTCTTCTTCCTTATTTATCTATTTACTTTTGTTAATTACTTCCTCTTAATTTCATTCCTCTCTTAGATTGTTGTTTATTTGCTTATTTATTTGTTTGTTTATTTGTCTGTTTATCTGTCTGTATATTCTGTTACTATCTGTTATCTTGTTACATTTATCTGTATATTAGAGTACATTTTTGTTATTGTTAAATTAAAACATCTTCTTCACAGTTTTTTCCCTCCCTCGCCCCATCCCCGTCAGCGAGTAGGAAAGCGCAGCTAGGAATTTTTCCACGCAAGCGGATCCCACAACCCGACCACCCTTCCCCACGCTCACCCCATCCACCCTCCCCCACCCCAACAAAAGAAGAAAACGGCGGCAGCCACGTGACACACTCGTGTTCGTGTAGCGAAGCGTTTCGGCGACTTCGAAGACGACGACGACGACGACGACGTAGAAGAGACGGTGTATGTGACTGACCTTCTTCTTCCTTATTTATCTATTTACTTTTGTTAATTACTTCCTCTTAATTTCATTCCTCTCTTAGATTGTTGTTTATTTGCTTATTTATTTGTTTGTTTATTTGTCTGTTTATCTGTCTGTATATTCTGTTACTATCTGTTATCTTGTTACATTTATCTGTATATTAGAGTACATTTTTGTTATTGTTAAATTAAAACATCTTCTTCACAGTTTTTTCCCTCCCTCGCCCCATCCCCGTCAGCGAGTAGGAAAGCGCAGCTAGGAATTTTTCCACGCAAGCGGATCCCACAACCCGACCACCCTTCCCCACGCTCACCCCATCCACCCTCCCCCACCCCAACAAAAGAAGAAAACGGCGGCAGCCACGTGACACACTCGTGTTCGTGTAGCGAAGCGTTTCGGCGACTTCGAAGACGACGACGACGACGACGACGTAGAAGAGACGGTGTATGTGACTGACCTTCTTCTTCCTTATTTATCTATTTACTTTTGTTAATTACTTCCTCTTAATTTCATTCCTCTCTTAGATTGTTGTTTATTTGCTTATTTATTTGTTTGTTTATTTGTCTGTTTATCTGTCTGTATATTCTGTTACTATCTGTTATCTTGTTATATTTATCTGTATATTAGAGTACATTTTTGTTATTGTTAAATTAAAACATCTTCTTCACAGTTTTTTCCCTCCCTCGCCCCATCCCCGTCAGCGAGTAGGAAAGCGCAGCTAGGAATTTTTCCACGCAAGCGGATCCCACAACCCGACCACCCTTCCCCACGCTCACCCCATCCACCCTCCCCCACCCCAACAAAAGAAGAAAACGGCGGCAGCCACGTGACACACTCGTGTTCGTGTAGCGAAGCGTTTCGGCGACTTCGAAGACGACGACGACGACGACGACGTAGAAGAGACGGTGTATGTGACTGACCTTCTTCTTCCTTATTTATCTATTTACTTTTGTTAATTACTTCCTCTTAATTTCATTCCTCTCTTAGATTGTTGTTTATTTGCTTATTTATTTGTTTGTTTATTTGTCTGTTTATCTGTCTGTATATTCTGTTACTATCTGTTATCTTGTTACATTTATCTGTATATTAGAGTACATTTTTGTTATTGTTAAATTAAAACATCTTCTTCACAGTTTTTTCCCTCCCTCGCCCCATCCCCGTCAGCGAGTAGGAAAGCGCAGCTAGGAATTTTTCCACGCAAGCGGATCCCACAACCCGACCACCCTTCCCCACGCTCACCCCATCCACCCTCCCCCACCCCAACAAAAGAAGAAAACGGCGGCAGCCACGTGACACACTCGTGTTCGTGTAGCGAAGCGTTTCGGCGACTTCGAAGACGACGACGACGACGACGACGTAGAAGAGACGGTGTATGTGACTGACCTTCTTCTTCCTTATTTATCTATTTACTTTTGTTAATTACTTCCTCTTAATTTCATTCCTCTCTTAGATTGTTGTTTATTTGCTTATTTATTTGTTTGTTTATTTGTCTGTTTATCTGTCTGTATATTCTGTTACTATCTGTTATCTTGTTACATTTATCTGTATATTAGAGTACATTTTTGTTATTGTTAAATTAAAACATCTTCTTCACAGTTTTTTCCCTCCCTCGCCCCATCCCCGTCAGCGAGTAGGAAAGCGCAGCTAGGAATTTTTCCACGCAAGCGGATCCCACAACCCGACCACCCTTCCCCACGCTCACCCCATCCACCCTCCCCCACCCCAACAAAAGAAGAAAACGGCGGCAGCCACGTGACACACTCGTGTTCGTGTAGCGAAGCGTTTCGGCGACTTCGAAGACGACGACGACGACGACGACGTAGAAGAGACGGTGTATGTGACTGACCTTCTTCTTCCTTATTTATCTATTTACTTTTGTTAATTACTTCCTCTTAATTTCATTCCTCTCTTAGATTGTTGTTTATTTGCTTATTTATTTGTTTGTTTATTTGTCTGTTTATCTGTCTGTATATTCTGTTACTATCTGTTATCTTGTTACATTTATCTGTATATTAGAGTACATTTTTGTTATTGTTAAATTAAAACATCTTCTTCACAGTTTTTTCCCTCCCTCGCCCCATCCCCGTCAGCGAGTAGGAAAGCGCAGCTAGGAATTTTTCCACGCAAGCGGATCCCACAACCCGACCACCCTTCCCCACGCTCACCCCATCCACCCTCCCCCACCCCAACAAAAGAAGAAAACGGCGGCAGCCACGTGACACACTCGTGTTCGTGTAGCGAAGCGTTTCGGCGACTTCGAAGACGACGACGACGACGACGACGTAGAAGAGACGGTGTATGTGACTGACCTTCTTCTTCCTTATTTATCTATTTACTTTTGTTAATTACTTCCTCTTAATTTCATTCCTCTCTTAGATTGTTGTTTATTTGCTTATTTATTTGTTTGTTTATTTGTCTGTTTATCTGTCTGTATATTCTGTTACTATCTGTTATCTTGTTACATTTATCTGTATATTAGAGTACATTTTTGTTATTGTTAAATTAAAACATCTTCTTCACAGTTTTTTCCCTCCCTCGCCCCATCCCCGTCAGCGAGTAGGAAAGCGCAGCTAGGAATTTTTCCACGCAAGCGGATCCCACAACCCGACCACCCTTCCCCACGCTCACCCCATCCACCCTCCCCCACCCCAACAAAAGAAGAAAACGGCGGCAGCCACGTGACACACTCGTGTTCGTGTAGCGAAGCGTTTCGGCGACTTCGAAGACGACGACGACGACGACGACGTAGAAGAGACGGTGTATGTGACTGACCTTCTTCTTCCTTATTTATCTATTTACTTTTGTTAATTACTTCCTCTTAATTTCATTCCTCTCTTAGATTGTTGTTTATTTGCTTATTTATTTGTTTGTTTATTTGTCTGTTTATCTGTCTGTATATTCTGTTACTATCTGTTATCTTGTTACATTTATCTGTATATTAGAGTACATTTTTGTTATTGTTAAATTAAAACATCTTCTTCACAGTTTTTTCCCTCCCTCGCCCCATCCCCGTCAGCGAGTAGGAAAGCGCAGCTAGGAATTTTTCCACGCAAGCGGATCCCACAACCCGACCACCCTTCCCCACGCTCACCCCATCCACCCTCCCCCACCCCAACAAAAGAAGAAAACGGCGGCAGCCACGTGACACACTCGTGTTCGTGTAGCGAAGCGTTTCGGCGACTTCGAAGACGACGACGACGACGACGACGTAGAAGAGACGGTGTATGTGACTGACCTTCTTCTTCCTTATTTATCTATTTACTTTTGTTAATTACTTCCTCTTAATTTCATTCCTCTCTTAGATTGTTGTTTATTTGCTTATTTATTTGTTTGTTTATTTGTCTGTTTATCTGTCTGTATATTCTGTTACTATCTGTTATCTTGTTACATTTATCTGTATATTAGAGTACATTTTTGTTATTGTTAAATTAAAACATCTTCTTCACAGTTTTTTCCCTCCCTCGCCCCATCCCCGTCAGCGAGTAGGAAAGCGCAGCTAGGAATTTTTCCACGCAAGCGGATCCCACAACCCGACCACCCTTCCCCACGCTCACCCCATCCACCCTCCCCCACCCCAACAAAAGAAGAAAACGGCGGCAGCCACGTGACACACTCGTGTTCGTGTAGCGAAGCGTTTCGGCGACTTCGAAGACGACGACGACGACGACGACGTAGAAGAGACGGTGTATGTGACTGACCTTCTTCTTCCTTATTTATCTATTTACTTTTGTTAATTACTTCCTCTTAATTTCATTCCTCTCTTAGATTGTTGTTTATTTGCTTATTTATTTGTTTGTTTATTTGTCTGTTTATCTGTCTGTATATTCTGTTACTATCTGTTATCTTGTTACATTTATCTGTATATTAGAGTACATTTTTGTTATTGTTAAATTAAAACATCTTCTTCACAGTTTTTTCCCTCCCTCGCCCCATCCCCGTCAGCGAGTAGGAAAGCGCAGCTAGGAATTTTTCCACGCAAGCGGATCCCACAACCCGACCACCCTTCCCCACGCTCACCCCATCCACCCTCCCCCACCCCAACAAAAGAAGAAAACGGCGGCAGCCACGTGACACACTCGTGTTCGTGTAGCGAAGCGTTTCGGCGACTTCGAAGACGACGACGACGACGACGACGTAGAAGAGACGGTGTATGTGACTGACCTTCTTCTTCCTTATTTATCTATTTACTTTTGTTAATTACTTCCTCTTAATTTCATTCCTCTCTTAGATTGTTGTTTATTTGCTTATTTATTTGTTTGTTTATTTGTCTGTTTATCTGTCTGTATATTCTGTTACTATCTGTTATCTTGTTACATTTATCTGTATATTAGAGTACATTTTTGTTATTGTTAAATTAAAACATCTTCTTCACAGTTTTTTCCCTCCCTCGCCCCATCCCCGTCAGCGAGTAGGAAAGCGCAGCTAGGAATTTTTCCACGCAAGCGGATCCCACAACCCGACCACCCTTCCCCACGCTCACCCCATCCACCCTCCCCCACCCCAACAAAAGAAGAAAACGGCGGCAGCCACGTGACACACTCGTGTTCGTGTAGCGAAGCGTTTCGGCGACTTCGAAGACGACGACGACGACGACGACGTAGAAGAGACGGTGTATGTGACTGACCTTCTTCTTCCTTATTTATCTATTTACTTTTGTTAATTACTTCCTCTTAATTTCATTCCTCTCTTAGATTGTTGTTTATTTGCTTATTTATTTGTTTGTTTATTTGTCTGTTTATCTGTCTGTATATTCTGTTACTATCTGTTATCTTGTTACATTTATCTGTATATTAGAGTACATTTTTGTTATTGTTAAATTAAAACATCTTCTTCACAGTTTTTTCCCTCCCTCGCCCCATCCCCGTCAGCGAGTAGGAAAGCGCAGCTAGGAATTTTTCCACGCAAGCGGATCCCACAACCCGACCACCCTTCCCCACGCTCACCCCATCCACCCTCCCCCACCCCAACAAAAGAAGAAAACGGCGGCAGCCACGTGACACACTCGTGTTCGTGTAGCGAAGCGTTTCGGCGACTTCGAAGACGACGACGACGACGACGACGTAGAAGAGACGGTGTATGTGACTGACCTTCTTCTTCCTTATTTATCTATTTACTTTTGTTAATTACTTCCTCTTAATTTCATTCCTCTCTTAGATTGTTGTTTATTTGCTTATTTATTTGTTTGTTTATTTGTCTGTTTATCTGTCTGTATATTCTGTTACTATCTGTTATCTTGTTATATTTATCTGTATATTAGAGTACATTTTTGTTATTGTTAAATTAAAACATCTTCTTCACAGTTTTTTCCCTCCCTCGCCCCATCCCCGTCAGCGAGTAGGAAAGCGCAGCTAGGAATTTTTCCACGCAAGCGGATCCCACAACCCGACCACCCTTCCCCACGCTCACCCCATCCACCCTCCCCCACCCCAACAAAAGAAGAAAACGGCGGCAGCCACGTGACACACTCGTGTTCGTGTAGCGAAGCGTTTCGGCGACTTCGAAGACGACGACGACGACGACGACGTAGAAGAGACGGTGTATGTGACTGACCTTCTTCTTCCTTATTTATCTATTTACTTTTGTTAATTACTTCCTCTTAATTTCATTCCTCTCTTAGATTGTTGTTTATTTGCTTATTTATTTGTTTGTTTATTTGTCTGTTTATCTGTCTGTATATTCTGTTACTATCTGTTATCTTGTTACATTTATCTGTATATTAGAGTACATTTTTGTTATTGTTAAATTAAAACATCTTCTTCACAGTTTTTTCCCTCCCTCGCCCCATCCCCGTCAGCGAGTAGGAAAGCGCAGCTAGGAATTTTTCCACGCAAGCGGATCCCACAACCCGACCACCCTTCCCCACGCTCACCCCATCCACCCTCCCCCACCCCAACAAAAGAAGAAAACGGCGGCAGCCACGTGACACACTCGTGTTCGTGTAGCGAAGCGTTTCGGCGACTTCGAAGACGACGACGACGACGACGACGTAGAAGAGACGGTGTATGTGACTGACCTTCTTCTTCCTTATTTATCTATTTACTTTTGTTAATTACTTCCTCTTAATTTCATTCCTCTCTTAGATTGTTGTTTATTTGCTTATTTATTTGTTTGTTTATTTGTCTGTTTATCTGTCTGTATATTCTGTTACTATCTGTTATCTTGTTACATTTATCTGTATATTAGAGTACATTTTTGTTATTGTTAAATTAAAACATCTTCTTCACAGTTTTTTCCCTCCCTCGCCCCATCCCCGTCAGCGAGTAGGAAAGCGCAGCTAGGAATTTTTCCACGCAAGCGGATCCCACAACCCGACCACCCTTCCCCACGCTCACCCCATCCACCCTCCCCCACCCCAACAAAAGAAGAAAACGGCGGCAGCCACGTGACACACTCGTGTTCGTGTAGCGAAGCGTTTCGGCGACTTCGAAGACGACGACGACGACGACGACGTAGAAGAGACGGTGTATGTGACTGACCTTCTTCTTCCTTATTTATCTATTTACTTTTGTTAATTACTTCCTCTTAATTTCATTCCTCTCTTAGATTGTTGTTTATTTGCTTATTTATTTGTTTGTTTATTTGTCTGTTTATCTGTCTGTATATTCTGTTACTATCTGTTATCTTGTTACATTTATCTGTATATTAGAGTACATTTTTGTTATTGTTAAATTAAAACATCTTCTTCACAGTTTTTTCCCTCCCTCGCCCCATCCCCGTCAGCGAGTAGGAAAGCGCAGCTAGGAATTTTTCCACGCAAGCGGATCCCACAACCCGACCACCCTTCCCCACGCTCACCCCATCCACCCTCCCCCACCCCAACAAAAGAAGAAAACGGCGGCAGCCACGTGACACACTCGTGTTCGTGTAGCGAAGCGTTTCGGCGACTTCGAAGACGACGACGACGACGACGACGTAGAAGAGACGGTGTATGTGACTGACCTTCTTCTTCCTTATTTATCTATTTACTTTTGTTAATTACTTCCTCTTAATTTCATTCCTCTCTTAGATTGTTGTTTATTTGCTTATTTATTTGTTTGTTTATTTGTCTGTTTATCTGTCTGTATATTCTGTTACTATCTGTTATCTTGTTACATTTATCTGTATATTAGAGTACATTTTTGTTATTGTTAAATTAAAACATCTTCTTCACAGTTTTTTCCCTCCCTCGCCCCATCCCCGTCAGCGAGTAGGAAAGCGCAGCTAGGAATTTTTCCACGCAAGCGGATCCCACAACCCGACCACCCTTCCCCACGCTCACCCCATCCACCCTCCCCCACCCCAACAAAAGAAGAAAACGGCGGCAGCCACGTGACACACTCGTGTTCGTGTAGCGAAGCGTTTCGGCGACTTCGAAGACGACGACGACGACGACGACGTAGAAGAGACGGTGTATGTGACTGACCTTCTTCTTCCTTATTTATCTATTTACTTTTGTTAATTACTTCCTCTTAATTTCATTCCTCTCTTAGATTGTTGTTTATTTGCTTATTTATTTGTTTGTTTATTTGTCTGTTTATCTGTCTGTATATTCTGTTACTATCTGTTATCTTGTTACATTTATCTGTATATTAGAGTACATTTTTGTTATTGTTAAATTAAAACATCTTCTTCACAGTTTTTTCCCTCCCTCGCCCCATCCCCGTCAGCGAGTAGGAAAGCGCAGCTAGGAATTTTTCCACGCAAGCGGATCCCACAACCCGACCACCCTTCCCCACGCTCACCCCATCCACCCTCCCCCACCCCAACAAAAGAAGAAAACGGCGGCAGCCACGTGACACACTCGTGTTCGTGTAGCGAAGCGTTTCGGCGACTTCGAAGACGACGACGACGACGACGACGTAGAAGAGACGGTGTATGTGACTGACCTTCTTCTTCCTTATTTATCTATTTACTTTTGTTAATTACTTCCTCTTAATTTCATTCCTCTCTTAGATTGTTGTTTATTTGCTTATTTATTTGTTTGTTTATTTGTCTGTTTATCTGTCTGTATATTCTGTTACTATCTGTTATCTTGTTACATTTATCTGTATATTAGAGTACATTTTTGTTATTGTTAAATTAAAACATCTTCTTCACAGTTTTTTCCCTCCCTCGCCCCATCCCCGTCAGCGAGTAGGAAAGCGCAGCTAGGAATTTTTCCACGCAAGCGGATCCCACAACCCGACCACCCTTCCCCACGCTCACCCCATCCACCCTCCCCCACCCCAACAAAAGAAGAAAACGGCGGCAGCCACGTGACACACTCGTGTTCGTGTAGCGAAGCGTTTCGGCGACTTCGAAGACGACGACGACGACGACGACGTAGAAGAGACGGTGTATGTGACTGACCTTCTTCTTCCTTATTTATCTATTTACTTTTGTTAATTACTTCCTCTTAATTTCATTCCTCTCTTAGATTGTTGTTTATTTGCTTATTTATTTGTTTGTTTATTTGTCTGTTTATCTGTCTGTATATTCTGTTACTATCTGTTATCTTGTTACATTTATCTGTATATTAGAGTACATTTTTGTTATTGTTAAATTAAAACATCTTCTTCACAGTTTTTTCCCTCCCTCGCCCCATCCCCGTCAGCGAGTAGGAAAGCGCAGCTAGGAATTTTTCCACGCAAGCGGATCCCACAACCCGACCACCCTTCCCCACGCTCACCCCATCCACCCTCCCCCACCCCAACAAAAGAAGAAAACGGCGGCAGCCACGTGACACACTCGTGTTCGTGTAGCGAAGCGTTTCGGCGACTTCGAAGACGACGACGACGACGACGACGTAGAAGAGACGGTGTATGTGACTGACCTTCTTCTTCCTTATTTATCTATTTACTTTTGTTAATTACTTCCTCTTAATTTCATTCCTCTCTTAGATTGTTGTTTATTTGCTTATTTATTTGTTTGTTTATTTGTCTGTTTATCTGTCTGTATATTCTGTTACTATCTGTTATCTTGTTACATTTATCTGTATATTAGAGTACATTTTTGTTATTGTTAAATTAAAACATCTTCTTCACAGTTTTTTCCCTCCCTCGCCCCATCCCCGTCAGCGAGTAGGAAAGCGCAGCTAGGAATTTTTCCACGCAAGCGGATCCCACAACCCGACCACCCTTCCCCACGCTCACCCCATCCACCCTCCCCCACCCCAACAAAAGAAGAAAACGGCGGCAGCCACGTGACACACTCGTGTTCGTGTAGCGAAGCGTTTCGGCGACTTCGAAGACGACGACGACGACGACGACGTAGAAGAGACGGTGTATGTGACTGACCTTCTTCTTCCTTATTTATCTATTTACTTTTGTTAATTACTTCCTCTTAATTTCATTCCTCTCTTAGATTGTTGTTTATTTGCTTATTTATTTGTTTGTTTATTTGTCTGTTTATCTGTCTGTATATTCTGTTACTATCTGTTATCTTGTTACATTTATCTGTATATTAGAGTACATTTTTGTTATTGTTAAATTAAAACATCTTCTTCACAGTTTTTTCCCTCCCTCGCCCCATCCCCGTCAGCGAGTAGGAAAGCGCAGCTAGGAATTTTTCCACGCAAGCGGATCCCACAACCCGACCACCCTTCCCCACGCTCACCCCATCCACCCTCCCCCACCCCAACAAAAGAAGAAAACGGCGGCAGCCACGTGACACACTCGTGTTCGTGTAGCGAAGCGTTTCGGCGACTTCGAAGACGACGACGACGACGACGACGTAGAAGAGACGGTGTATGTGACTGACCTTCTTCTTCCTTATTTATCTATTTACTTTTGTTAATTACTTCCTCTTAATTTCATTCCTCTCTTAGATTGTTGTTTATTTGCTTATTTATTTGTTTGTTTATTTGTCTGTTTATCTGTCTGTATATTCTGTTACTATCTGTTATCTTGTTACATTTATCTGTATATTAGAGTACATTTTTGTTATTGTTAAATTAAAACATCTTCTTCACAGTTTTTTCCCTCCCTCGCCCCATCCCCGTCAGCGAGTAGGAAAGCGCAGCTAGGAATTTTTCCACGCAAGCGGATCCCACAACCCGACCACCCTTCCCCACGCTCACCCCATCCACCCTCCCCCACCCCAACAAAAGAAGAAAACGGCGGCAGCCACGTGACACACTCGTGTTCGTGTAGCGAAGCGTTTCGGCGACTTCGAAGACGACGACGACGACGACGACGTAGAAGAGACGGTGTATGTGACTGACCTTCTTCTTCCTTATTTATCTATTTACTTTTGTTAATTACTTCCTCTTAATTTCATTCCTCTCTTAGATTGTTGTTTATTTGCTTATTTATTTGTTTGTTTATTTGTCTGTTTATCTGTCTGTATATTCTGTTACTATCTGTTATCTTGTTACATTTATCTGTATATTAGAGTACATTTTTGTTATTGTTAAATTAAAACATCTTCTTCACAGTTTTTTCCCTCCCTCGCCCCATCCCCGTCAGCGAGTAGGAAAGCGCAGCTAGGAATTTTTCCACGCAAGCGGATCCCACAACCCGACCACCCTTCCCCACGCTCACCCCATCCACCCTCCCCCACCCCAACAAAAGAAGAAAACGGCGGCAGCCACGTGACACACTCGTGTTCGTGTAGCGAAGCGTTTCGGCGACTTCGAAGACGACGACGACGACGACGACGTAGAAGAGACGGTGTATGTGACTGACCTTCTTCTTCCTTATTTATCTATTTACTTTTGTTAATTACTTCCTCTTAATTTCATTCCTCTCTTAGATTGTTGTTTATTTGCTTATTTATTTGTTTGTTTATTTGTCTGTTTATCTGTCTGTATATTCTGTTACTATCTGTTATCTTGTTACATTTATCTGTATATTAGAGTACATTTTTGTTATTGTTAAATTAAAACATCTTCTTCACAGTTTTTTCCCTCCCTCGCCCCATCCCCGTCAGCGAGTAGGAAAGCGCAGCTAGGAATTTTTCCACGCAAGCGGATCCCACAACCCGACCACCCTTCCCCACGCTCACCCCATCCACCCTCCCCCACCCCAACAAAAGAAGAAAACGGCGGCAGCCACGTGACACACTCGTGTTCGTGTAGCGAAGCGTTTCGGCGACTTCGAAGACGACGACGACGACGACGACGTAGAAGAGACGGTGTATGTGACTGACCTTCTTCTTCCTTATTTATCTATTTACTTTTGTTAATTACTTCCTCTTAATTTCATTCCTCTCTTAGATTGTTGTTTATTTGCTTATTTATTTGTTTGTTTATTTGTCTGTTTATCTGTCTGTATATTCTGTTACTATCTGTTATCTTGTTACATTTATCTGTATATTAGAGTACATTTTTGTTATTGTTAAATTAAAACATCTTCTTCACAGTTTTTTCCCTCCCTCGCCCCATCCCCGTCAGCGAGTAGGAAAGCGCAGCTAGGAATTTTTCCACGCAAGCGGATCCCACAACCCGACCACCCTTCCCCACGCTCACCCCATCCACCCTCCCCCACCCCAACAAAAGAAGAAAACGGCGGCAGCCACGTGACACACTCGTGTTCGTGTAGCGAAGCGTTTCGGCGACTTCGAAGACGACGACGACGACGACGACGTAGAAGAGACGGTGTATGTGACTGACCTTCTTCTTCCTTATTTATCTATTTACTTTTGTTAATTACTTCCTCTTAATTTCATTCCTCTCTTAGATTGTTGTTTATTTGCTTATTTATTTGTTTGTTTATTTGTCTGTTTATCTGTCTGTATATTCTGTTACTATCTGTTATCTTGTTACATTTATCTGTATATTAGAGTACATTTTTGTTATTGTTAAATTAAAACATCTTCTTCACAGTTTTTTCCCTCCCTCGCCCCATCCCCGTCAGCGAGTAGGAAAGCGCAGCTAGGAATTTTTCCACGCAAGCGGATCCCACAACCCGACCACCCTTCCCCACGCTCACCCCATCCACCCTCCCCCACCCCAACAAAAGAAGAAAACGGCGGCAGCCACGTGACACACTCGTGTTCGTGTAGCGAAGCGTTTCGGCGACTTCGAAGACGACGACGACGACGACGACGTAGAAGAGACGGTGTATGTGACTGACCTTCTTCTTCCTTATTTATCTATTTACTTTTGTTAATTACTTCCTCTTAATTTCATTCCTCTCTTAGATTGTTGTTTATTTGCTTATTTATTTGTTTGTTTATTTGTCTGTTTATCTGTCTGTATATTCTGTTACTATCTGTTATCTTGTTACATTTATCTGTATATTAGAGTACATTTTTGTTATTGTTAAATTAAAACATCTTCTTCACAGTTTTTTCCCTCCCTCGCCCCATCCCCGTCAGCGAGTAGGAAAGCGCAGCTAGGAATTTTTCCACGCAAGCGGATCCCACAACCCGACCACCCTTCCCCACGCTCACCCCATCCACCCTCCCCCACCCCAACAAAAGAAGAAAACGGCGGCAGCCACGTGACACACTCGTGTTCGTGTAGCGAAGCGTTTCGGCGACTTCGAAGACGACGACGACGACGACGACGTAGAAGAGACGGTGTATGTGACTGACCTTCTTCTTCCTTATTTATCTATTTACTTTTGTTAATTACTTCCTCTTAATTTCATTCCTCTCTTAGATTGTTGTTTATTTGCTTATTTATTTGTTTGTTTATTTGTCTGTTTATCTGTCTGTATATTCTGTTACTATCTGTTATCTTGTTACATTTATCTGTATATTAGAGTACATTTTTGTTATTGTTAAATTAAAACATCTTCTTCACAGTTTTTTCCCTCCCTCGCCCCATCCCCGTCAGCGAGTAGGAAAGCGCAGCTAGGAATTTTTCCACGCAAGCGGATCCCACAACCCGACCACCCTTCCCCACGCTCACCCCATCCACCCTCCCCCACCCCAACAAAAGAAGAAAACGGCGGCAGCCACGTGACACACTCGTGTTCGTGTAGCGAAGCGCTTAGCGCTTTAAAGTCTTTTAAGTCGCAGAAGTCGCCCCCGTCGCCCCCCGACCCCCACAGGGTATTGAACCCAGGTGGACCAGAAGACAGACGGTGACAAAAACCACTGCACCAAAGTATATTGTTGAAAAAAAAAATTTTATTGTTTATTATATATATTAATTAGGTCATATTTATTTAGAAGAATTTGGTATTACTTGTCGTTGTTTATTTAGAAAATACTAAGGAAGAAAGAGGAAGAAAAAAAAAAAAAAAAAAAAAAAAGAAGAAATTAGATTTTGCATAGGCATACTTGCAGAGGAGGAGATAAACGCGGGTCCTTCAGTAAGCTCTAGTACATCGGCGGGGTAGGAAAAAAAAAAAAAAAAAAAAAAAAAAAAAAAAAAAAAAAAAAAAAAAAAAGCTCATCTATCTTCGGTCTACGAACGCTTTGAGTCGGCCAGCAGTCACAAACGGACATTGAAGGCGCGGATAATTGTTGTTGCTGTGGAAACCTTGCTCTGCTGAAGAAGGAGTTGAAATTTTCCCCACCTGCATTCTGATTCGAGTTGTCTTCGAGAGTACTTTGCTTTGGTCAAAAAAAAGTTACTTATTCATCCAGCTCATACGTCCTTCTCATCTTTTCTGGAGACTGGACCGCTGGTGAACGCGCAAACAGAACAAATTTTTTCTTTTGTTCTTCATTAAAACTACACTGAGACACGGTCTTCCGCAATACATCGCACGAACAGAACATATCCTTTCTTGTTCTCGTTTAAACACCGCTTTAAGACAGCGAAAAGAACATATCCTTTTTTTTTGTTCTTGTTTAAACTCTGCTTTGATACACGGTCTTCCGCTAGTCAGCGCGCGAGAAGAACAGATCTTTTCTTGTTCTCGTTTAAACTTTGCTTTTAAGACCTGCAAACAGAGCATATCTTTTTTTTTGTTCCTGTTAAAACTCTTTTTTAAGACAAAGCGTTACGAATCAGCCTGCGGGAGAGGAGAAGGAAGAACTCTCTCACTAGCTTTGTTTGGTGCCCGTGGTGGTGACTACCATTCTGCGTCGGAACTGTACGGGGGCGACCGCATAGACAGAAGAGTTCGGAAAGCGGAGGATACGCGAGCCAGAAAAAAAAAAAAAAAAAAAAAAAAAAAAAAAAAAAAACCTACTCCACACACACGTACAGGGCTAACAAGGAGAAGAGCAGGTAAGTCGATTGTCTTTTTTCGGGTTCCATACACAAATCATCCACAGCGAAGAGAACGGAAAAGGAAGAGTAGCAAAAAAAAAAAAAAAAAAAAAAAAAAAAAAAAGAGAGAATGGAGAAAACAATGTTACTGTGTGGGTACGTGCTGCTGTGGGCACTACTAAGTGGAACGAGGGCGCAACAGACGTCCGGAGTGGGTAAGCAGAGGTTAGCCCCAGTGCCAGGCGGATGGCACACCCCTCTTTTCACGACGCTGGACAAAGGCCCACTGTTTTCATCACGCATCAGCCGACGCGTAACACGCCCGATCCCCCCGCACCCATTTGTAACCCCCAACAGCTCAAACAGCCCCAACAGTACGGCAAGCGGACGCGCTTTCCAACATGGACGAGAGGGGGTGTGGGTCCCGCGGAGGGGAACGGAAACGGCCGGGAACCGGGTGAGGCGAGACCACCCAAAGCCACCTCCAGACAAGGGAGGAAGGGAGCTCCTGAAGAGGGCGTCCCCGAAAGTGGCGTCCAAGGCGGCAAGGCGGCTGGAAAGGAGGAGGAGGAAGCTGCTGAAGGAACGGCAGGAGCGGTGGGCGGGAGAGTTGGAGAAGTTCCACGCCAGGCGAGAGAGGTTCCGCGCGGAGAC
>OZ025782.1:600000-861179 GCA_964019425.1 Flectonema sp. DT1601
CTTCGCTTAAGGAAAGCTCGTTTGTCTAGTTCTCATGTGGCACCTCTCTGACACATGAACGAAATACTTTAAGAAGAACCATCAATAGGTACGTTCTGTGTTGTTCAGTGTTCAGCTCTTCTCTGATGCATTTTCAGAACAGAGTTTGAAGGGAAGTTATTCCCATTCTCACATAGTTACCTCCAGCGTTGAGATTCAATGCCCCCTCGCTGTACTGTCTTTTTCTGAGGTGCTTTCCAGCTTTTCGGAAAAGTGGTAACACTTTTGATAATTTGTCGTTGCTTGTGCTACTAACGCTTCTCCTCTGAAATACTTTTTAAGTGTCAGCAGTCTAACCAACAACAGTATTGAGACTCAATGTTTTTTTCCCCTTCTCTTTTTTTCTGAAGAGGGAATTGAGCCAAAAAAAAATGAATGTTTTAAAAGAACAAACACCTTCGTGAATTCCACTTGCCTCCAACTTTCATTTCATTCAACATTCCAGTAGTGTTTGAATGAAATGAAGGAAAAAAAAAAAAAAAAAAAAAAACCAAAAAACGGTTTAGAAGATTTGCATCATTATTTTCTTCTTGTGTCGCAAGTTGTGATTACTTTTAATTTTTTCCTTCTGCATATCATATTCTATGTTGTTATCTACCTTTTCATTGTAAATAATATTTTGCTTCATTGATTCTCTGACACGTAACGACTGATCTGCAGTATTGGTGACGAAGACTGCGCTGAGCGGCTGCAACAAAAAAAAAAGAAAAAAAAAAAACGTTTTCTTTCTAACCTGAGCATGCTTGCACGTGCTGTTTCTCAAGACTGGTGTGGGGTGGTGGTTACGAGTTGCTTGTTTTGGAATGAAGTTTATAATAATTTTTACTTAAACTACGCCTGGTATTCGGGTGTTTGTTATTTTTTGCTATCTCTTCATTGAAGTTTATTTGGCACTCAATTGAGTGAGGATGGAAGGGAACCTTATCTTTGCGATCTTCCCTAATGTTTGTACAGTTTCTCAGCGGGCACATATTGTTTTCTGTTACAAGAATTATGTCAAAAAAAAACAAAAAGAATCAACGGAAAAAGAAAACCTTTCCGGGCTTGCGATAGTTTTTTTTTCTTTTTGTTTTTTTTTGCACTTCCCAAGCGAATATAATACGAGCTAAAAGGAATGTCGACAGCACACATAAACCTCCTTTAGCTTTATCAGTTTAAGTCGGTAGAGCTGGACAGAGTTGTTTTTTTCTTTTCTCCTCTTTATTTCTATAACTTTCAGACAAGAGGACATCTTTAGATGGCCAATCAGTGTGACAAACCCATGCTCCGTCCTCGTTTGTTTCTCATTTCTATAATCTGAGAATACGAGTTCTTGAACTTGTTTTAAATATTTATTCCTCTTCCCAACTAATCCCAAGACCACCCCATTCCCTTGCCTATTTTCCTTCGTTTTTTAAGTATCTTTTTTTTTCTTTTTTTTTTGGAAAAAAAAAAAAAAAAAAAACCAATTGGAGTGTGACAAACGAGACAACCAACCAACTTACTCATTGTTGTGAAACTTTTATGTTAATATTTGAGGAAAAGTAGGCAACCTCGATGTGTCGTCTTATTCTTAATGAATGCTGGACCAATTTTTGTTGGTTTCTTTTTTTTTTTTTTTGGTCCATAACCCTGTATTGTTTTTGTTTTTCCAGCCGAAACTATAAAACTGCAATCTTCGCGATTGGGTCCTTACTGATGCGGGCTACCCAAACCCAGGCCCCTCGTAGTCATCAGTTTGTATTTTGCTAACTAACTTTTTCTTCCTTTTGACTGATAATCATTAATACTAACTTTTTCTTCCCTATATCTCCAAGTGATTTATAGGGGGAAAAAAAAAAGAATAAAAAATTAGAGGAAGGCTTGTTGGGTTTTGGATTGTTTTATTGAAAAAGGACCTTCTGATTAATTGATGTGATGGTTAGAGTGAGATTAGGTTTAACAATTATTGTGAATATAAGAGAAAAGTAATTTTTTGTGAGGGTAACAGTAACAGTAATTAGTATGGTTTTTTTTTTTTTTAGTTTTTTTTAAATTTTTTTTTTTCCCATTCTAATTTATTATTTTGAAACATAACTCAAGAGTTTCACTCTGCATTTGACCCGCTGACATCGTCTCTTGCAGACCCAAGCGACCCTTCATTCTTCTTCGTATTTTTCTTCCCTCCGACAAGGATAACTCACTCAGGGTCCAATTTTCTTATTTTAAATGTTCTATTTTATGTTTTAGGTAGTTCAAGATTACCCTTTTTTTTATTTTATTTTATTTTTATTGTCAGCATCGGTGGCTACGTGAAACAAACGTGACACTGAACTCAACTCAGAACAGAGTAATTTTTTTTTTCCTCTTTCTTTTTTTTTGTTTTTTAAAGAAGATAGTTGCAGTTCTTTGAAATACCTGTCTGAAGTAAAACATGGTTTCTGATGTTGGAAAACTTTTGTTTTTGTTTTTCATTTTTTTTTTTTTTCATGCAGCGAACATGGGGGAGAGAGAGAGAACTCTCTGCAGAGCAACTCCTTAGAGCATTTCGAGTCACCATATCGGTCTTTTATAAGTTAAAGTTTACTATACAGAACACATCACAAAAAGAAAAAAAAGAAAAAAAGAAAAAAATGGACCTAACACCGTGTATATCATTGATAACAAAGACATCATTCGAATTAGAAACAAAAGAATGGTTTTCCGGAAACAGTGATGCAGCTGTTGCCTTTGCGGAGGCAACAGAAGGTACTCACACTTGGTACACGAATGGTAAGAGAAGTGTTCATCAACCACAGTTGGAAAGTTTAAGCTCAATAGTAAAACATTTAATACAAAAGGAGAACGATAACGGAATTAAAATAGATCAGCTGGTTGAATTGGGTGCAGGAAAAGGACTTCTCGGATGTATTCTTCAAAAACTAACTTCGATTCCGTTAACATCAATAGAACGAAGAGATGTCTCTGCGAACTACGATCACAGTAATGACGTCACTCGACTGACTTCAGATTTAACAGAAGTTGAATTATCGACACTCATCGATCCAAAAAATAATATTTTAGCCTTAGCAAAACATTTTTGCGGACCCGCATCCGACGCGGCTATAAAAACATTTATTGAGACTCCACAAGTTCATATGGCTGTGATAGCACCTTGTTGTCATCCTCAACTCACATGGGAGACCTATTCGAATAGTGAATATTTAGAATCTCTCGGGTTTACTGAAACAGACTTCCCTCTTCTACTCGACTTACTAACCCTATCAAAATACACTAAAGGTATCAGTGAGAAGGATTGCAAGCGATGGAAAGATTTAAAGAATCTTCCTAGAGATACTGTGTACACACTTGGAAGACAAGTTAGACGAATTTTAGAGGAGGGTCGTTGTCGTCAATTACAAAACAATGGCTTTGCGGATGTGACCGTTGTAAAGTATGCCCCGGACTCAGTCACTCCAGATAATTTGATAATAGTAGCGAAAAGAAAGGGAATGGGACTCACACAGTCGATTCAAGAACGTAACTATTCGATCCTACCAAACACGGGAGTTGTTCTTCACTGCAACGGCGACACTTCAGTCACAAATAGACTAACGGAATACATTCTGGAGCTACGTAGTAATCCTTCTATCTCAGCAATCCTCCAGAGTGCTGCCATCCATACAATAAAATACAGCAACGAGACCCTTTCAAATGTTATAGTAATTGAGGGAGATCCAAAGTGTATATTATTATTACTGGCTTATAATCCATTAGTTCTCCGTACTGTTGATATTGTGATTCCCTTTACTTCAATTAGTCAACTTGGTCATGAAAGTAATGAAGAGACTTGTCTTAAGGCAATCCAACAACACGTAGTCGAGGGTTCAGTTTATAGAATTTGCGCAATTCCGAGGAATATTGAGCAGTCGTTGTACACGAAAATGTCTTGTGCTTCACCGACAACTTTTACAGATACGTTTTTTGCATTGGTTTGGAGAGGAAGGCATGAGTTTGAAAAACGAATCATGCACTCGTCGATCCCAAGACCGGATTTTGATGTTAGAGATTGGCGTGAAGCAGCTTGCAAACTTCCCGCCTGGGTAAAATCTAAAACCGACAAGTCGATTCATTATTTCATTGTTGAAGTTCACAATCGATACTTAAAACTCGTACCAGAGTCTACTGTTGTTATTGTGTATGATGATAAAAAGAACCCTGCAGTCAATACAGCTTGTACCACCCTTGCAAAAGAATATAAAATGAAAACAGAATGCATATTCAAAGACGAACCAACACAAAACAAGTTAACACCAACAACACCTGTCCAATTGGTGTTATTCATTCTTGGAATGGGTTCACCATCTGAGAGTATTGCTAAAGTCTTATCAACAACATCTCTACCAGAAGGAACACCAATTGCAGGTCAGTTAAAACTAGGCGTTCAAAGCAGAGGGAGACGAGCATTAGAACGTGCATTGGGTCCTTGGAAGGAAAAATCCGCCCCTTTCAAAGATTCCTGGATCAGTCATTCAGTGACTGATAAAGAAACAGAAAGGACATTAATAAGTTACTACTCTCCTGATAAAATAAAAAACAACTGTTGCTAATTCTATGAATTAAAAATCTTAAATTACAAACCAAACCGATAATTATCATGTCCATCTATTGTCGTGGAGCAATTTTTCCCGTCGTATTTTTTTTAAAGTAGTTTTGTTTTAATCAAACACTTCTAGGTTTATATTACAACATAAACACAACTTGAATATGAAAGCAGCAGCGGCAGTTGAGATAATCTCTGTCTTTGAATGTAGTCACAACAAAAAGAAAATTAATTATTAATTTTTTTATCACACAGATTCATTAATTATAATGAGATTTAATGTTCAGCATAATGCTATTGAAAGAGTTCGTCAGAATTTGAAAGGTGACGGGAGACATCTCCGAACGGCAAGTAGCGCACAGCCAGACAAAGGTCACGAATCAATCATCCTAACACAAAGTGACGGAGAAGAGTACAGAGAGAGAGCTATGCTAGAATTATTACACTCAGATAGGTTTATGCCACAGTTTGAGAATATCACTGGAGTGTTTGATGGTCCTTGTCAAGAAACACCAATGCTCGTACCCGTTGAGCTACTACAGGCAGTTGAAAGCCGTGAAGCAGCTGCAAGAGCAAAATTAACAGCGTTCCAACATTTAAATAAATTACAATGTGCTAAGTATGATGATTCGGAAAGTAGGGTTAAGTCTCTCTCATCTCAACTACAACTACTGACAAAGGATAAAGAAGTTCATCAGCGGAAGATTAAAACATTAACAGCGACTGTAGAAGCTGACAAAAGTCTTATTTCTGATCAACAAGAACAACTTAACATATCTGATGAACAGCTTTCATTTATCAAAGAAGAACTTCGAAGATCCGAAGCTCTAATTGGTCACACAAAACAACGAGTTGAAAGTCTTGAACACGAAATAAAGCAACTCACTGAGCGTTGTCTTACATCTGAGAGTGCTGTCATAGACAGGGGTGTGAAGATTAAAAACCTCCAGGAGTCTTTGCAAGGGAAGGAACTTCAGTTGAAGATCTCAGCAAATTCAATTCAACAACAAAATGCTCAAATCAAACTTTTAAATTTTGAAATCAAAGAAGCTCACCTTGAGAGTAAATTACGAGCTCCAGCAAACGCCGCCAACGGAAATGCGAACTATCAACTTCTGGTTAAAGAGTTTCATTCTGAAAAAAGAGAAAATATAAAAATGGAACAACACGACTGTGACGTGTATGTATCTTAATCTCATTACACTCGTTTGATTATAATATTAATTAAGTCGTTAATGTTAATATAATTACAGGCAACGTTGCAAGGAAGCTTTCACAGCTGTTCGTTATGATCGAAGTTCAGTTATTCATAGGCAGCTTCAATCAAATATTACGGTCATTCCGATAACCCGAAAGACGACACCACTTGATGGTGAGATTAGTGTGGTGCATCAATTTGTTCAAAAACATGGAAGTAACGGGAATTTCTCAAAAAAACAATTACAACCTCTTTTGGAGATGGCAACCGCTAGTTCAACTTGTCTAACGTCTTTAGAGGGAATGATAAAAGATCTCTCACTATGTGTTGAACAAGGTATTGGAATCAACAATTATTGTAATCCAACTAATCATTTTAACAAACGTATATCAGATACCCTAACGGGGATAGAAAAAATATTAGGAATCACATTAAAGCTAACTATGGATACTCTTTCAAGATTACTACCAGTCAAACGGTACTGCAAATCAACAATGACAACACAGTCAACATCAGGAACACCTGTCGGAATTCAATGTAATGTTATAATGCAATCGACACAAGAAGTCCAGGCAACCATCACAACTAAAACAGTCTCTTTAAACACTGATGATACCCCTTCATTATCTTGTGACGCAGTTGATGAGATCGCAAAGTCTCTATCAAAAAGAACACGTGAACTGATGTTATCATCTGGAATACGACAACAAACTATCCCCCACGGTATTAGACTTGATAGTCGTAAGGTAGGTGTTCCACTTGTTAAAGCTTGTATTAATGCATTGGGTACTGTGAAGGTTAAACTTGATGAAATACTACGAGAAGGAAAGAGTTATGAAACACAAGCAAACACAATGATGGCTGATAATGTAAGTAAAATAGTCGACAATACTGCTGAAGTTCAAGAGATGAGAAAACAACGTCCATTTGGTAAACGACTTCAGAAACTAATGCATCAGGTGGAGGGAGATCAAGAACAGTCTTTTTATGAAGGTGACTCAATTACGGAAGGCAGTGTTTCAAGTGCTGATATTCCGATATTACAAATGACTTCTGCAGATGATTGCGTCTTACCTGAACTACCAACACAAACAGCTATTGTTCAGCAATCATCAGAACTATCACCTCATCCTCCAACAACATCAAGTCTACGACGTGTTACTAAAGATGTTATGGTTAGACAAAAGATTGGTTTCCCTTCTGGTAAAACATCAATTGAAGTCCCATCCACACGACCTGATGACAGCAGATCTACTGCAGTAACAAAACGAAAAGTACTTGGTAGGTTAGGTGTTGGGAAGGCTGTTCGATAATTGAGGTTTTCTGAGTTTTTTTTTCCCCCTCTTCTTTTGGTTTTCCCTTTTCAGTGTGACCTCTCTGAAAGGTTTCGTTCTTCCTCTCTATTACCAGAACTTTGTTGTTCTGGTGTGCTCGTTGCTGCTATTGTTTTTGAGGAAGACTCAAAGCTTCCCCCCTGCTTACGGTATTGTTGCTTGTTAGAATTGTGATAAACTTTCTTTATTTAAATAAGAAATGTTTGTTACTATTAAACTGATTGTTGTATTTCTATACATCAAAAGCTTATGTTCGTCTTTACGGAGTTTTAATACTTTCGTATCGTTTCTGTTTGAATTCGTCATTTAGTCGGCGTCGTCAGTTTTATTTACACTTGTCTGTTGGTATTCTTCTTATCAGTTTATTTTGTTATTTTACTATTGTAATTATTATATCTTCAGCAACGACAACACGACATGCAAAGTGTATCAGAGGCGGAGGCTGCCAGTCGAGTCTATGACTGCTTGTCTGTTTCTGATAGGAATGCTTTATTACAACAGCTTGAAGGTCGTTTAGAGCACACAGATTGGAAACAAAATGTTGATGCGATGGTTCAAAGATTGGTTGATCAAAAACTAAGTGAAGGTCATCCACTTGTTATTAGTAATCTTGTTAGTGAGGTTGTAGCACACGCTCAAAGTAGCATCCCAGAAAGTACAAAGAGGGAACTCTGTAAGTCTATTCAGGTTATTGTAAATCAAGAGAGATGATGTTTCTCATCCTGCAGAAGGACTCAATTTAATTATTTCTTATTATGGCAATCTGTATTCCGACTTATTTTTAAAAAAAAAAAAAAAAAAAAAAAATGTCATTATTATTTACCTTTTCTCTGTTCTCAATCAGTTTTTATGTAGTGGCAGCAGATTTTGGAATGTTTTTTGTTTGGTGAGGCTATATCATAGTTTTTTTTTGTTTTGTTTTGTTTTTTCTTCTTTTTTTAAAAAAAAAAATAATTAAAACTACTTCCCCTCACTTCAGCTGTTCAAAAGCCTCTCCCCATAACTGGATCCTAACTGGGGGAGTTGTTGCTTGTCAGAACACAGCGAATACATAAAACAAAAAGACTTATAAAAATGAATAGTCGTATCTCATATATTGCACTGGTGGTATGGACTGCGCAGGCAGTGTCACCACCGAATATGACTGATGACACTCCTTGGGAGAGTCCAGTTAGTGAAGATAAGGATCAGACCACTCTAAAAATTATTATCGCATCGTCGGTATTTGCAGGTCTACTTATCTGTGCCTTTATGTACTGTTGTTGGAGATATTACCAATTTAGAAGTATTGATGATCAAAGTATGGCTCGATTTCAGAGTTCATATAACCTCGAAGAGTTAGGACATGATAGTTGTGATCTAGTTGAGTACGCATCTATTCCTGTGACTGAAAGTCAACCGGGATCGCCAACTAATAAAAAAGTTAGTGGAAGTCATTCTGTTATCACTCATAATACAGATGAAACATTGCATCCTCCAAAAGTTAGAGATTCAGGAAGTAGTGGTGGTGGGACACTGGAAACTTCTTTGCTACGATCATCTTTTCGATCTCCTCCAAACAGCGGATCAACAGGAGGTCGAGCAGGTGGTTCCGGCAGCTCTGTCGTCTCCGGAGATCGACTTCCTCCTCGTTCTCGGAACGTTACTTTTGTTGGAGATCGCGTCCCAACTCACGATCCAAATCTCTTGACCCTTGCTGACAAATCACTCAGTTCATCGCTCACTAGATATGGTTCCCACTTGTCCCTAAAGCCTCCAACTTCACCGGCCACTGATAACGTGCTCAAGACATCAATAGCTACTCCCAATAAGTATGATTGAGTTTTGTGTTCTTTAAGAATAGTTATTGTGTTGTATTTGTATCATCTTGGACAAGGGAAAATAATAAAACTAACACACCACAGACCGTTGACGACTCTCGTTTCTCAAAATTCCTTCGGCAGCTTTGGCAGCCTTCCAGGGAGGGCTGCTTCTTTAGAGCCGCGGGATCCAGGACTTTGAATGTAAAACACCTTAAGTGAGGTAGTTTACAATTCTTATGAACTCTCTCAAGGAGTTGATTAACTCTTTTGGGGGCTAGTTAGGAACAGCGATCTGACGCTGGTCTTAAGATAAGCACGTTGCGCACCATGTCCTTCTAAAGGACTTTCATGGTAGCCATTCTCAGGGTCTTCTTTCCCGCTGACAGTTAACTGTTTCAAGTCTGTTCCCTTGACTGCTATTTCACCAGCTAGTAAGTAGGGACAGAACGAATCTCACTCGGTCCATTCATGAGACGTGGTGAGGATGAATGTGACTAACGCGTATGAGGTTTGACAAACGAAAAAAAAAAAAAAAAAAAAACGAAACTATTGATCAGTAGTGTGTGTTGTCGAATCTTCCTCAGCAAGCACTCGCTTGACTCGGCTTCAGAAAAATAAACAAAAAAACAAAAAAAAGATGAGCCTTAAATATATATTCCTCAGCGGGAATATTTCTTTCGGTGTAATTCTGAACAACAACTGTTCGCGATATCGTGAACAAAAAAAAAACTTGTAGTTTTGCTCTTTTTTTTTTTCTTCTTCTCTCCATCCTTTCCTATTATGTACCATTCTGATTAAAGAACTCTTTTTTTAATTCTATTTTTTTTGTTGTTGTATCGAGTCAGTAGGAGAAGAAAACCATTCAGAGGATCCTTTTCATTTTCATTCAACGAAATATAAGTCTAATCTGAGAGGGGTGTTGTTATCGTTCAAAACAAAAATCACTACGCCAATATGATACCTTTTTCTTTTTCTTTTTCTTTCTTTTTTTTTTTTTTTTCAAAAAAAAAAAAAAACTACGCAAGCGTGGAATATTTATTTATTTCCACGCCCTGGTTCTTGGTTGGATTAGGTTTATAGTTTTTTTATTTGATTTTTTGATTATTTTTTCTCTCCTCTATTATCGGTTTTTTTTACCCTTTTTGTGTTATCATGTTTATTTTTATATTGTTTTATGTTGATTAGGTAAGTGCTTTTTTCTTTTTTTTTTCTTTCGTTTGTTATTGTTTGGGGTTTTTAAGTCCTTGCACTTCTGTTGACTTTTTTGGTTAATTTTATTTAATCATGTTTTTTTTTGTTGTTATGTTTGAAAAAAAAGACTTTTCTTTTTAGTTTTTCTGTTTTTACTTTTTTTCCCCCCGTCTCTCTCTTCCAATTCAAAAATAAAAGAATAAAAATAAATAAATAAATAAAGTAAAAACAAACCCTTCCTCTGGAGTGATAGCCCTGGTTCTTTTTAAAAAAAAAAAAAAAAAAAAAACAGATTGAATTGTCAAGTGGAGAGGTTGGCATTCATAAGTTTATTCTGACCCGAAAATACTTTTCGGATTTTTTCCGATCAGGTAGTGTTGTGTACACAACACTAGGGTAAACTAGGTTACTTTAATCTTATTTTTAATTTTTAATTTTTTTTTTTTTTTTAAAATCATTTATTTATCATATATTGGAGGCATCACGCAGGTGATGATTGTATTCACCTTTTTATTTTATTCTTTACATACGTGTAAAGAGAGTTGACGGTATTTTCATATTATCATAAGCAAGCTGTACCAAATACCAAACATGAATTTTAATAAGATGCAGAGCTTTATGTGGTTATTTTGATATCTGTCATTTGTCATATAGACGATTATAATAAATGACCTAAATAGTTCAAAGATGCGTCATAGTCTTGTTTGCTGTACAATTAAAAAAAAAAAAAAAGAAAATCTTTTTTGGATGTAACATGTTTTTTTGTAATAATTTTTTCTTCGGATCAGGATGGATGTAGGATTCCTTATTTTGTAGACGATATCAGCCTAACGAGGTTTTTTTTTTTTTTTTCCCATCTCGGTCAAAAAAAAAAAAAAAAAAAAAACGTGAACTTTTTGGCCGCTTGTTATTGTCGTGTGTAGTTTGGAGTGTTACTTTATTTTCCCACACACTTTTCAACTCGTAACAGTTTGGGAAATTCTTATGCGTCAAAGGCTTAGCCAAACCCGCTCCCCACATTACGAAGGCGATTCCCAGCTTTTAATGTGTTATTTATTTTTGTTGTGGATTTCGTTTTTTTTACAACCTTCATCCTTTTGGTGTTAAAACACGAGTTTTAGTTCCCATTCGCGAGACAATTGTATTTTATCCTCCCTTGTTGCCTTTCTCTTTTAGTTGACTTTTATTTTATTTCTTTTTATTTCTTTTTTTTTTTTTTTGAAGAGTGACAGTTGTTGACTGATACTTAATCTGTCGTCTTCTGAGAAGAGAGAGGAAGAAAAAAAAAAAAAAAAAAAAAAAAGAAAATAAAAATGGAATAGAATCTATTGTACGTAACAATTATTATTATTTTTTGTTTTAAAATCTGCGAAATTATATTTCTTAAGTCCCCTTCCTCAAATCCTCACATAGATTGACTGATATGTTGAAGCGTAATAGAAATAGGACAAGAAAAAAAAAAAGAAGATTTATAAAGAGAATTGGCTTTATCTTAAACTATGCAGAAAATAGTAATATAACACTGTGATTTTTTTTTTTTTTTTTTTTTTTGTGCACGAAACCGTGAACCGACTTAAACTGATAAAGCTAAAGGAGGTTTACGTGTGCTGCCAACATTCTTTTTCGTACTTGTTAAATGCAAAAAAAAAAAAAAAAAATCATATTTTCTAGCTGTGGAGGGATTCAGCCGCTGGATGTCACGATGATCTTCTTTGGAATTGATATGTACTAGCGCCAGGGCATTGAAGAAATTTTCTCTTCCCTATGTGTAGATAGTTCCTGTAAGGGAACGTATCGTGATGTATTGATGATTAAATATTACAAAACATAACGCGGGAGGGGAGTGCTAGTCACTACACTACATCATAAATTACTAATTATTTTATTTTAGTTAACTTTGATACAAAAATGCACGCTCAATCAATTTTACCCTTCCATTGTCTTATCAGTTGATGTCTCGTGATTCTTTTTTTTTATCATGTGACTTAGTTCTGTACAGCAGAACAGTATTTGGAGATTAAAAACTATGTTTTGACCACTTTTGTTAATAAGTTCTTCCCTTTCTTCTTTAGGGAGGAAACATATGTTTTGATTGTGTTACGAAAAGCTCTCTTTTATGCGAGAAGGGTATATGCCTTATTTAACATCGATTGATACTTTATTTTACATTTTTGCGCTTATTTTGTTTTAAAAAAAAAAAAAAAAAAAAAAGGGATGTAGTTTTCCCCTTTCATTCGTATTTTAAAAGTTTTTTTTCTTCTTTTTTTAAAACAACAGTACATTCCCGTCTCCCGTTTCTCTCTCTCTCTCTCTCCCAAATTATTTTTACTATTTTTGTTATGATGTTTTTACAGCAGATGCCCTACTTCGTTACGATTGCTACAGTAGGGTATTTGAGGAGGAGTTCCTTCTCATTGGTCGAAATTTTGAACGAAAGTGTGACAAAGAAAAAAAAACAACAACAACACCAACAATCAATGAAGCAGGTTAGATAAAAATAAAACCTCGTCGTCATCTGACTAAACAGGTTATCTGCTTTTGTTCCTTGCGCTTCAACAGGTTTGTTGGAGAGCCTTCACTTGCTTTAGAATAGTATTAAAAGAGAACTCATTATTCAGAAGACCCCCTAGCACACACTTCAGAGTTTATTATTTTTTTGTATTCTGATGAAGAATCAAGCTATTGTTAAGATAAGAGGAAGAAAAAAGAAAAAAAAAAAAATTGTATTTAAAGAATCGTTTCCGAAGCAAATTCACTGCTGGGAAGTGTGTCTTGCTCGATTGCCTTAAGCAGTCGTACAGCTGAATGAATCCGTTTTTTTTTTTTTTTAAAGTTTTTTTTTTTTTTAGAAAATTTTTTTTAAATAAATTTCTAAAAAAAAAAAAAAGTATACACGTCTTATCGACTCTGGTATCCGCTTTTTTTTTGTTCGTTGTTATACCGGTTGTCTTCTTTCGCAGAAAAATCGAAACACGATTTTTTCCTTTTTCTCCTTTTTTTTTAATTTTTTATTTTTTATGTTGAAAAAATGAAACTAAAATAAAGAAGAAAAACAACAACAACCAAAATAATGGTACCTATGTTGCTTGCGTATGTTACACCTATAAATAATTGGAGTTTTGGGTGTCTAAATACTCCCTTCTTAATTAGCAAGAACCAATCGAGTGACTTCTGTATGCTTGGTTGATAAAAAACAACAAACAAAAATAATGAAAAAAATAATTTAACATAAATTTATAACTTTTTTTTTTCCTCTTTTTTTTTATTTTTGTACAAGGCGATTAATTTCAGCTTACGTAAGTCAACTCCTTCCCCCCAGACACTGATAAATCTAATTTATCAAAAAAAAAAAACTGGAATGAAGTACCGATGAAGGCCTAAGAGGGAGTAGTATAAGATTAAGGCTCCTGAAACTACGTTTTTCCACAGTGTTTTTTTATTTTATGGAACAGCAGAATATTTTATTATTATTTTTTTTTATATTGGTATGTGATTTTAGTGCGCCATCTTATAATGGAATAATAAACTCGTATTATAATTCTTTCCCTTTTCATTCACCACCCCCCTTTTATTCTTGTTTCTTGTTGCTACAAAACTCTTAGCTACAGAGTGACAGCCTTCAGTAGCCCTTCTCTGTGCACAGTGATAGTATTCGTTGGATTGACCATCATCGTTCCGTCCTGCTGTGTTTGTCTCTTTAGACTTTCTAAAGGCTTTGAGTATTCATTCTTTTGTTCAGATTTCTTGTTCTCTAAAAATATCATTTTTTTATGTTATCAAAATCATCTGTTTGTTTGCCTTTTAATCTATTTTTTTTTTTTCTGGTTTTCCCTCTGAATTGATTGATTTTGAGCCAGAATTCTCATCTTCTCTACGATGCTTTTGTGTTTTCCTTTTTTTTTTTTTTGCTTGTTGTTGGTTGAATATATACCTTAAGGAATATTTATAAATTAAATTACGTCCCTTCTGTTGAAGCAAGTTCAACAATCTGTGCTGAGTCTTCGGAAACAGCTACGGATTGGGTCCTCTGTTGCTGTGAGTTACCTCCCTAAAGCACTCAGTAGCGTTGGATTAAATAATTAATACTAACTTACCTGTTTTCTTAAAAAAAATGAGAGGGGCAGTCGCGATGAGTAGGACAGGGCGTAGTGTCCCTCCCATTTCCCTTACTTTGTAAGGGAAATGGTCGGTAGAGAAAGATATTTTAATTTTAGCCCGAAACCAGCCTTTATTTGTTTGTTGTCTTACGAAAATTTTGATTTGATTTATTTGATTGACTGATAATTATTAATACACCCGTTTTCTTAAAAAAGAATTGCGGAGCTCTGCAGACAGTTGCTGACGTTGAATCATATTTTTTATTTTTTTTGTTCCTTTTCAGTGGAACTGTCCGGCCTGAGACTTTTTTGTTTCGGGGAGAAAGGAACTTTACCCAAACCAAACAACAATGTTATCGTGTGAGACGCTTGGTCTTGTTGATTGTGTTAATATAGAGGATGTGAAACCCATCTGTTTTTATTTATTTTTATTTTTTCTCAGTCCGTATCAATAGGCACCTCTTCGAAACGTTAATGTTGGATACTTTCTACTAGTCGTACCCAAACAAACAATCTAATTCGCACATTTATTATTTTCCTCAATTTCCGAACATCCTTTTTGACGGCCCAGTTTCACACAACAGATCCGATACAGTACTTTAAACTGTCTGTTGGGCTCTCTTATAACATTCGTATTACCTAATTTTTGTGGTTCCTCTTTTTACAGCTTTTGGGACAATTAAGGGTGAACGGCCTGGACATGTTCCGGGTTTTGTTGTTTTTATTTTTGTTCTTGGTATAGAGGCATTTGACATGTAACAATTTTGATAATGAAAAAAAAAAAAAAACGGGCTTTATATATAGAATAGAAAAATATATTTATTACTCCCCACATCGTTTCTCGTATGGGAGTCGAATTTTCCAGCAATAAACAATCTCTGTGTGATTGGGTCCTCTACTGGTGCGGGTTACCCGCCGTTATCAGTTTTGGAGTTGCCAACAACTAATGTAGAACTTCCCCCAATAAAAAAAGAAAAAAATTATATCATGTTTCCCCACCTGTTGTTTTCTTACTGGCCTTATCTGATGTGTGTTACCAAACTGACTGTCACCCTGGTGGATAATCCCTGGGCAGTCAGCGCACAATGCGTTTGTAGCTTTCCATTTGAGTATTGCTTCAGTTTGTAACCTTTCATTTTTGCGGTAGACTCGCTGAAAACTACGTATTTCCACAGGTCGTTATATCTTTGGTTTAATATACTATTTTATAATAAACTCATAATTCTATTCCTAACCTATCGTTCATTTAAATATTTAACTTCTTTTCTTTGTGATGACTCACAGTCGCCGAACCTCTTTTCAGTTTATTTCTGCAGTTCTTTCGGAGTTTGTTTGAATGCCGTGATTGTTTCATGGCATGTGTTGTTTTTTCTCTCTTCCCCTTCCTATTCTTTTTTTGTTTTTGTTGCCTTTTTCTTCGACGGGAAAGTAAAAAAGAGACCTTTTGTCTTAACCACTTCATCGTGGGAAGATCATGGTCACTGTGGTCTTGTTACCTGATTAATCATTGCTGTGTTTTGCAGAGGCTGTGGCAGTTGTTTGCTAGCGGACACTAGTCTTGCTGTGGAACTTCCTAGGCAACCATCTCTGCTGACTATCAGTGACTAATGGAACGACGAGTTTTATTTTGAAATCTAAAGTGTCTCCAGAACGTCGATTTCTTTTCAACAATCTTTTGTTTTTAAAACCTCCTTCTCGCAAGTTGATAATTTTATCTTCTTGTGAATCTTTGTTGTCCTCTCTCAGCTGTTATCTTTTGGTTTGTTTACCTTTTCCTGTTTCTGAACTCTTTTGCGGCTTTGCTAACTTTGTAATACTTTCTGTTTTCCAATTAATACTTCTATTCTAGTACGTCTTGTACCTAACATAGTCTCGAAAGAAGAGATTCTGGGTTTTGGCGATCTGGAATGGAAGCGTTGTTGTTCTGTGCCTCATTTCCTTTTTTTTTTTCCCCCTTTCTTCTTTCTTACTTCTTCGTATGATGACTGCGTATAGTATAGTGTTATTATAAAAAAAGGAAGCAAAAAAAAAAAATAAAAATAAAAAATACACTCGCATGCTGGCGTCCGCGGCTGTGAGTTCCTTCAAAGCTTCCTAAATTGACTTTTCCCCACTTTCTTTGATTAACAACTACAAATATTTTTTCAGTCAAGTACTTGATATTAATTTTGTTTTTTAATACCTAAAGTTGTTATTGTTTTTACATTGTCAAAGTTTCATCTTCCCTGCTTTCTTCCTTGCTGTTAAGAAACAGGAAGACAAAAACAAGAACTATCTTTTGGTGACCTTTCGATAAGTTTTCTTTGAATAGAAAAGTATCTATTTATGCTGTGTTCCAGCAACATTACTGACAGATGAAATTCCTACAATAGGGCCGATGAGCCTCTAAAAGAAGAAGAACGGAATAAACAAAAAAAATAGGTACGTTTTTTTTGTTTATTTTTCTTTTTTTTCTTCCCCCTCCCCAGTTCACTGCTAATTTAGAATAAAATTTTTTTAGAAAACGTTTATGATCCAGCGATTTTCTTTATCTATTTACAAACCCTTTCTACACTTTGCTCTCACATATGCTACTTGACATGAATTTCTTAATTAGCCCCCCATGAGCAAGGACTACTCGTTAGTAGTATGCAGCTCTTTGGATTTTCTAGCTTGCCTCCTGCTTTCAAGCAATTCTCAATTTTCGCAAACATTCACAAGCTCACTCAGAGCTACTGTCCAAAAGGTGTATATCTGAACAAAAGTAATAAATATAAAGAAAATAACTCAATTACATCAAAATACATCGCCATTCTCTTATGCGCACCTATACTGCATGCGGGTGATCCTGCGTGTCGTAGAGTTTTTGTTAGGTCAAAAACTGGTGCTTTTCTTCTGATAATTTCACGTTTAATCTTCTTCTTTCCCCCTTTTTCGTTTCAATCACTTTTCTGTTGTCCCTTTTATTCGGTATGTGTATTTTTTATGGTATGAAGAAATTTTTTTGAAGAAAATAACAGTGACAGCTGGGCCTCCCAGCCAATCCCCGTGTAGTGCTCTTCAAGTCGGAAGGAGATTGGCATTACTGTTGTTGTTTCCTGTGAGGCACTTGCAGCTTACAATTCCCTTTGTGGGGGAAAAAGGAGAAAATTAAAGAAAAGAAATAAATAGAACCCTAGAAATAAAACCGAAAACATGAGTTCATCAATAACCTCTGTTGGTTGACTTAAATGAACTTTTTTCCTTTTTAAAAAAAAAAAAAAAAAAAACTTTTTGATTGCATTGGGAAACTTCATTTCAAACCATATTCTCCTTAACAGGTTCATAATTGAATGATTGGTTCAGTCTACTGCCGCAGTGTTGGTTTGTTCATTCGCTAACTAAAATAACAAGACATACCTTTCCGTTTACAGATCTGTTGTGGTACTATGTGTGCAGCAAAGTCATCCAATGACGAGGTCAGCACATCAACAAAGGCACACTTAGAATGCTCACACAGTAAAGTAAAACTTGATTGCCATCGAGGATTCTGTTGGAAAGAAGATATTAGTTGTACTCTCTGTAATAAAATGTTGTGGTCGTATTTTGGATCAACACTCGATAGTGATGATTACATGGGACCTGTTACAACTATTCATGATCAACAATGGTATGACGGAGTTCGACAATCATGTAGCCATCCGGACCCTAATAAAGTTGTAGAAGCGCACTGTTGTTGGTGTGATAGATGTGGATCACTTATAGCAAAACCGACAACGTAATGTTGTAGTTCGGAAGTCTTCTAACTTTTTGCATAAACACTACTTTTTTTGTGATCAGGTGCTTTCTTGCACGAATTTTTGTGCAACCCTAGCCTATAACAAGGTACTCGTTACGACAAAGGTTTTACAAGAAGTATAAATCTCTTGCCTCTGGAAGAACTATTGACCCGATTAACCGTTTTGCTTTCCCTTCACGCGAGTCATCGACTCACATCTCTCTTTTTATAACAAATGATGCAAATAAACCATTCCACACGCAGCAATAATTTTTATTCACATAAAAGGAATTTATCAGGTGTTTTAATGATGTTAAAAACTATTTTATTTTTAAAGCCAAATACACAACGACCCACCAAATAAAAAGACACAAAATGGAGGACGAGAAGAAAGATGAACCACTACAAGCAGATGACGATGATGATGTAATGTGTAGATATTGCTTTGGTGGTGAGGAAGATGGGGAACTCATATCGCCGTGTGTGTGTAAGGGTGGACAGAAGTTTGTTCATTTGGAATGTTTGAGAAGGTGGCAGAGAATGATATTGGTATCTCAACCGACACATCCAGCTTACTGGGAAGATGATGAGCGGCATCGATTGTGCAACGTATGTAAATCAACATTCACATGTCCTCCACCAACTCGTGGTGAACTAGTATCGGGTTTTACTGGACCTGAGATCGCTGCACTCATTGCTAAGGACTGCTGTATTGGTGCTCGTGAATACTTTACAAAATCACTTGAAGCTCAAATGGCACAAGATCCAGTTATCGGAATATTCTCATCTTATCAGCATTGGATAAGAGGTGTTTATTTAATTACAAATGTTGAAGACGATGATGGGAAGCTATCGATCGCAATGAGATCTTTATCAGAATTACAATCACTAAAAGATAAACTCAACGATGATAATACTTTAGAAATTAGAGGAAGTAAGAAATACAAACTCTGCGCTGAGGGAGATCTTTCAAACATCGCAGAAGATAAACTGCGAAAGGAAATGACACGACTCTCAACACCTGCTAAGTTAGTATTTCGTCCTGTTGATGAACCCACCTGTTCCGATGATCATGTATCTGCTGTAAACTTAGCAAGACCATTCACCTCTGGACAGGTACCTTCTGATCGTAAACGAGAGACAACCATCCGAGAATTGAAAGCTGAAGAAATCGATATTCAATACTATCGAGGAGGTCCAGTTGATCACAACGAAATAACAACTTGTGTAGTTATTGGAGGCCGAAAGACTGGATACACTGTTAGAGAAAACTTATCTTCTGCTATTCAACTTGCGAAAGCATACCATGCGATATCTACAAGGGAAGACACGAATAACATTGCTGTTGGTCAGACAGTTGAGATTCAAGGGTTGAAGGCTCGTCCTGAGCTCAATGGAAAGAAAGGATTAGCACAATATTATGATACTGAAAGAGAAAGGTTTGATGTCAGGCTCTTCAGTAACTATGAAGGTGTTCGAGTTAGACCAATTAATCTAATACCTCAATCGGAAGGGAAACAGGGAGTCGTTTATGTTTTTTACGGTCACGCTACGTGGACACGCGCACAACTTCTTAGTGAGATTGCTCGAGGCCATTGGGGGCTTGCTAAAACACTTATCACAGATTTTACAATTCCTGCTCAAGAACGTCATTTTGCTCTTGAAAAAAGATTAATCTATGCACCTGTTACTGACATGACTGAGGCTTACATCCGAAAAGCTGAAGAACAGATGAATGATTTGAGACAACAAGCTCGTCAAATTGAACAACAAAATGAGGAAAATAACGACTAGTACCAATACCAGACAATGGTTGCTTTCCTTTATTCTCGATAAGATGATATTTGATCGTGAAGGTCACTTGTCGTCGTACGGTACGATAACAACTCAAGTGAATGCTTGGCTCATCTTGCTCACGAATTCCGTTCTTTCGTTTCACTTAATTATTTTCTTTTTAGTGTATTTGCGAAGAGAAAAACGGTGGCGTAAACTCCCTAAAGAGCATCAGTAGTGTGTTCTGGTTATCTACTGTTATTATTTTCTTTTTTTTGCTTCACGTGTTGTCTGCCTTACTCTGAGACACTTCGAGGAGTTGTTTGCGACTCGTCACAGTCGAAGTAAACTGCTACCATTGCTTGTTGGTTTCCCAACTCAGAAGGTAGTTTTTTCAACGTATGTTTGATGCTTGATTTATTGCCTGTTTTCCCTTTTTATTTTCAAAAAAACATAAAAACCCTTTCGATTAGATAATTCTAACTTGCCTGTTGGCGAGTCCCATTGACTGATGTACGCTACTAGCGTACAGACATAACACCCCAACTCTCCCCACGTAACTTACTTTCTAGAGGAGATACTGATAACGACTTGCCTTTGTTACGTTGGTTTTATATTGTTGTGTGTGTTTACTTTTTTATTTCATCATGGCACATCAATTATAATTATGAATCGCGTTGGATATCTGACTTTCTGTTAGAAGTTATCATCAGTTGATCACATTAATATTTTATTATTCAGACTACACATATTTAATGAGGTACGACTTTACTCGTTTATGCCTGAAGGCTTCGGCCCAACAGATCTCGTGTGAAATGGCTGAGATAGAAAAGACTTACAGAGGAGCAGTGCGAAACATAACTGGAGGAAGTTTTCAAAGATCGTTTGAAGAACTGAGTAAGGCTGATGGTGAAGCAGCATTTCGATCGATTCAGTGCGTCTTACCATCTCTTGTTTCTGGTGATGCTGATGCCAGAAAAGCATCAGTTGATGCAAAAATGAAATTAACAAAAATGTGGAGTGACACATACACATGTCCACGATTGTATAATCTGATACTAAATTCAAAAGACTCATGGAGTAGCCCGGAAGAACAGCAATTGGTAACCAGGACATTACAAGAGTTTAGAAAGAACGGAATGGAAATCTCAAATATAACTGACAGAGCAGAATGCAACAAACTCCAAAATAGAATAAGTGACATCGAATTACAATGTGAGCAGGCTATTAATGAAAATGTTTCAAACGTCTTATTCTCAAAAGATGAACTCAAAGGAGTGCCAGAAGACGTCGTTTCCTCTCTCCCAATCGATGAAAAAAGTGGAAAACTATTAGCTTCAACAAAGGCTCCAGTTCGAGTCCCTATCATGCAGAATGCATCCATTAGAGAAACCCGAAAAAAAATGTATTCAGTCGCATCTGAGATATGCAGCACTACTAATGGACCTTTAATTAATGAACTGGTATTTAAAAGATCAAAAGCTGCAAAGCTTGCTGGATACAAAAGCCATGCTGATAAAGTGCTATCAGCAAAGACTGCTGGTAGTTTTACAATTGCCATGACCTTTTGCACCGATATAATCAAACAACTAAAAACAAAACAAGAAGAGGAACTGGCTGAATTATCTGAAGCAGCTGGACATCCGATTGAGACATGGGATATCACTTACTATACTGAAAAGCTGAAATCTAAGAAGCGAGGATTCGATTCTACTTCTTTGAAATTTCATTTTCCTTTAAAAAAAACATTGAAAAAAGTTCTTTCAGTTTACAACGAATTACTTGATATTTCTGTTGAAGAAGACAACACGTTACCAAAGTGGGCTGATGACGTGATGACCTTCAAATTGTTTACTAAAAATAAAAATGGATCAAAAAGATTAAAAGGTTACTTTTATCTTGACCTGTTCCCAAGAGATGGTAAATACGGTCATCAAATGATACTTCCACTCTCACCTTGTTTTGATCAGTGTTTACCTGCTTGTTGTTTTGTAGGAAATTTACCAAAACCGTCATCAGGTGCGCCAGATTCTTACTTATTGCTTGATGAGGTTAGGACGTTATTTCATGAATTAGGTCATGTTATGCATTGTCTACTAACAAATACAAAACACTCGATCTTATCTTGGAGCTGGGATATGGTCCCTTGGCCAGGTGGTGTTGAACAAGACTTTCTTGAAGTTCCGAGTACAATGTTCGAAAAATGGATGCTATGCCCTGAAGTAGTTGAGAGAGTGTCATCACCAAATCCAACCACATCAGAACCTATCTCTCTTGAGAAGGTTAAACTTCTTAATGAACGTCGTAATGATTATGAAGTTGTTTCACACCTCGCACGTTATTACGCAATGTCTGTCGTTGACTTACGTCTTCATGCTGATGATATCACTGAATCGATTGATTCTCAGAAAGTATTTATTGATACTGTTCAACAATACACTGGACTGCAATTACCACCAACGAGTAATCCACCAGCTAGTTGGTATCACATCCTACGTGGTTATGATGCGGGTTACTATGGTTATGGTTGGGCAGATGCTTACGCACAAGATTTGTTTGTGAAATTTAAAGAATCGGGTGTTCTCAATGCAGAGACTGGTGCTAAACTTCGCTCGTGTATCTTAGAGCCTGGAGCTACTGAGACAGCTCCGAAAATGCTTAAATCATTCTTAGGTAGACCCGCTAACTCTAAAGCTTACCTCATTGAGATTGGAGCCTGTGAACCTGATTCGGATGATCAACAAATTAAGCGTCCGAAGAATGACTAGTTCGGTTGTTCTTTTTTTTTACCCCCTCTCCCCGTGTGAATTATGTGGATGTTCTGCTCGCCCCTTTTTTGGAGCCGGCAATAACCAGAAGACAATTTTTCTTTTCCCCCTTTTTATTTTCCAATCCCGTCGCCCTGGGTTTTATAGTGGCGCTCAACTATGTTCACGCGGCCTCCTGTGGCATTTTTTTTTATTTAGTTCAGTCATTTACTACGCTGACTCTGACGGTCAAGATTGTCGGATAAATTGTTGTTTCTTTGAGCTTAAAAGTACTTATTGACATCGTCGGGAACACCGTTTCTTACTGATGTCTTCTAAAGTTCGACGCTAATTCTCTTGTGACATAATTCCATTTCCTCTTTTCGTTTAAAGACGGGAAAAACAACAACAACGAACGCACGATTAAGAAAAAAAAAAAAAAAAAAAAAAAAGGAAGACAGTAACAAATACAAAAAAAAAGAAGTTTTAACACGAGCTCTAATTAAGCTTTCGGGAATTCCCCTCTCGATGAAAATCCCAAAAAAAAAAGAAGTGTAAAAAATAATTACAGTCAATAAAAAACCGATTCATCAAACTTACATAGTATAATTACGCAGGTTAAAAGTCAACATGGGGAAAGTACCTCGTGGTGCCACGTTCACGATGGTGAAGCCTGATAAAAGGCTGAAAACTGAAGAAACAGAAGCTCCAGCACGTAAAGGAGTTGTCATGTATCTTGGAGGGAAGAAAGCGACGATGTTGGGAGCTAAAGTTCCAGAAAGTAAACCAGTTGTGAAACCTGAAGAACGAGACTTAGCTGGCAGTAAAGGTTTCAATTTAAAAAGATACAAACATTTCAAGTATTCTGAAATAATGGAACTCGACGGTGAGATCAGACGAGGAACTCGAGACGAAAACAAACGAAGAGAAAAAAGTGTTTCACTTCTTCAAACAGCAATCCAAGAAGCATCTTATCGTTGTGACCCTGGCCCCTTAAACAGAGCAATCGCTGAGTATGGAGCAGATAAACAATTGCAATACGCAATGAAAGCATTATCTGTATTAGAATCTATAACCAAACCGAGTGTGTATACTTTATCAGGAATAGTTAACGCTTGTGTTCGATGTGGTGATTTGTCATCAGCTATTTCATTTGTTGAAGACTCTGAGTTGAAATGGTCGATAACACCAAACGAAGTAGTTCTAACAGCTCTCATGAAAGGTCTTTGTGGTTCTGGTTATCAACAAGTTGCGTATGATTTACTCACTCAAATGTATAAAAAATATCAAAGTCATCCCAACGACCGTATGGCTTCTACCCTACTACGAGGTTGTATGCGAAACACTGACGGTCCTGGAACACGAAAACTAATAAAAGCATTGAAAGACCTCAATATTGACGTCAAGTCAAACCAATGGGCTCTTGAATACACGGTCAAGGCTTTATCAAGTTCAGGACTTATTAATGAGGCGGCTAAATATCTTATTACAGGTATGTCATTGTTATAAGAACCTAAAAGGGAAAAAAACAAAACCAAAACAAAAACAATCAATCACAGGAACTGTTAACCAAGCTGGATGTGTTAGTCTCGCAACAGCATGTGTTCTAGCCGAGAATCATGAATTAGCGAGAGCCGCATTGGAGGCTGCTAAAAACCATGTGACCACTGCAGAAAGTGTCGGATTTGTATCAGACATGGGAAAGAGACAACAGAGTGCTATGATGTTTAATAAACTTAGAGATCAAGAAATTGAAAATGAGATATCAAGACTTGAGAATGTCTTGATGGGAGTAGTAAAACTATCTCCTCTACCAAAAGACTTTAAGTCATATAAATGTGATCCGATGATCGTTACTATTGACCCTCCGGCATTGGGTTCTGATGATGTCAGTGAGAAGAAATTAACTGACGTGAAAAAATATTTCAAAGATCCAAAACTTCCTCTAAAAGTAGAAGTCTGTATGGGTCATGGTGAATGGGTTGTTGGCAGAGCAACGTCTGAAAAGAATGAAGCGAACTGGATTGGAATTGAAATCAGACCTGATCGTGTTCATCAAGCCTGGTCAAAACGTAAGCTAAAAGGATCTGACGAAGAACCAACAAACCTCCTCCTTGTTTGCGCCGATGCGAGAGAAGCTGTATCTCAGTTGAGCGGAGTTAGTGAACTTTTTATTAATTATCCTGAACCTCCTGGATGGATGAATTCTAAGTCTAATCTTTTAGACACCGCGTTCTTTGAATCTGTTTACACCTGCTTAACAATTGGAGGATCTGTCACTATGATGAGTGACCATGCTTTATACTCTGCTCATACCTCTCACAGACTAACAGCTTTAAGTAGAAAAGGTTTATTCTATTCTACACTTCCTCCTTGTAATGGTCTTCCTCTTAGCACTGACGTTCCATCTAATTATGGAAGTTCATATTTTGATAGAATGTGGACAAATGGAAAGCGATCAAAGAGATATTTTATTCAATTTGTTAAGCCGACTGAATTCGTTGGCAAGAACCTCACTTGGCTTGATGCGGGTAACGATGATGTCCCTGTGGATACTGAAGGTGTACTTGTTAGAAAGAATACTATTTACATTGATAATTAAAAAAAAAAAAAAAAAAAAAGAAATCAAAAAAAAAAAAAAAAGGAATCATCAAATCAATAAGTTCCGTTACGTTCAACTGACAGAAAGTCACTTTACCATAACCTGGTACTCACCATCAGTTATTATTATTACTAGTAGAATAGTTATATTATCTCAAAGACAAAAGGATATGACATGCCTGCTCGCAGCGACACAGAAGCGACACACGCAGGCTGTCTCTGTACTTTTAAAGTGGGGAGCAGATACAGAAATTGAAGATACGTTCGGTAGAACACCAATCATATTAGCAGCAAAAGATGGTAACGTTGACATGATTGAAGAATTAATAAAAGCGGGTGCGCATTTAAATTATAGAGACGCTTGTAGAGGTGTCACAGCTGTTGGATGGGCTTCGGAGTATGATCATCCGAAAGTCGTAGAACAACTCTGTGTTGCTGGAGCTGATTTAGATAGCTTTTGTAAAGTTGGTAAATCAGCTATTCATTACGCAGCAATGTGTAGCACTGATTGTATGAAAATTCTTCGTCAACATGCTGCTGACATTGAGCACAGAGATGGTAATAACGCAACCCCTCTACTGACGGCAGCAATTTACTCTCAAGTCTCTTCAATCAGACTGCTGCTTGAATGGGGTGCTATAATCGAATCAAATGACGACTACGGCAGAACAGCCTTAACCTGTAATACGAATCCATTAACTGTTTCCTTACTATTGAATTGGGGTGCAAATCCAAATTCCATACCGAATGATGGAAAAACAATTCTCACCAGAGCAGAGGAAATGCAAAACAATGAAACAATAAAAATACTCAAAGACTGGTACGAGTCAAAGAGTAACGACTCTACTGATGGAGTTGAAGAGGAATGATCTTATTTTGTACCCTTTTTGGAGATACCTGTCTCTAACCTAACTCAGTTGATAGGAAACAATAGATTTAACACAGAGAGTGCATTCCAATTATATATATTTCTTAACCCACATTATCACTCAGGTAACTATTCAGAATGTTAAGACGATGTGCAGCGTTACTACAGTCAGTTCAGAACAGAGCTACTCCTCTTGGTGGGTTACTGAGAGAGAAGATCGATAGGAGTGGAGGTCACATCTCATTCACAGAGTTCATGGATGAGGCTATGAGGAATAAAGATCACGGTTACTTCACAACCAAAGATGGGATTATAGGCGGAACAAAAGGTGCTGATTTCGTTACAGCGCCTGAGCTTCTACCGGAGTTCGGCTGGTGCATAGCACGCTGGGTACAACAGGCTGTAGCCTGCACCCTTCACAACGATGATCCTTTCGTTTTGATGGAACTCGGACCTGGAACTGGTCGCCTTATGGCCCAACTACTAATGTTCATGAAATTTGAAATCGGTGAGGAATACCTAAAAAGAATCCATTTACAAATGGTCGAAGTGTCGCCTGTGATGATAGAATTACAAAAAAAGAATATTGCCTCGGTCGGCGTCGAACTGGGGTCTATAGAATGGTGCACGGACATATCTCATGCGCTGGAGCAAAAGCAAGAACCGACTTACGTAATTTCGAACGAGTATTTTGATGTTCTTCCTGTTGCTGTAGTGACGAAGAAAGAAGGAGAATGGAAAGAGAAGATGGTTTCTTATAATGAAAGTGATCCTGACACGTTTGAATGGTGCATCGGACCAAATGCAAGCACCGATATATTAAAGTATTTACCTGACGACAGACTCTCATCTCAAGAAGGAGAACAGTTTGAAATATGTCCACAAGCAGTTGATGATTGCCTAAAGGTTTCAAATCACATTGACCAACAAGGAGGAATGATGTTAGCTATTGATTATGGTAAGGATATTCCTTCACAAAATACTTTACAAGGGATGTCTGGTCAGATAACATGCTCTCCGTTACTGAGTCCTGGATGTGTTGATATCTCTTGGCACGTTGATTTTGGTTGTCTTCGTCACCACATTGAAAAAAATAATTCAAACTTAAAGCTATGCAATACAATACCACAGTCTGATTTCTTATCTCAACTTGGTTTCAATGAAATGTACACCAATCGAGTTGAGTCTGGAAATCTACCAACACATCATGAAAGGAGATATGAATTACTGATGGACAGTAACCAGATGGGAGGTCATCATCGAGCTGTTGTTCTTGGTAATAAGAAGTATGATCTTCCACCTGGTGGGTTGGAATAAATTAACTTTCTATTTCTTGGTTCTGTTTTTTTTTATATTTTTACGAAAATCAAATATTCATCATCTCTATTCTCACAGATACATATTGAGATGTACAGCGATTACAGAGATTCCCGCCCACAACAACAAACTGATCAGCAGTCTCTCTTAACAAATCAAGTAAAGAGATATGACACGAGTACTCTTGACACCGAGGAGGCATTAGCAATTGAGAAAAAGAGAGAAATTCAAGAAATAGAAACAGGTATAACCGATTTAGCTGAAACTCAAAGAATTATGGCAGATCTGGTACAGGAAGCTAAACCAAAACTTGATGAAGCGGGTGCTTTTGTTGATAGTGCCGGAGTGAAAGTAAAAGAAGGAAACTATCAGTTGAAACAAGCAAGTAAAAACCAACGTGCTTCTAGAAAATGGATGTGCTGTATTGTTGTTTTGCTACTTGTCATTGGTATGTTGTTGCTTTATCACATCTGAGAGCCAAAAAAAAAAAAAAAAAAAAAAACAAAAACAGTTGGAGTGGTCGTTATTGTTGTTAGTGTAGCGAAGTAGATTTATTTACTAAAAAGAAATTGGTGACAGTCTTTTGGGGAAGGCGAATCTTGTTGAAAAAATGCCCGTGAGGAATGCCTTGTTTTTTATGTTCTAGGCCATAAAAAAAAAAAAAAAGCTCGCAGAAGTTAACATCATGGTACAATAAGCGCGCGACATTTATATTTATGCCTATTTGTTTATTTATTTATTTTTTTATTGATTTGATTCTTCTTTCTTTTTATTATTATTATTATATTATTTTTTATGCAATATGAGGAAGTAGAAGACAAAAAGAAAGAAAAAAAATAACGAAAAAAAAAGAAAATAATAAGTAAGGTTGTGTAGAACTCAACCTACGAGTGCTTTGTTGGTGCTAATTTTGTACCTTTGAAAAATAAAGATGGTCAGTAGAACGTGTAATTCAATCGCCTCACTAAATCTATCTGAGTATGTTAGGGTGTAACAGAAATAAAGAAATAAGGGATGACTGAGAATGGAATTTAAAAAAAAAAAAGATGGGAATTTTTTTTTTTTTTTTTTCCAGAGTTGTTTTGTTTCTTTGAGACCTGTTTTTTTTCTTCTTTTCTTTTCTAAATTCATCTCCCTCCCTGCTTCCTCAAGCGATGGTTCGACTCAATTTCTGATCAATTACTGCGAGCAACCCAATGATTGCTGATTAGTCGGATGTTTGATGAATTTTTTTTAACTTAGCTATGTTGATCTAACCCCTCGGCATGCTTTTTTTTTCCCGTAGCCGCAAATTCTGGTTACTAGACAGCTGTACGATTGTACAGAATGCTTCAAGGCTCATTACGTGTTTATGTTGCGTGTTCACAATCCCAAATTAAAAGCCACATGTAGGAAAAGAAATTTATAATAATAGTTGGCTTTTAAACAGGTGTAATGGTGGAATTTTTTTTTCTTCTTCTCCCCAATTGATTCCCCCTCCACCCACTTTTTTTTTTTTTTTTTTTTTCGTTTTTATTACTACTTCGTATTCTGCTCTGAAAGGTTTTGAATTCACTTACCACAGATCAATAATGACCGCCCCCCTTTTTTTTTCCACTCTCTCAGATAACAATACAGATAGTAGTTAGCTGAGGACCTCGACGGACCTCTCATAATATATCGACGTGTATACGTTTTTTTTTTTCCAGCACTAAAAAAGAAAAAACAAAAAAAAAGAAAAAGGTCTCTGAACAAGATGGCCACATCTTCTAAGAATGTTCAAGCGTGTAAATTTACGTGGAAAGAGTACAGTGATGCTTATGAAACTGATGGTACAAAGAAGAAGTTAATATTTAAATATGTTCAGCAGCCTAGCACAGGACCGAAACCAGGTACGATGTATCACACGTGTTTAGGAGGTCAGGCGTTTGCACCTGATACTGGAAGATTTTATTGGGAATTTGCGACATGTGTTGATAATCTGAAAGTTGGTGTTGCACTTCCCGACTGTCCTAACGATGTCGAAATGGGATACAATGCGAAGTCATGGGCGGTTTACATCCAAACTGGTGAGTGTGAACATGGCCGAGTTGAGCGACTTGAACCTGAAGGAGTTCAACGTCGTTTATGGAGACTTGTCGTTCCTATCTCTGGAGGTCGTTTTGGATGTCTTCTTGATACAAAGTCAGGAACACTTCAATTATTCTTTAATGGAGAGTATCAAGGAATGGCTTTTGATGAAGCTTCTGGTATGTCTACAAAACTCTACTAATGCTATCATCATCATCAGAATGTATTATAAAACACACAAACAGGTATAAAAGGAAAGACTGTTCATGCTGCCGTAGGTCTGGCAGGAATAGAAGATAACAATCGCGCCATAGGATTCGGTAACAAGTATTGTCAGATTATAGACAATGCTTCTGTACCTAAAATTAGCAGCGTTGAGAAGAAAGTAATTTGTTAGTTGCCATGTCGACTTTTTATTAAAGTTGACCAAGCTATTTTCAAAGGTTCAGGTTTTGTGCTATAGGAAAAAAAAAAACCTCAAATTACTATGCACGTTATGTTATAGTGCTTCAAAGATTTTTTTTTTTTTTTTTTTTTTTAGTATTACAAGATTGTAGGTAACTCCTTTTTAGGCTCGTTTTCTTATCCTTGTAGTCACACTCCCGTTAACTGATTGTTTGAAAGTACTCACCCCAATAACAAGGGCAACCAGGTTTTGGCTTAACCCTAATTGATATTAGTCAGTTTTTCAGCATGCTATATACTTAATTATAGTATCGAGTTGAACCCCCTAATAAGTTTCGAAAAAAAAAACTGCACTAAAAAAATTATGAACTAGTTCTCTATTGATAACGCCTGGAAAAAAAAAAAAAAAAAAAAAACTTTCAGAGCCCAGTCTCCTGCTTGACGTCTAGTTGTGGTCTTCTGCTACGCGTCATGGAGTAACAGCCATGAATTGTTGTTATTTATTTACATGAAATGAAAAGTTTCTATACATTTTCACAGTTAAAATAACACAAATGGATACTAACCCTGTGTTAGTCGGGGACATGATGGGAGGGTTAATGAAATGGCTGACTGACGAAGTAAAAGAAATGAAAACTTGGAGAGAGGAATGCCAACTAACAATGAACACTTTATCAAACAACTACAACTCTGTACAACAGAAGTGTAATACACTACAACTGAGAAGCATTCAACAGAAAATGGGCATTCTAAAGGCACAAGGAAAGATACTAGAATCGCAAACCACCAACAGCATTAGAGCAATTTTTTATAAGAAATTACGAAGATACCTAAAACTCAATATAGGAAAGAGAAGACGCAAAGCGCAATCACGGAATACGATGTTGACTGTGTTGTCATCTTCAACGATTTGCATGCAACAGAGATATTTCATAAAATGGTTATTGTGGGGAACTAATAAGGCTGAATTGACAAGAAAGCTAACTCAGTGCATGTCTCTTCAATTACGATCAGCAAACCATAATCGCTTAATATATTTTAAAGAACTCCAACGACATCGATCAAGAATGATGTTACACAGAGCTATAACTGACAGATTATCATCAATGGTTTCGAATGGATTTTTAAAAGTTCATTTTGAACTTCTTTATCGACACAGAGAAAAACGACTCAACCGAAAGCGAATCGAATCGATGATATACACGATGTGCACAGCTAGTGCTCACACTGTAATGTCAGTAGCTTGGAGGAGGTTGTGCAAATATTCAAAAAGAAGATCCCTGATCCGTGTTAAGTCTATAATAAAAACAAGAGCATTGACAAACTTTATCAAAACAACAGAATCTGGTACAAGATTATACTGTTATAAAACATGGTTATCATTAGTAGAGAAGAAGAGATCTCGAAGCCAAAGAGAAATGTTAGCAGATGTAATGAGAAAAGTTGGTAAGCTTGATGATAAAATGGTCGAAGAGGGAAAGACGGTCACATCTGTTCAAAGAACACTTAAGGCGTTTGAGGAACGAATGGGTGATGATCAAGAACAACGTCGATACGAAGAAGTCATAGCCAGTCTAAAATTTTCACTATCAGAAAATGACAGAGCCATTCACATCCTAGACAATAAGTGTGGTGATATTAAAAACCTCGCTATTTCATCTCTCAAAGAAGCAATGAGGGAAGTAGATGATATCATCACGTCGATTAAAAGTGATCAGGCAACCAACGCTCGTCAAACTAAAAGCACCGTATTGTCATCACTCACGGAGTTAGAAGAATCGACCAGCATACGAATGGTGAGATTAGAAAAAACTCTTGCTGACTTACTTACTGCTGATCGTCAACAAATAAAATACGATCTCGATGCTCGAACAGATGCAATGTCGAAAGAGTTTGCGGATACTCGCAATCAGGTTGACGTGTCGTTGAAGTCGTTAGCTAATACAAATACTGTTTTGAATAAAGTCGTGAATAGGATGATATCAGTCGATCACCATCTTGAAGAACTAGACCGATCTTCATCACAATTACCTCAAACCCATCCACGAGATATTTCTCCAATGAGACAGAGGTTTGATCCAATAACTGGTCGTTCAAATGAAGACATTTCACTTCAAAGGCGACATGAATAGTTCAACCACATACGTAGAACTGAATATATAGAATTTTTTATTTTTTTACTTAAACAACATAGAATAAACGTACCTGTAATTATACATAGAATGATGTTTGGTTTTTTTGTTTATAATTGAATAGCAAAGAATGTTTGGTATCCATCCTGAAGTTTGTTTTTAATACCTTTTTTTCTTATCAGGGCAGCTCCTCCCCCCCTTGCGGGGCATCCCAAGAGCTGATGACACGTAGAGAGAATGATGGAGGAGCAGTAGTTGCGCCTCAGCGATACCCATTGAAGCGTGGTACATCGCATTTACCAGATTTCAATCCTTACCACACTGATGTTATTGAAGATCCAGCAAAGGTAGCTCAAGTTGAGTATAAAGGAATGAGTCTCAGAGGAATATACGCAGCCTCATGTGATGCTTACGGTTATCGAAAGAATACGTCACTTTTGAAAATTCTACCAGCGACAGTTGAGACTTCCGGAGAGCTGATAGCTTTGAATTTAAGTCTTAACTTTGTGGGAAAGTTAGGCATTCGTCCCATCTTAGAAGTGATTCAAAATGCCTCTAACCTGGAAGAAATAAATTTCAGCGATAATTTCTTAGACAATTCATCTGTTTCAGAATTAGTAGCGACCCTCGATGGTCGAACACAAATAAAGTCAGTTGACTTGTCAAAAAATCCAATTTCACAATCTGGTGGAAAACTTATCAATTCCTTAGTAAGAAATAATAGCAACATATTACACGTTGGTGTGGCAGAAACTCTGATTAATCCGGCACTTAGAGCGTCTATTCTACAAAAAGTAGACAGGAACAGAGATCTTTCTACAGAAGAACGAAGTCTCCGATTCAAACAACAAGCCGCTCTCCGTGGAAACTATCACCAACAGCAGACTAAGCGATTACAACGGATTCATGGCTCTCATTCAAGCGGAGTCAATCTTGACGTTCTCATGGCATTGGCTAATGAATTGGTATGTTGTTTTCTTGTTGTGTTTACATGTGAAAGTATTATTATTAACTAGAGTAAAGAAACCCAAACAGGATCCGACAGGGACAAAGTGCCGTAGCCTGTCTACTTTGATTGGAAGTATTGAATAGAAGAACCAGTAATACGTAAATGGGTTACTGCTGCGTTATACAAACGGAAAGTTGTGTAGACACAAAATCTTATTGCACTATTGAAATAAAGAAAGAAAAAAAAAAAAAAAAAAAACCCCTCCCTTCCGGGAGTGGAGCAGGAACGTCGTTTCTTCTTTTCTCTTCATCTCCTTTTGTTTGCTCTTGGATGAACCTCATTTGATCAAACGGAATACTGGGAATAAATATTACGTTTAACCAATGAACTGAGGGAGTTAACGATGGGACACTCTTACGGCACGGAACGTTTCAAATTAACGACTGCGCCCTTTTCTTCAAAGTTGTGATTAGAAAGTTTTTTCTTCTTTTTTTTGTCAGAACACCTTCTAGTTGTCTTGTTTTTAATTTCTGTTCTTTTTTTTTTTTTTCCCCCTTTATTTTATTATTCTTCACACGATTCTGTTGTTGTAAATAATTAGGTGAGCAGCATGGTGCTGGGAGGACGGGGAGAAATAAACAACTGGCGTGTTCCCACTTCCAGATTTTTTTTAAAGGAATATATTTTTTTTTTTTTCCCCCTTTGTTTTTGTACAACAAGTAAACAATTGAGGAATAGGGAAAAAAATAGAAAAAAAAAAAAACAAAAAAATATATTTAAAAGGAAAATAAGAACGGTAACTTATATGAAACATGAGCAAGAGTTAGCGTTTTCCTGAAACCACATGGGAATAAGGTGAGTATTCCATTGTGAAGCATCTTCACTATCTCAGTTTTTTGTGTGAAGATAGCGAAGATGATCGTCGTTTGGGTATCGGTAGTCGAAACTGTTTGTTATTAGGTTATTGCATTATATTTTTCATTTTTTCATTTTTTCAATTTTTTTTTTTTTTTTTTTTTTTTTTTTAAAACCGTTCATCAACGTTGAACGGGGGAAAAAAAAAAAAAAAAAAAAAAAAAAAAAAAAAAACTGGTTTAAAGTTAATGTTGTAAAACATTTTTTGACCTTCCCCGACTTGGGCTGACTACTTCAACAATAATTGATTAACGTTGCTACTAATTATTAATTACCTTTTTTTTTTTTTAATCAGGCGGTTGTACCACAGTTATATTTAGATTTATCAAAGATGAGTGTTTGTTAACTTATTTATTATTCTCAACTAAACAGGATCCCGCTGGGGAAGCAATGAGATTCTCCACAGGAGACTCAGTGCGGGTTCGAGATAATGAAAAAGAAGAGTGGAAGAATGGTACGGTAACTGACATGAGGGGTGACAAACCTGTTGTAAAATTACAGGGACAGTCAAGGGGTTTCACCTGGACTTTCGTAGAGCACAGCGATGGCAGTACCGCGAAGACTGAACCACCACCAACATTCGAATCAGGGGACGTTGTTAGGGTACGTGACAATGGTGGAGAAGACTGGAAAGAAGGAATCGTAACTGATGTTAGATTAGGTAAACCTGTTGTAAAGCTACAAGGTCAGGCTAGAGCATTTAGTTGGAATTTCTTTGAACTCATTAAGAAAGGATCCTCGAGTAAGAGTGGGTCGAATAATATTTCTGTCGGAGACAAACTTCGAGTCCGCGACAATGCAAAGGAAGATTGGAAAACTGGTACCGTTACCGACATGAGAGGAGATAAACCCGTAGTCAAGTTGGAAGGTCAGAGCCGAGGGTTCACTTGGACTTTCTTCGAACCAGCCAGTAGTAGTGGTGGTGGTGGCGGTGGTGGTTCAGCTGCGGGAACTAAATCATCATCAGGCAGCAAGCCTGATATCGGTGACAAAGTCCGCGTCCGTGACAACGAGAGAGAAGATTGGAAGGTTGGAACCGTAACAGAGATGAGGGGAGACAAACCTGTTGTTCAATTGCCCGGCCAGTCCCGTTCCTTCACCTGGACCTTCTGTGAGCTTGAGGGTGGTGGAGGTGGTGGTGGTGACTCTAAACCGCCTACTTCATCAGGTGGTGGTAACAAAATATCAATTGGAGATACTATCCGAGTCCGTGATAATGAAAAAGAAAGCTGGAAGAACGGTACCGTCACCGACATGAGGGGAGACAAGCCTGTCGTCAAGTTGGATGGTCAGAGTCGTGGATTCACCTGGACTTTCTTCGAACCGGCCAGTAGTGGTGGTGGCGGCGGTAAGTCTTCCAGTGAGAAGACATCATCGAGTAAGATTGATATCGGTGACAAGGTTCGTGTTCGTGACAACGAGAAAGAAGATTGGAAAGTTGGAACCGTTACTGAAATGAGAGGAGACAAACCCGTCGTGCAGCTATCAGGTCAATCTCGTGCCTTCACTTGGACTTTCTTCGAACTGGAAGGTGGCAGTAGCAGCGTGAAGCCATCGTCTTCACCTTCTAGTAAAATATCAATTGGTGGGAAGGTCCGTGTTCGGGATAATGAAAAAGAAGATTGGAAGACTGGTACCGTTACTGACATGAGGGGAGACAAACCCGTTGTCAAGTTGGATGGTCAGAGCAGAGGGTTCACCTGGACTTTCTTCGAACCTGCCAGTAGTAGTGGTGGTGGTGGCGGTAAGTCTTCCAGTGAGAAGACATCATCGAGTAAGATTGATATCGGTGACAAGGTTCGTGTTCGTGACAACGAGAAGGAGGATTGGAAAGTTGGAACCGTTACTGACATGAGAGGAGACAAACCTGTTGTTCAATTAGCGGGTCAATCTCGAGGATTCACTTGGACATTCTTTGAGAAAGAAGGAAGTGACTCTGATGCCAAACCGACTTCTTCATCAACTCGGATATCAATCGGTGATAAGATTCAAGTTCGTGACAATGAAAAGGAAGATTGGAAGACTGGTACCGTTACTGACATGAGGGGAGACAAACCCGTTGTCAAGTTGGAAGGTCAATCTCGTGCCTTCACTTGGACTTTCTTCGAACCAGTTGGAGGAGGAGAACAGAAACCAACCCCGCCATCGTCGGGTGATAAAATATCAATCGGCGATAAGGTTCGTGTTCGAGACAACGAGAAGGAAGATTGGAAGAACGGTACTGTCTCTGACATGAGGGGAAACAAGGCTGTTGTCAAGTTGGATGGTCAGAGCAGAGGATTCACCTGGACATTCTGTGAATCTTTGAGTGGCGGGTCCGATGTCAAGCCTTCCCCACCTTCATCAGGTAAGATATCAATCGGTGATAAGGTCCGTGTTCGTGACAATGAAAAGGAAGATTGGAAAACTGGTACCGTTACTGACATGAGAGGAGACAAACCTGTAGTCAAGTTGGAAGGTCAGAGTCGTGGTTTCACTTGGACTTTCTTCGAACCAACTGGTGGCAGTGGTGGTGGCGGTGGATCTTCTGGTGGGAAGACATCGTCGAGTAAGAAAATTGATATCGGTGACAAGGTTCGTGTTCGTGACAACGAGAAGGAGGATTGGAAAGTTGGAACCGTTACTGACATGAGAGGGGATAAACCCGTCGTGCAGCTATCAGGTCAATCTCGTGCCTTCACTTGGACTTTCTTTGAACTGGAAGGTGGTGGTGGTGGAGGAAGTGATTCAAAACCTTCTGGATCATCAGGTAAGATATCAATCGGTGATAAGGTCCGTGTCCGAGACAATGACAAGGAGGATTGGAAGACTGGTACCGTTACTGACATGAGGGGAGACAAACCCGTAGTCAAGTTGGATGGTCAGAGTCGTGGATTCACCTGGACTTTCTTCGAACCTGCCAGTAGTAGTGGTGGTGGCGGCGGTAAGTCTTCCAGTGAGAAGACATCATCGAGTAAGATTGATATCGGTGACAAGGTTCGTGTTCGTGACAACGAGAAAGAAGATTGGAAAGTTGGAACCGTTACTGAAATGAGAGGGGACAAACCCGTCGTGCAGCTATCAGGTCAATCTCGTGCCTTCACTTGGACTTTCTTCGAACTGGAAGGTGGTGGTGGTGGTGGAGGAAGTGATTCAAAACCTTCTGGATCATCAGGTAAGATATCAATCGGTGATAAGGTTCAAGTTCGTGATAATGAAAAAGAAGATTGGAAGAATGGAACCGTCACTGACATGAGAGGGGACAAACCTGTCGTAAAGTTAGATGGTCAGAGCCGAGGGTTCACTTGGACTTTCTTCGAACCAGTTGGAGGTGGAAAGGGCGGCAGTAGTTCAAAACCATCTTCTGGAGGTAAAATTGATATCGGTGACAAGGTTCGTGTTCGTGACAACGAGAAAGAAGATTGGAAGGTTGGAACCGTTACTGACATGAGAGGAGACAAACCCGTCGTGCAGCTATCAGGTCAATCTCGTGCCTTCACTTGGACTTTCTTCGAACTGGAAGGTGGTGGTGGTGGTGGTGGTGGAGACGTGAAACCAACATCATCGTCTGGTAAGATATCAATTGGTGACAAACTCCGTGTTCGGGATAATGAAAAGGAAGATTGGAAGACTGGTACCGTCACCGACATGAGGGGAGACAAACCCGTTGTCAAGTTAGACGGTCAAAGTCGCGGATTCACCTGGTCATTTTTCGAACCTACAGGAGGAGGATCCGAAATAAAACCTTCCCCGCCGTCGTCAGGTAAAATATCAATAGGCGATAAGGTCCGCGTACGTGATAACGATAAAGAAGATTGGAAAAACGGGACTGTCACCGATATGAGAGGTGACAAGGCTGTTGTCAAGTTGGATGGTCAGAGTCGTGGCTTCACCTGGACATTCTGTGAATCTTTGAGTGGCGGGTCCGATGTCAAGCCTTCCCCACCTTCATCAGGTAAGATATCAATCGGTGATAAGGTTCAAGTTCGTGACAATGAAAAGGAAGATTGGAAGAATGGAACCGTTACTGACATGAGAGGAGACAAAGCTGTCGTAAAACTTGATGGTCAGAGCAGAGGATTCACCTGGACATTTTGTGAACCAGTTGGGGGTGGTAGGAGCGGAGGTAGATCTAAACCGTCGTCAGGTAAACAAATTGATATCGGTGACAAGGTTCGTGTTCGTGACAACGAGAAAGAAGATTGGAAAGTTGGAACCGTTACTGAAATGAGAGGAGACAAACCCGTCGTGCAGCTATCAGGTCAATCTCGTGCCTTCACTTGGACCTTCTTCGAACTGGAAGGTGGTGGTGGTGGTGGAGGAAGTGATTCAAAACCTTCTGGATCATCAGGTAAGATATCAATCGGTGATAAGGTTCAAGTTCGTGATAATGAAAAGGAGGATTGGAAGACTGGTACCGTTACTGACATGAGGGGAGACAAACCCGTTGTCAAGTTGGAAGGTCAATCTCGTGCCTTCACTTGGACTTTCTTCGAACCAGTTGGAGGAGGAGAACAGAAACCAACCCCGCCATCGTCGGGTGATAAAATATCAATCGGAGATAAGGTTCGTGTTCGAGACAACGAGAAGGAAGATTGGAAGAACGGTACTGTCTCTGACATGAGGGGAAACAAGGCTGTTGTCAAGTTGGATGGTCAGAGCAGAGGATTCACCTGGACATTCTGTGAATCTTTGAGTGGCGGGTCCGATGTCAAGCCTTCCCCACCTTCATCAGGTAAGATATCAATCGGTGATAAGGTCCGTGTTCGTGACAATGAAAAGGAAGATTGGAAAACTGGTACCGTCAGCGACATGAGAGGCGACAAAGCAGTCGTAAAACTTGATGGTCAGAGCAGAGGATTCACCTGGACATTTTGTGAAATAGCAAGTGGGAGGTCGTCGTCACCAGTACAGAAACCACCTTCCCGGGGAGAAGTTGCAGTTGGAGACAAAGTTCGTGTTCGTGATAATGAAAAGGAAGATTGGAAGAATGGAACCGTCACTGACATGAGAGGGGACAAACCTGTCGTAAAGTTAGATGGTCAGTCAAGGGGGTTCACGTGGACCATATTCGAAGTTGTTGGAAGCTCATCACCCAAACCTACACCACCTGCTGGAGGCAAAGTGTCAACCGGTGATAAGGTACGCGTCAGAGACAACGAAAAAGAAGAATGGAAGACTGGAACCGTTAGTGACATGAGAGGTGACAAACCTGTAGTCAAGTTAGATGGTCAGAGTCGTGGCTTCACTTGGACTTTTTTTGAAGTAGTCGGTTCAGGAAGTAATGATGTTGATAAAAAACCATCTCCTCCTTCTACAAGTAAGTTTTCTATCGGGGATTTAGTAAGTGTGAAAGACGCTGAAAAGGAAGACTGGAAGAACGGTACCGTTTCTGATATGAGAGGCAACACTCCGATAATAAAATTAGAAGGACAGTCAAGAGGGTTTTCATGGAGGTTCTGTGAACCCAGAGGAGACAAGTCTGACAAGTCTGAAGGCACCCAATTCGTAGTAGGCGATACCGTGAGGGTAAGAGACTCTGAAAAAGAAGACTGGAAACCCGCTACGGTTCGTGAAATCTCTGGAGGAAAGACCTACGCCACCCTGGAAGGTCAAAGTAGGAGTCACACTTGGAGCCACATGGAAATAGATAAAACTGGAGGTGCGACTTCGACTCAGCCAGCAAAAAGCTCAAATTTCAGAGTAGACGACACCGTTCGAGTCAGAGACAGCGAGAAGGAAGAATGGAAGTACGCAACCGTAACAGAAATTCAAGCAAACGGAACACCTCTTGCCAGAGTGGAAGGTGCAAATAGATCGTACAGCTGGGATATGATGGAATTGGACAAGACTGGTGGGGGTGGAGGTGGTGGGGGAAAGACCACGACCCAAGCTTCAAACTTTCGTGTCGGAGATGCGGTACTTGTCCGCCAATCTGAGAAAGAGAGTTGGCAGAGTGCAACTGTTTCTGAGATATCAGGCAGCCAGGTATTCGCCAAGTCTGAACACTCAAATCGTTCAATAACATGGAATCACATCAGTATCGATAAAACTGGAGGTAAGAAGAAAAAGGATTCTAACTTTCGTACCGGAGATATAGTTCGAGTCAGAGACAGCAGCAACGAGGGTTGGAAAACAGCAACAGTTAGAGAAGTAACATCAACTGGTGATGTACTTGCTTCTGTTGATGGTAATAATAGATCCTATACTTGGAATCAAATGGAAATTGATAAAACAGCTGGCTCGGGAGATAAAACTCAATCATCTTCGCTCACAACATTCAGAGTCGGTGACTGCGTCCGCGTACGTGACAGTGAAACAGAAGATTGGCGATCAGCAACAGTCGCAGAACTACGAGGAGGTAATCAAACACCAATTGTTGTTCTTGAAGGACAGACTAGAGGATATTCATGGAATTATTGTGAAATTGATAAAACTAGTGTAGATGATCGCTATAAAAAAGTATCTCCTCCAGGAAAGGGAGCAATCCCAGACTCAAGGCTCGATGACTACACAAAAGGTGCGATGGTACGAGCTCTGAGAACAATCCATTTCAAGTCGGGAAGGGTTATTCAAACAGGTGATGTTGGATTCGTAACTAAAGTACCTGGTGACTCTGTTGGAAGTCCAGCTCAAGTTAGATTTGCTGACATAACTTACAGCATTGATCATGGTGAAGTTGAGGTAGTCGGTGGTAATACAGTAATGCCTCCTCCACCACCAGTACAGCAACAACCCACAATTGTACATCCTCCATACATCTCATCACCAGTTATGCAGCCAACGTACCAGCAAGCTTTTCCTTCACCTCCAATGATGCCTATGCATTTACCTCCAGCACAGACGCATAGGTTTTCTCCTCCTCATCATCCTGCTAAGCCACCAATGTACTTTCATGATACAACTAAGAGGGCTCCAGAACCTTCTCTCCCTCCTCCGCAGTTTGTTCCAAATCCAATACCTCCACCGCAGCCGTTTCAAATGCATTTAACAAATGAATCGTTGAATTGGCAGTTACTCAGCGGTATCGATACGACGAAATTACTTCATGCTGGACACACTATTGATGTTGAGATCCTTGAGAGTATTATGAAGAATGTTACATATGCGACACTACCGTTTGAGGAAGCAGCTCAACTGCAACCGAGACACGTTCAGCATTTGTTTTCATTAAGTCAGTTAGTAACACAATATCTCGTCTACACTCAGAAGTATGTTGTTAATGAAAAGGATGCGATGTCAAAACAAGCTGAAGAACAATACCACGAATCATGTTCTCTACGAGAGTTGTACGATAAACTGACATTTGATTACAAGGAATTGGCATCAGCGAATAAACACTTAAAGAAAACTGTTTATATGTACGAGTTGGGTGTTGGTCATAATGGTAAGGTTAATGGAGGGGGTGGTGGTGGGGGCGGTGAGGGATCTTTCAAATGTGACATTTGCGGAAGGCTTTTCAAAAAAGAAAACCACCTGTTATCGCATTCCCGCAAGCGTCACAATGGAGCAGCTGGCGTTACCACCGTCAACAACAATACTGCGGGTGATAATCGTTTGTATGATTTATATCAACAACTTCTTAGAAAAAATGAAGCTGACTCCGAACAACGCAATCGCGAAGCCGCTGAAAACACGCGTTTCATCTCCCAGCTAACTGAAGAGCTTAAGGATCTTAAAAAAGGCGCGTCCCCTACTTTGTTATCCGAGCCTCACCGCATCCGTGAAGCCGAAGTTATAAAAAGGGAACAGGTATGACTTTTTTTTTCTGTTGGAATAAAAATCGGGTTTATGATCACAGCAAAGTGGTTGTTTATGTTATTTAAAACAGGAATTGGAAGCACGCGAACGCGAACATCGCGAACATATAGCCACCGAAATTGAGCGGAAAAGACTCCACGAATTGCGACAGTCGGAAGGTACTAAGGTATGCTTTACTTATTTGAAATTAATCAGTTTTATTGAAGAAAAAACAAAAAAACAAAAAAAAAACAGAAAATAATGGAAGAAGAGATTATTAAGTTAAAGGGCATGCTCTCTCAAAAGCCACAAGCATGGGGAACTGATGAAGAAGAAGACGAGACAATTGTCATAACACCAGAACTTCGAAGAGGTGATGGAGTTCGTATTGTGCAAGCTGTTAGAATTGAAGATGAGTACGCAGGTGTTGGAGAGACTGGGGTGGTCATGAGAGTACCAGGAGATCACGGCATGGCTGCTGTTATATCTGTAGGAGGAATGACTTGCAATGCACCTCAGCGGTATTTTAAAAAGATAACAGAAGCATACACCCCTGGAGATCACGTCTGTTTTAATAAACTAATTCGTCTTCGTTCTGGTCGTATTATAGAGGCTGGCTCAATTGGTGAAGTTCGTAGGGTTCCAGGAGATAATGGTGCTGTAGCAGAGGTTCAGATTGATGATATATTGTATGATGCACATTTATCAGAAATACGAAAGTATGAGGGACGAATGCGGCAGAAACCTCAGAAACCAACCCTGGCATCGGTTGCTGCCCCACACCCCGCCCCTATACCTCGTTCAAGTCGTCAAGAAGTTGTCAATTCACAGGTTGTGACCAGTCCTAGTGCTGCATCTCAACGTGTTGTCATTGAGCAGCCCGTAGTTGAACAAGAGATTCCAGTGTCCCCGCTTGATATTTTGATGTCATTTTCGGATAATGTTCCCGAACTATTCAAAAAGTTCACTGGTAAGTTCAGCTGCAGTACTAGTCAAGTCCACAATAAAAAGCCAGTATGGAAGCACACATCATCAGATGTATGGGTCTTCAATGACGCTAATAACCATTGGGTAGTCACTGATGAATCAGTGTTTAGTTCAGGTAGGGGATGGTTTTTTTCGAAAACAGCTGATCATGCTCCCTACAGTGTTGCGATGTGGCAGATAGCTGGAACCCCACCAATTGATGAAATAGGTATCAGAACAGAACCTTGGAAACCAAAATATTTATCTGTCGAGGTCACCTCATTACAACAAGCATGTGGATTCTATGAACTGCAAGGCAACTTATTAAATGGACATTCCTACTATCAATTAACAACTAGACAACAAAAGGCTGTTTCATCACCGTATTACCTCTACTCATCAACTTCTGGACACTGGGTCATTACTGATAGTAAAAATGATTTTACATCTGGACAGGGTTATCTTTACAGCACGACAGCACACGGAAATAGTGATCCTACAAAATTATTGAACTGGACAGTCGGAGGAGTAGAACAAAAGATTATCATAAATGAAGCTAGAGAGAGTGACAGAGGTGATCTAACACAGTCATCTGATGTTGAGGTGAAGTCAGCAGAAACAACTGAAAAGAAATTTAAATTGGGGCAGATGGTCGAAGTTCGAGATGCTTCTCACCAAGACTGGAAACAAGGAAAGATTGTTGCATTCGCTGATGACAATAAACCACAAGTATTAGCAACAGGTCATCAATCAGCTTATGTGTGGAATCATATTCAACATGCTCCTTCTCTCTCATCAGATTCAAAGACTACAGAGAAGGAGTCATCCTTCGAGGCTGAGTACCCCGACGTCGTACGCATCACATCAAAAGACGGATCTCTAAGTCAAGTCTGTGGTAAATATAAAAAAGTAGACGGGACGAATGATTCTTCTCCTTCATCAACTTTACAAATGTTGTACGCACACGTTTATAGTGAGAAATGGTTGTTCATATCGAAAAATAAAACATGGTGCATATCAAATAGAAAAGATGACATGACGACAGGTTACGGCTACGTTCACAGCATTCCTATGACTACACAACTGAGAGGACCGACCCAGGTAGACAACTGGTTTAGAGCAAGAGATGAGTCGGTTGATCTTCACTGTCTGTCATCTGCTCTTACTCTTCCAGTTTCATTCTGGGGATTGAAAAATGATGTTAAAGAACAGGTGACTTTAAGAATAAATAAAAGCAATCACATCGAATGGTGTCAAAACCTCGGAGAGAAGAGTGAAACGACTCAAATAGTAGAAGAACTGATCCTCGATAATGGTATCTTAAAAGACCCAAGCTCTGGTTGGAATCGAAGAATTCGAATTGGAGATCCGTCTGAAGATCTACTTCGTGACATCGCTGATCTTGGTATGTGTTTTTATTAAAGAAAAAAAAAAAGAGCAAAGCTCCCGAACAAACTTATGCCGAAAGTGCCAATAGTACCCCCGTTTTTATTAAAAAAAAAAACATAACACATCACAAAACAGGAATGTCTGTAAAAATACCAATTCATGGTTTCCCTCAACTAGAGGGCACCTCACTAACAATGGAACCTGTAAATAAGGACGACAAAGTTAGCATTCAGAAAGCTCGTTTTCAAGTGAGGGACGAAATCGATGTCAGAGACACAGAAAGCCGTCCTTGGCAGGTAGCAATAATTACATCGATTTCTAACGGAGTTATTATGTGTAAGCCTCGTAACTATTCTGACAGTCATAAGTTTAGATGGATGAAGAGGTCTTCTAATTCAATAAAACCTCTTCCACATAAATGGATGGCCAAAGCTTCTCAGTCTGGTAGCAGTTCCCCAACTGCTGCTGCTGCGGCACCTGCCGCTGCACCTGCTCCCGCACAGCCTAAAAAAGCAACTGCTGCTCCTCCAGCTAAAACTGCAGCCCAACCTGTTGTTCAAAAGGCTGTCGCTCCTGCAGCTGCACCCGCTGCGGTTGCAAAAACAACATCCTCTCCGGCTGCAAGAGCTCCGGCACCAGCTTCGGCACCATCTCCCGCTATAGTCGCCTCTCCTGTTAAAGCCGTTAAAGAGAAACCTGCTGAATCTGAAAGGAAGTCTCGAGACCACAAAGTTAAGGAAAAGAAAGATGAAAAAGAGAAAAAGAAAGCAGCTCCAGCAGCAGCGAGTAAGCAACCAGAAGCAAAGAAACCGGAAGCGAAGAAGACTGCGGCTGCTGCGGCTGCGACACCTACGGCGATGTTTGCGAGGCCTGCAGCTAAGAAGGCTGGTGGTAAGGTAGCTGGTAAACCAAAGGGACCAGCGACTACAACTACAACAACAACAACAACAACCTCGACATCAAGTACCAGTAGCACAACTGATAGTTCTGATTCGGGTAGTAGCTCAGGCTCCTCAGACACGTCATCGACTGACTCCTCTGAAAGTGATTGGTCCAGCTCCACTAGGTAGACGTTTACTTGTACTTCATTATCATTGGACAAAACTAATCCGCTCAAACCCTCTCACTCTTTAATAGATTTTGTATGATATGATTTTTTTTTTTTTTTTTTTTTTTTTTTTTTGCAGTATTCTCAGTCTCTTTTTATGTAGTTTTTGATTAAAATTTAAACTTACCCCTAGTCCTGCACCCTATCCCCGAGTAGATTATGTTTATATATTTGTTAGTGGTCTGTACACCTTCATATTTTTGAGTCTGTGTATTTTGTCTTATTTCCTCACGGTTCTGTTTATACGAGCAAAAGGGAAAGAATGTACAAAAACTTACAAAAAAAAACTGAAAAAAAAAAAAAAAAGGGGGGAAAAAGTACTTTAGATATGCATAGATTTTCATTGGCAGCACCAAGGAAGATGGTTTTTAAAAAAAAAAAAAAAAAAAAAAGTAAGTAAAATGAATAAATTAAGCTCAGTATGGTTTTTCGCTACGAATAACTAGAGTTCTGTTCATAAAAAAAAAAAAAAAAAAGAACTTGTAAAACCACGTAAAAAAAAAAGAAAAAAAGAAAAAAAAAAGAATCCAATTGTATTGCACCACCTAAACCTCAGTAGCCACAGTGCTGCTTGCCCCTTTTATTAGTATTTTTTTTTAGTCTTTGTTGTTTGGAGTTAATGATAATATTTTCACACATAAAGGATTACTGCAGTTCTAACAAAGCGAATGACTGAAGCTGACTAGTTTGATTATTTTATTTTATCTAAACTAACTGACATATTATGAACAGCAACAATCATATTTAAGATGCTCAGAATTGGAGTCTTAGGAATCCAGGGAGGGTTCGAAGAACATTTAGAAATGGTAAAGGCTGTTGGTTGTGAAGCAGTTGACGTGAGACTCCCTCAGCACATGGAAGATTTAGATGCGCTGGTTCTACCGGGTGGGGAGAGTACGACTATTGGAATGGTTGCTCGTGATAATAATTTGATCGAACCTGTTAGAAAGTTCATCCACGATGATAAGAAGCCTGTCATGGGAACCTGTGCTGGAATGATCGTCTTATCAGAGAATGTTACTGACCAACAAACTGGTGGCCAAGCACTCTTTGGAGGTCTCGATACGGTCGTTTGTAGAAACGGTTTTGGAAGACAAATCAACTCGTTCGAATCAAAGGTCAAAGTTGTTGGAATGAAGGGAGACGAACAGCCTTCTGGAGCTGAGATTTTCATCAGAGCACCAATTGTGAAGAAGTGCGGACCAGATGTTGAAGTAATTGCAACTTTGACTCACTCATTTAAAGACAAGTGCAACCCAAATGCTACAAGTAAACCAACTGAAGATAACCAAGAAGTTATTGTTGGTGTTAAACAAGGTTCTACAATTGCTCTATCATTCCACCCAGAGCTGACTTCCGACACCTACTGGCACCGTTATTTTAAAAATGTAGTTCAAGAGTGCAAGGATGCCTGCAGCTCAGTTAGATCATAGTCTATTTTTCATTAAAGTGATAAACACAAGAAGTGGGCTGTCGTTTTCCACGTCTCTGCTGTCTTGTTGGAATGATTGTTGTCGTTTTGCTCATTGTCAGTATCCTTTTTGTTATATAGTTTAAAGACTCTCAAATGATGCATTAATTGCACTTTTAAGAAGGTCTTTTTCTACAAAACGTTTCGCACTGGGCAGCCACACCCGCTTTGGCGCCTGGACCATCAGTTGGAAGGGAGAAAATTACTTTTTCCCATCTCTTTTTTTTTTATTTCCCCCTTTTTCCCTTTTCTCCCCACCCCCGCAAAAGGTCATTTTACATAACCGAAAATCGCACGAAGGGGGGTGTCCTGCTACATGTTAGCTAACAGGGAAAAGGTCAATAAATTCTATACAACGGCAATGTGTTAATTGTTTTGTATCTACGCATTCCGTCTATCAGTATCGCGAAAGAGTGAACAAAAATATTGCACTGGTGACAGGCTGTTTATTGTTCTGTTGTATTCGCGAGTGGTGTCTTTAAATTGAGATTGAACTACAATTAGTTATCAATAACCACAAGTTTTTGTTATTAGGTTGTAGTGACAGTTCCTTGTTATCATGTCGTTGTATTTGAGGTTTTTATTTTATGTAGTTGTTTTTGTTACTTCAGGTTTCATCCCAGAAATGGAGGGTGAAAGTGTGTTGGGGTATCCAATAACAATTCCTGATCCGATACTAGCTGCAACATTATCACCAAGGCAGCTGAGCCCTCATCGAAGTAGGCCATCAAGGAGACACAAACATTTAGCTGCAATCCCGAAAGGAAGAAAAACATCACCTCCTTCTGACTTCACTCCTGCCTCTACACTTTTGAGAGTTGCGAAAAAACTGAAGAAGAACGAAGCGAGTAATATATTAAGAAGACCTTTTCAACAGATGACTAGCAGACCATTTTCAACTGTTGACAAGTTCTCTGTTTACCTTGAAGACAAGACTAGCTATCGTATTGATGATTCTCTCGAAGGGAGAACTGCACGTGAACAGCGAGTAGCTAATCAAGAAATTAACAGTTTTCACAGACAGCGTAATATCGAAGTAGCAAATTGTATTGAACAGTGGGAACGTGATCGACTTCTATGTTCGATGACTGGCGTACTACAGCGACAAGAAGCTGAGGTTCGGAAGCATCTGAAGGAATCTGAAAAGATTGCTCGGCTACCAATTAGAGTCCATGCTGAAAGACTAATTACTCGACATACTGTTCGGGTCGAGCGTCAGGCACGAGCAGAGATACGTCGCAAGTTCGAAGCCGAGAGGCTACGGAAAATGAGAGAACTAATAGCACAATTATCAAAACAAGAAGAAGCTAAAAGAAAGTATTATGAGAACGAGCAATTCCACTCCGTAGAATTACTACAAAGAATTAACACTAAGAGTGGAGAACACGCAATACGACTTGGTATAGAAGTTGAGTACCGCAGAGGTGTCTATGCTGCAAAAAGAGAATTCCAACGTGAGGCAGATCGCCTCCGTCAGTATCTTCTTCGTCGTGAAGAATGGCTAAAGAAACAAACCAAAGAACGTGAATCTCAGGAACACGAGGAGGATGAATCTCGCCGCTCCACAATAGACGATGAGAAGACAACAATAAAATTGGTATCAAAACAAATGAAATCTCAAATGGAAGAAATTCTCGAAGAAATAAAACGCCAAGAAGAACAACTTCAACAACAACATGAAGCCCTTCGGGCAAAGTTCCTCTCCTACTGTCAAGAGATTGACACTTCTGAAGCTAAACAACGAGCAACACTTGCAAGTGATGAATGCACTGATAGAAGACAGCTTAGAAACCTTTCTGCTGCAGCTAAGTCAGATGCAAAAAATAGACAAAGTGATCGGCTTTTGAGAGAAAAAGAAATGTGGTCCCGACAACACTCAGCAGAGAAAGACTTGATTGTAGTGGAAGAAGAGAATATTAGAAAAGTTATTCTAAATAAAGCAACTTGTAGAGGTGAGAAACTATTTGAATGGTACGACAAAGTAAGTACAGAAATCCATAAACCTATCTACCTAAGTTGTAATAACTCAGATCTATACGAAGAATGGGACAGCGACAAAGAAGATCCCGAAGACGAATCAATCCGACGACATTGGTGGAGACGCAAAGCAAGTCGACATCGACTACTGGGAGGTAGTCCCATTAACACAATCACAGAAGTACCGATCTACATGATGAAAGGAAGTGACATGCCAATGTATCAATCGCTTGATGTCCTACACAGACGTACCCATCCAGATAATAATTCAACTTGTACTGGTCAAGATAATTTTTATACTGGAATGGTTGACGTTATTGTTAAAATAAACAAAGGAAGTAACGGACAGGAAATGGTTAAAGCAATGATTCAAGAAGTACCAGCACCATTCCATGATACTACAACCAGATTGAAGTTTGTACCTTCGATGGGTGTTATTCTTGTGACTGACTCTACTACTTCGATACTATGTGATAAGATGCCAACGTGGAATAGTAATATCAACACCATGACTGTTCGTATTAATATCGGTAAATCAGAAGGGAAACGTTTCACAGAACTACAACTTGCTATGGTTTGTAATGTAATCAGATCATTCTCATTCGCAACAACTGAAGACAGCGATGATAAATTACAACATCGAAACGTCAGAGTCATGTTATCAGTTTCTTTTGAAGCACACGAAACAGAGCATTCTCTCAACTTACACATTCCGATGACTGTTTCAGTAACACCACCTCTGTTTGTTATACCAGAAGAAAGTAAAGTTTTATTTAAACCTCAAGGAGGTAGAACATTAGAACTATTTCCCAAAGTAATCTTACCACAGTTACACCCTGACTTGAATGTTGGAAGACTACTAAGGGGATCTAAACTATCAATCGACTTCTCTGAAGGATTCTCTGAAGGCGATACGATCGCTTTATCGAACAGTGTTAGTATCAGTCATGGTATATTTACTGTGGATGGTTCAAATATTTTGAAGGCACCTGATGCCTCTGCTTGTCCATTTATAAATTCACAAGTCAGTATGAAAAGTTCAAGCTACACGGTAATAGCGGCATCTCTAGGTTATACACAAAACCGTAGTAGTTTACAAGAAGTTTTTAAAGGAAATAGTCCTTTGGAAGCGATTGTGTCGTTTATTAGATCTCTTCGATTTGTTAGCACCAGCAGCTCTCGTCCATGTCGAGAAGTTACAGTTCAACTTGCTGACCTATCAAATATACTTGTGACGAGCATCACAGTTATGGTAAAAATGTATCATAAGGGTGAACCTATCTATATGGAAGGTTCAAAAATAGGAGAGCCACCTCCAATTCATCGATTGAATGCCTTGTGTCATCCTAAACACGTTCAGTTTTTTGAACCTATTTACACCTCAGTATTCAACAGATTGCTACTACAATCAACAGAGCTTGATGGAGATAAAGTTGATGAAGGGTCACTTACAGTGACGATATGTAATGGTGTGAAAGGTGATCAGTTGACTCTCCTCACTGATGACACCATCAGTGTGGAATACGAAAACGATGATCCTGAAAACGAAGTTCAAAAAGTTTATGTTAAAGAACTTAAAAAAGGAATTATTGTCTCTCACGAAGTTGGAACTCTTCTGATCGAATCAGACAGTGAAGGTGGAGCTGTCTTGGTTATAGAATTCGCAAATCCAGACGGAGGAGTAAAACTCTCCGCCATACAAAGAATCATTAAGGGTATCGCATATTCACTAGACGAGGGAATGCGAAAATCTGGAACAAAGAAAATCGAACTACGGCTTCGACCGGGTGACAGACCCGAAGTTCACATGATCCAATTTATAAAAGTATGCCAGCCATCAATTGATATGCCTCCTCATTATCAACAACAGGAATATAAAGAAGGTCAAGGTGCTAAGCGATTAGCTTTATTCGATTCTGAAGTCTTTGAAAGCTCACCTGAAGATCAACTAAGCGAAGGAACCGTAGTAGTAGAAGTCCTAAATCAATTGGACGAAGATAAGATTAGTATTTCTACTTATAATAATTGTGATTTTTCAATTAACCCAAACGGCAACAAAAGTTTCATCTGCAGTAATATCACCGACCATCAAGTCGGATGGTTTTACAATGGAAGTGCTGCTCTTTCAGGTACTTTGAAAATCTATATTTCTGTTAGAAGAGGACAACAACCAGTCTTAATAAAAAGAGATATTGTCGGCATGCTACGCGGACTCGCTTACACAAATAACAGTCGAGATCCTCAGGAGCTGCGGAAGTATATTCGAGTGACATTATCAGGTCCGAGTTGTGGAGTTTCACAACTTCTATTGGAATTAGCGATCAACACAGTTAACGACCCTACCATGATGATTGTACCCCATACAGAAGTTACATATGCTCCAAATACAAAAGGAAGTGAATGGGGATGCTTAGTAGCTGAGGGTGCGGCTATGGAGGATCCAGATACCAGATACATATCTCCAGGTGGAGTGTTAACTGCTGAACTCGTTGCTGGAGGAGGATTAGGTTCTGGTGATACTTTTTCCTTAATCAGTCCTGAACATCAATCAGTGTTATATCCTGATAGTAATTTAGTTCTTAATTATGAAGAAGAGTCGGGAAGGCTCGAACTAAATAACTTATTCTGCGCTACGGTAACAGTCAAAGAAGAACGTTCCATTACAGTTCGATTCTTACCTCAAAATCCAAAAGATGTAACACTTGAAATCGCAAGTTACATCCTTCGCTGCATTACATTCAATTCAAACGGAACACCAACTCGAGTTGGTGTTCGTTCGTTTATTCTTCGGTTCAATGCTGGAGATCATCCAGTATCAGATACAAAAATAAAAATAACAATTGACGTTATTCCCCCTTTGATATTCGCTCCTGCATTCACACACAATGCATTATATAAGGAAGGACAGATGATGATGTTGAATGGAAAGGTAAGCAGTGGTAGGATTGGACCTAACGGGAGTCTACAAGGATGTGAAATATGGGTTGAGATCACTGATGGATTTGTTGGTTCTCAAGATGAGCTTCATTTTATAGCAGGTCGTGATTGTTCATTGCAGAATAATTCAATTTTTTTAGCTGGAACGAAAACACCTGTTGGGATTCTAACAAAACAAAATAATAAAGTATCGATTAAGTGTGATGACAAATCTCGGGGTGTTGGTGGGAAACTTCAACAAGTCGTACGATGTTTTCACTATTACAATTCATCAAAGAGTCCTGACACACATCCTCGAACAATTGATATTTGCATGTCTCAAAACGGAAGCCTCAGCGTCATTCAAATGAACATCGACATCCAATCCATCGATGACATGACTAATATAATTTTAGCAAAACAAACTCATTTCTACATCGCAGATTCAAAACCAGTCTTACCATTTTCGTCAGCCAACGTATTCGATGATGACACAGAAGTGTTTGAGGCTCCACATTCATTTCTTAAAGCTGAAATGCCTTCTTCATGTAGTAACGATATTCTTTCTATTTTAACTGATGAGGAAGTGTCAATCGATCCGTCGAGTCAGTTAGTTAGCGTTGGTAATAGAGACTGTGGCATATGGAGACAAAAAAATAAAGGATTTCACATCGACCTTTCCAATTGCGCTATAGCTGATCTCCAAACGATCATAAGAAGTATAACTTATGGTACAAAAGACATGCGACAGTGTCGGGGAATGTCAAAAGTAATCAACCTATTCGTTAGGGGTGGTCCATCAGTTCCTGTGACCAGGGTATCAATGGGAATGGATTTATTTCCAATGTTTATCGAAATTCCACGTGCTAAGTCTGAAAAAGCACACGTCGTATCCCCAACCGCACCTTACAACTTATACACTACTGCTTGTCTTCGTTTTGTTGGAGGTTCCTGGATCCAAGGAATGGCACCTCATGTGATTACGATAGCGACAGACAATAGAGCAATGCAGATGTTATTATTATCTCAGGTATGTTTTTTTTTTTTTTTTTTTTTTTTTTTTTTTGTTGTTGTCGTTGTTACGTACGCAAGTAAAAAAACAAACAACAGACTCCAGCATCAACTACCGGTGGAGCAATAAGCCTACGCAAGACGGAAGGTAATTTCACAGAGTCATGTTGCGATTTAATCGAGGACGATAAAAAAATAGGAAAGGTATCCACATTAGATTACAACCCACAATTCCCAAAGGATGGTGTCATCGCTACCTCATTCACGATTACGCTAACTAGCGGGAAGTCAAAGAGACCACCTACACAAAGGATTAATAGTGTCTTGCAATTAATTAATGTCATTCATAATGCTGATTCTTTCTTACCTCCTAGTGCTATTACTAAATTAATAATTACCATGTTTCCGACGTCAGATCCGTACTTGGTATCTGAAGTGGTAGTGAAGTTAACCAAAGAGAAGGAATCACTTTCATAATTAACAATTCAAAGCTGTTGGCTTCTGCTACGGCTCTTGTTTTTTTGTTATCTTTGGATTTTTGTCTTTTTGGGAAGGGGGGGAGAAAAACCATTCAGATAAGCCTTATATTTTGTTGATCGCAGCTAGTTTTACTGGCGCACAGGGAAATAGATAACATGACATAATAAATAACGGCTCTTAATCTGAATAGTTTCTTCTCCGACTTCGTCGGTGCAAAAAAAAAAAAAAAAAAAAAAAAAAAAAAAAACATATTTCTGTTCCTATTCGTTATTTACACAACAATGCCCAACGAACCTGTCTGTGAATTGCAGCAGACTTATTTTGCTCTCCTCACTGCCTTCTGGTACTGCCTATTGGTTCGTTACTGTTACTGTTGTTAGTTTAGTTAAATAACATTATATTCTCAGGTTGTACAACGAAATTATTGACAGCGGGGGAATTACTTTCTTATATTTAAAAGGGATAAGACTATTAAGTGATATATTTTATTTATTGCGATATTATATTAATATCTCAGATCAATATGATTATTAAATAGATGTCCAAGTGGAGGAGGATGCATCAAGTAGGAGCAGATGTGGAATTAGCAATGCCTCAAAATAGAGAGGAGGTAGTGTTCACACCTGGGCCTACTTGTTATGATGTAAATCGGTATCCGTTTGATGAAAAGAAGATCTCAATCAGTATTAGAAAACGTAAAAAAGGTTTTGATGAAGTTATAAAACAGGAGACTCCCAGCGAGGTGATAACATTCCGCTCATGTGATGAGATCCACGCAGCTATTCAACCGAAATCATTCTCAGCAACCTTTAGCTGCCAACCTCGTTTTAAAGATAATAAAAAGTCTGTCTGCCATGCTGACTCTGTTCTTCAAATTTCAGACTCTTGGCAAGCCACGCAACCAAAGATATACGCCGCCAACTTTAACTTGGCTACTGCGGGTGATACTTTTCCTAAGGATCCACTATTGTGTAAGTATGATTTATTTTATTTTATTAAATGTCTTGTAGTACCACTGATGTGTATCAATTCATGTCACACAACTCAAACAGAGGAACATGTGGTCCGGCTCCTGGTTACTACTCTAGCGACTGGGGATCCATCCAACGCTCAGTTAGGAAAAACGATGGCGGTCACCTCTCGAGGGAAGCGAGAAAAATGGAGTGGGCATCTCATCAAGAGAGTCCTGGACCAATTTATCATCCAAAGTATGAAACCGTTGATGGGCAAACCCTCGGGGGAGCTTTTACGAGGAAATTTACCAGCAAGAAAGATCCTTCAAAAAAGAAAAAAATATCTACTCCTGGTCCGCAAGACTACTGCGGAAATGACTTCATAAGAAGTCAAGACACAAGACCACCGAGGACAGTATTTGGAAAGCGAAGAGGAATACTTGATATGCCACTTCCTTTTAGTGTATCAAACTTTCACAACAGTGGGACTATGAGAACTCGCTTACAAGGACCTGCTGGTTACGCTGCAAGAGAACGTCATGAAGATGATCGTTTGAGACGATTCATGTTTTGGGAAAGTAGAAGAAGAAAAAACCAACATTTTAATGAACCTCTCACTACGACACAAAGACCGAAGTCTGCTCAAAGTAATCGAAGACAAGTTTTTAGAGTTTCATTGAAGAGATCTGTAACACCTCCTGAAGTGTTGCGGGAAAGGATACAAAAACAGAAACAGGCAAAGCCCAGAAACACTTTAAAAGAAATTATTGCTGTAGTTGAAAAGGGAAAGATTCTAAATATCGAAAGCATCTCCACTGAACCTGAGCCAGAACCACAACCAGAACCTGAGGAGGAAACTATCGAACAGCAAGTAACCAAACTACACCATCGGCTTCACCTATTCGAGGGAGCTCTAGGTAGGTCTATTGAGACTGCCAGTACCACAAGGGAAGCTCTCGACTCAGCTATTCTCCAAGCTGAAGATATAGTTAGCGTTCCTCTTCAAAATCTCAGTATAAGTGTCAGCGCTGTGAAGTCTGTTTTAAATACTCACAAAGGCAACCACTTGGTAGTGCCAGCACAGAATATGCATCACTAAAAAGTCAGTTGCTAAATTATTTATTTACTCCGATGCTTTGAATTAATAGTTTCATTTACACGACTTCAAACTGAAAGGCTTGGTAGTCAGAACTGTTACTGCAGTAGTCTCTGATTAGTCCTCTGCGTCCCTTACGAGACTGCAGGAATGTGTTGTAAAATATTAATTTTCGAGTTCCATCTCAAAGATAAACAACACATTTTCAGAGTTTTAAAAAAAAGAAAAAAAAAAAAAAAAAAATCCAAAATTTATTCTGACTGGTAGTTGTTTCTAATTAGTAGTAAGATTTTTATTATACAGGAAAACAAAAAAAGAAAAAAGAGAAGAATAAGGAAAATAAAACAAACAAACAATGAAGATCTTCCCCACAACAGCAGTACTGTTGGTAACATTGATATCGTGTGTGCAGTCGGCATGTGTGACTGATGCTGACTGTTGTTCTGGGACGTGTGTTGCTGAAGTTTGCTCATGTCCGAATGGATGGAATGGACAACAGTGCTGTGAATTATCTCCATCAGATGAACCACACCAGGTTATTAGTATTAGTGGAAAACGTGTGTACGGAATGGGAATTGGGTACGGATTCCCATTTAATATTATGTACACCACTTCCTTTGATGATGTTACAAACAGACCATTCGTGTTTGAAGGTGTTGCGTCTTACGCATACTATATGAGACCAAACTTTGTTGGAAACAGTGACCGTCCTTTTATGGCAATTGATTCTGCGAGTGAACCGTCTCTGTTCAAAGGAAGTACTGGATACAATATGTTGGTGACCATACCAGAAAACGGTGAAGGAAGTAAATGCACTACCAGAGTAGTATTGGCTTCAACTGGTAGAGGAACACTTGATGCAGACAACTGGAATACTCCTTGGATATTAAACAGAACTAGAAACGTTATCCCGACTTCATCTTGTATTATGTCGCCAACTTATCAAACTTATAATTCAATTCACTACATCGCTTATGCTGTATTTCCAGAGTCTGCTTTTACTGTTAATTACACCGCTTCGAAAAAAATTGGTATTGCCTCTAGTCCAACTGCTGAAGGTCCATACACAGTCCTTACTGAGGATATTGGTGTTGAGGGTTGGCAACCAAAATTAATTGCAAATGGAAAGAAGATAACATTATTATTACACACCTCCAGTGGTATTATTGGAAGGTACTCTGTTGATGGTAAACAATGGTCGGCTAGCTTTGACCGAAGACCATTGTTATCTTCTTCTTCTGGTAAATTCACTGACAGAATCGTATTGTATGTAGGTGACGAGGGATTGTTTTCATCTATGTTTGACGGTACTAAATATTTAGTTGTAAAACAATCTCTCGTGATGCCTTCAATCGAATCTGTTGAAAGTCAAACAAAGGCACTACCAATAACAACGAAGCCTTCGGGTACTAAATCTGTTAAGATGACATACATACATCCAGTCTGCAAACAGTTTAATGCTGTTAACTGGTACGAACCTTCTTGTTGGTCACCAGCTATGGTTCCAAGTGAACAAACTGCGGTTGTAGTCAAAGGAATTGACATTACAATTAACTCAACGAGTGTCATGGACTTACCGAAAAGGTGTTTATCACGTGTGTTCTCAATCCATTCTCTTGAAGTTTTAGGAGGTACGGTTACGATAATTGATGGTACTTTACAACTATTGGAGGATTCATCTATTGATTCCAGATCGGCTGTTTATATTAAAGCAACTGGAGATACTTCATGTGCTAGAGGAGTAACAGATCCATTAAGAAATGATACCATCCAACAGTCTGGTAAACTGATGTCATGTGGACAACTTCTTGCTGGATTCTCACCTCGTATATGTGGTGGTCACATACTTGTAAGTGGTAACCTGACTGTCTCAGGATTGTACGCTTCTCTGTTTTCAAGATCAACAGTATCAGTTGGAGGTAATCTGAACATCCAACAGGAAGGGTTCTTGTGGGGTGCGACAACTAACTTCGGAACTGTTAACACTGGAGTCATGTTCTGGCACACCGCTTTACTGAATGAAGGAACTGGTGTCTTGAACATTGGTAGTTCCGGCCCACTGAACTACGATGGATATCTGTCTGAAATACAAGTCAACCCTGCGATTAATAATTTCGGTACCGCAGCCGTTACTGGTGGTCAAATTCTTGGATACAAAGGAGAAGTTGCCACATACATCGGTAAGTTTATTAACAATGTTGGTGCTAAGCTTCTTGTCTCTTCAGGTGTGGTGGTGGGACAGCGATGGAAAATCGACAACTTTGGTGACACGAAATTTGCAGCGGCATCACAGTATGGAACAACAGTAATCCACGGAGCATTTAACAATTACGGTTCGATTCAAATTTCTAACAATGTAGCGTTCTCATACTACACTTGTCATGAGTGTCAAATGGTAGTCATGCCAAAGGCTCAGCTTAATTTCATGGCATCGTCGAGACCAAGTAACCATTTGGTTGAAAGACTATCAAACCCAGGAAACGCTCTGTCTCGTATTGAAGTCTGCACAGATGGACTTTGTGACAAACATGCTTGTCCATATCCAATGGAAAGCCACACTCCTTGTACTACCTCTTCAGGTGTAATGGGAGTCCAAGCTTACAATAATATTGCTGATCAGTTTTGCTATGCTTGTGAAGTCGGTTCTTCCCTCGACCGCAGAATCTCATCTTCGGCTGCTAAGAGAGGAGAAGTTGGTAGCTCATCGACAAGTGATGATGAAAGAAATGTTGCGGCTCAGTCGGCACCAATAGAAAGCTCGTCCATTACAATCTCTAACGGGAGGTTTTCTGGAGGTGGTCGTGTAGTTTGCAGTGTCCCTGTTTACGTAAAGGGACACTCTGGACTACGCATGTCAGACGTTTCTTTATACAGCACTGTCGAGTATGGATTAGATGCTCTGAGTGGACATGGTCCAATCTCTGTTGAGAAGTCAGCTGTTCTATCGATCGGAATTAACAGTGTGTTGGCTAATTCTCATATCTCTGTTAAGTCTGGTGGAGTTCTTCATATTGATAGTCACAGCGAAGTACGTGCTTTGAACACAACTATTATTGTTCCAAAAGGATCGGATATGCGGGTTGATGGAACATTGCATTTGGATGACTTTTCAAACTTTAAAGTTTGTGGTAAATCATCGGGTGTTGGTACCCTTCACTTCACATCAAACTCTGCTCACAACATAGATCGTTGTTAGTGAACTGGAGTGTTGAAATAAAGAACTATTTTTTTTTTTTATTTCTTTTTGTTGACAAAATTTTCAAAAATAATTAAACAAAACCGCGCACAATTATTTGTGAGGTATGATGCTTTCATTCTTTTGTTCCTCTTCCCTTCCCTTCCCTTCCCTTTTTTTGATTTTAAATTTTTTATTTTTATTTGTACCAACAACAAATGATGCTGCAGCACCAAAAAAATAATAATGTTTTGCTCAACTTGGAGCTCCATCTGTTGGTAATTTAGTTTCCCTTTGATCTGGTGATCCAACAGTTGTACTCAAAATTCCTTTTGTATTTATATGAAAGGAAATCAACTGTCTTATTCACTTCCTCACTATTTCCTTTTTCAGAATATTTAATTGTCGTCGCTGTCTTCAATTCAAATCAAGACAAAGCTTCATTGCTAGACGCTTAAATCTCCAAAGCTTGTGCGAATAGTCTCTCTGTTTGCTTTCTATATTTGCATTGACGCCCATTTCGGTTATTCCTATACTGGAACCAATGTGTGTGATGGTAGAGGATTTCGTGTAGACGTGGTCTTCTTTCCTTAAAAAAAGCTATCTTTTTTTTTTTAAAAAAGAAAGTTATTTTAATGTATTGCCAGAGGGGGGGGGTAGCTAAAAATGCAGTATCGAATTACCCCGTATTATCTTTGACAACGATTTCTGGATACTTATATAGCTAATTATTTTAGTTATGTACGGATGTAGTGCGTTATCTTTGCTTTTTTTTTTAGCTGCTGTTTTAAAAATGAAACATAATCTTCTGTAAAGTTTATTAGTGTTTCTACATTGTCAAAACCGTCACTTCCCTATTATCTTTTACGGCAATGAGATGAATGGTTGGCTTATTTACAGACATTTAGACATTGTATTGCAATTGAGCTTTCTCTTGCCTGTTATTGTTTTTCTGAGTTAGGCCGTTCCATAATCTCGTAGCAAGTAGAAGGTAACGTGCTATTTTCCCTCCTTCCTTCCTTCCTTCCTTTTACTATTATTCTTCAGTCAAAAAATACTTTTGATGTTAATTTCTTTTTGTATTAATACCTAAAGTTGTTTACTTGATGAGTTTTGCAATTGTAAAAGTTTTTTCACTCCTCTTCCTTCCCAGATTATCTCCCAACTAACCACGGCATAAGGCATCCTTAGTCGTGGTGTGTCTCCTTCCAAACGCAATAAACTTATATCACTGAAATGACAAACCTTGAGAGCAGAATAGTACTTCAAGGTTATGCATGAAGATTCTCACGATACTTGTGAGATTTCTACATTTTGAATAAAACAATTGGAGAATAACATATTTGATATTCACAAAAATTAAGTTATAAACTTAATTTCTGTGAATATTACGTCGTTTCTTTATCAAAACAACGTGAATTATGTAACTCTCTGACGTTAAGATTGAATTATTTTCTTAAATAAGTGATTATTGATTAATTTTTTTTTTTTTAAAAAAAAAAATACGTTTTATTTCTGTCTCAGGGATTACATTACGATTTAAACGATTACTTCGAAATAACTCGATTTCGTACTGCAAAAAGATAAATTAGTAAAAAAACATTAATCATATTGTGGAGTCTTTTACAACATTTACAGATTTTTGTAAAAAGAAATGTTTTTTTTTTTTTTTCATATTTGATGAAGACAAACAGATAATGATTAATTACCCCTGCTGAGTTGATTGTTAAATCCTTCTTTCATACCACGCCGGTGATTCATTGTTGTTTAGTCATATATGTTGCATAACTCAGACATATGAAACAATTTTTTTTTTTTTTTTTTTTTTTTTTTTTTTTTTTTGGATGTTTAGCTTTATCCTCTCTGAGAGCAAACTGAAAGAAGATTCCAATTTCTGCATGTTAGACTTATTCTTTCGAGCGTTAGAATTATTCTTTCGAGCCTTAGAAAAAACCTTTCAGTGAGATTTCCCCCCCCCTTAAAATATGAATTCTCCCAAAATCATATTAGGACAGCTTGTTGTGCGCTAGCAAAGTAATTTTCGTCGAGTGTGTGTTGTTTAGTTAATGATATCTATTTAAGTTATCTTTGTACCTCGTTGAGCGCAAAACAGAACCCTGTCTCGGGAGATCCATCATACCCGTACGCTATATCGAACTCGCGTACAATCATATGCAATATGAACAAATAGTCTTGGTTTCTTTCCCCTTTCCCGTTTACTCCTTTATCCAGAAGCAATTCGTTGTTTCAACACTGTTTTTAGTAAAGAAGGTTATTGTTATTTTATAAATTATTTTATTTACAGAAATTCTGATAAGTAAATAAGTCTGCAAATATGACGAAGTCAACACCTCAAAAGAAAGTTTTCAAGAAGACACCAGAACCTGTATTCAAGAAAACTATTGTTTCACCGGTTAAGAGGAAGATTGTCGTCAGTAAGTTGAAGAAGAGAGAAGTGCAACCAACTTCTTCTATCGAACAAACAAAGGTATTGGTTGACACTTTGCAAGACAGCACAAATTACGTTGAGAGAATTGCACATGCTGAAGTGCTTGCTGCAAAACAGCAAAAAATTATAAACACTTTGCAGACTGAGGTCGATGAGATCAAGAAAAGCTCAAAAAAGAGGAAGCAGGAAGCCGAACTAATTGGAATCATCCGCCTGGACGACGGACTCGATCATTCTGACATGGCAGTCCCGGGTGATATTGTTCAGGATTCAACTTTCTCATTTAAGACTGAACAAGTTGTTTGTAAAGGACTCACTCTTGAAGTCGCTAAGGATGCTATTTCGAAGTCCAAGAAAACAGCTCACGGCACGCGCATCGCCGTACCTCCTGCAATAAAGAAGAATCTGGAGAAATGTGTAAGAAGACTTGAAAAAGATGGCGTTCTCGGTATCACTGGTGACTCTGGTTTCTTGCAATACTACCAGGACTGTGTTGGAAACATGACTGACCTTCCAGTCTTCCTCTCAAGTTTAATGCAGTGCGGTGCCCTCGCCACTGCATACCAATCGGATGAGAAGATTCTTGTTTTGACAGCAGACAGTGCAATCTTGGATCAGCAAACTATGTTAAAGTTGCTTGATGCGATTCACTTAGAGGCAAGTGTCGCTCCAAGATTTCATATTCTTGGGTGTCAAGACATCCCTGGCCTTGATGATCTCATGAAGGGAAAGGACGTGTATCTTCCTCAAATCTCACAGTCGCTTGTTCACTTAGTCCAGAAAGAGATTACTAAGCACCCGGATATCAAAGCAATGTTGTTGGAGTGTACTGAACTTCCAACATTTGGTGACGCTCTCAGGGAGGAGTTCAATATGCCAGTGTTCGATGCTGTTACTCTTATTAATCACTTTCACTCATCGAAGATGGATAATCCACGTTACTAGATCGGAACCAAACGACAATTTACGTTATATTGTCCTAGAAAAAAGAAATGCAAATCTGCATATAAAAAACAGGAAGAAAAAAAGAATAACGAACGCAGCAAAAATGGAAGAAATGTTCGTTCTGTTCATGTATGGATGTGCATAGAGAAATGTAAGTAAATAAACAATGATACGAAAAAAAAAAAAAAATAGTAATGAACGAAGAAAACGAAATCAATATATCGCTTCGTATTCTAGAACACGAGACAGTCCTGCTGTGTTCTTGGCATGTTCCACTCTGTATTTTTTACCCTCTTTTCCCCCCCCTGTTCTCAACACTAACATTGCCTTTACTCACTGTATCTAAAACTGGTGCTAAATTATCGTTATGTTGTTTATGATACAATACATTTGTATTTTACGTACAAATCAAACAGTTAACCCCCCCCCTGTTCTCAATTTCCCCCAAACGATTACCAATTTCAAATACAAATGAGAATTACTCCCATAACAATTTTCATTAGTTTTTACTGGAAAAAAAAAAAAAAAAAAAAAAAAAAAATAACCGCAAAAAAAAAAAAAAAAAGATATCCCTTTAATCAATCAATAAGACTTAAAGATTGAGACTGGGATTAACTTCTGAGGTTCAACGTGGGGGGGGTTCGTAGGTATACACGGAAAATTGAAACTTTCCCTTGATAGTATGTGTGGATCAACTTCACTTCTATCTCATACCATTAGAGTTGAAGAGTTCGTGTCAGAGATATTCATCCCAATGCCAGTTTCAGTTTGCCAAAACAATTTTTGTGAGCCAGAGCGCCACAATAAGATTGTTAGCAATGTGGCTGCTGTTGGCCGATACTTATTTATGGGGGAAAAAAATAAAAAAAAAAAATAAAATAAAAGTAGTACGCTTTCTTTTTTTCCTTTTCATTTTTTGTTTCCTCTTTTCAACACTAATGTGTGACTTTTTCGTTATTCTGTTAATAACCTCCTCCTGTTGTATTTTATGGGTTATATTGATGTTTTATTTTATTTTTTTACTTTGTTTTTCCTAAACGTTCGTTGTTCTGAACGGTTAGCCTTTTTTTTCGATCGAATTACCCAACGATTAGCAGCTGCTATCATGTAGGTGAATTTAAAAATAAAATAAACAAAACGGACATGTCCCGTTGCTTCAATTCTACATTACAGTTTTTGCATACAATAAAATGAGCAATAATATCGCACAGCTTTCCATTATGAAGCGAGAATCTTTTTTTTTTTTTTTTTTGAGAGCTTTTTAGCTTACATTGTCCCATAGTCTAAACACGCAACAAAAACTAAAAAAAAATGGCAAAATCGACACCGCAAACGAGGGTTGCAAAGCAGCCTGCCAAGAAGACTCGCATTCCGGAGCCTACAAAGCCGGTAAAGACTGCTGTAGTTGTAAAGAAGGCAGCAAAGGTTACTGTGAGTAAGTTGAAGAAGAACGAGCCTGCAGCAAAGCCTGCTTCCACAATTAACAAAACCAAAGAATTGGTTATTCAATTAGAGGAGAGTGAGAACATTGATCAAAGAATTGCGCATGCCAATGAACTCGGTGCAAGACAAGCTGCGATAATAAACGAACTGCAGACTGAGATCGATGAGATCAAGAAAAGCTCAAAAAAGAGGAAGCAGGAAGCCGAACTAATTGGAATCATCCGCCTGGACGACGGACTCGATCATTCCGACATGGCAGTCCCGGGTGATATTGTTGAGGATTCAACTTTCTCATTTAAGACTGAACAAGTTGTTTGTAAAGGACTCACTCTTGAAGTCGCTAAGGATGCTATTTCGAAGTCCAAGAAAACAGCTCACGGCACGCGCATCGCCGTACCTCCTGCAATAAAGAAGAATCTGGAGAAATGTGTAAGAAGACTTGAAAAAGATGGCGTGCTCGGTATCACTGGTGACTCTGGTTTCTTGCAATACTACCAGGACTGTGTTGGAAACATGACTGACCTTCCAGTCTTCCTCTCAAGTTTAATGCAGTGCGGTGCCCTCGCCACTGCATACCAATCGGATGAGAAGATTCTTGTTTTGACAGCAGACAGTACAATCTTGGATCAGCAAACTATGTTAAAGTTGCTTGATGCGATTCACTTAGAGGCAAGTGCCGCTCCAAGATTTCATATTCTTGGGTGTCAAGACATCCCTGGCCTTGATGATCTCATGAAGGGAAAGGACGTGTATCTTCCTCAAATCTCACAGTCGCTTGTTCACTTAGTCCAGAAAGAGATTACTAAGCACCCGGATATCAGAGCAATGTTGTTGGAGTGTACTGAACTTCCAACATTTGGTGACGCTCTCAGGGAGGAGTTCAATATGCCAGTGTTCGATGCTGTTACTCTTATTAATCACTTTCACTCATCGAAGATGGATAATCCACGTTACTAGATTGCCATGTGTGGGGTTGTGCAGCGGACTCATCAAATATTTTCCTTTCTCTTTTGTTTTTCTTTCACCAATTGAGACTATGGACGCTAGCTGCGATTCGTTATACCACAGAAAGAAAAAGAAGTCTTGTGGCTGAGTAAAATTTTCTCGCACTACTTGTGTATCATTTTATTCCCCTTGTCGTTTGTTTTTTTTTCTCTCTTGTTTTTTGCCGTGCGAATTCTTTGTTTTTTTTCACTTCCACCAACCTTAAGGAATGTGAAGTACAAAGTACCAAGCAATCGACTTTCTTTATCTTCGAACGACGTCAGTAAGCATGCAAGTTCTTCTTGGAAACTGAGAAGAAGTCTTGTTCGACTGATTGTTTCCCTGAAGTGTTGTGGGGTGTTCGTTGCTTCTTGCGGAGTTACTTACTATCGTGCGTCTGTGTTGTCTTGTTGGTTACGTTCTAGTTGAACTTTTTTTTTTTTTTTTTGATTTTTTATTGTTATCGGCAAGGTTACTCGCGCTGAGAAAAAAACTTTACGAAAAAAAAAAAAGAAAAAAAAACTCCTCAAAGACTCCAAAAATAATAAAGAAATAATTCTGAAAGAGGGAAAAAAAAAAAAAAAAAAATAATAAAAAAAATAAATCTACTTTTCTCTTTGGAGCACTAAAAAAAAAAACAGTTTTATTACATTATTATTATTATTATTATTATTATTATTATTATTATTATTATTATTATTATTATTATTTTTTTTTTAAATTAATTCTTTTTGGAGAAAAAAATGTGTTGTTGGTTTGAATTTCCTTTTTCACCTTCAGTCAGCTGTATCATAAATTACTAATTATTTACATTAGTTAACTTTTTGATACAATACAGATATTTATGTTTACCATAAATATCTGAATAAATATGCTCAAACAATTGTCAAAGCTGTCACTCCCCTTGCATAAGGTAAAAAATGAAGAATGTTTGATACGTCCTTTCCGGCTCTCGCAGTCTGACAGGACAATTTTGCATTTTTTTTTTTCCACACAACTAAAAATAATCGCATGATTGGGAACAAAAAAAAAAAAAAAAAAGAGAAAAAAAAAGAAAAAAAAGGGGGAAATTAGACAATTGCCTGCTCTTTTTATCATGTTAATCGGTTTTTTAAAAAAACACCCATCTCAAGTAGAGAAAAGTCTTGCAATATTCACAACGGGTCTGTTTGATGCAGTACGAACTTAGCAAGTCGTTTCATAGCTGCTACGTGAGCATCAAGCAGCCTGTTATATCTCTTTTTTTTCTTCTTTTTTTCTTTTTTTTTTTTTTTTTTGTGAGACTAATATTTACTTTGTGTATCATGGTTAATTAATCAGGATGAGCACTTTATCAAAGGGATCGGGAAACTTTTTTTTTCTTCTTTTTTTTTTTTTTCTTAAATACTACCGAACGATAAGAGACGTCCTTCTTTTTTAGGGAGTGTGGGATATGCAATGGAGAACGAACTGTTAAAAAAAAAAAACTGATTGTTCTAACTATCCTTCAGAAGACTTGAAAAAAGTTAAACAAAGATCTTGTTTAGCGAAGATTAAGACTTCATCACTTCTCATCCCTCACACTTCAAATCGACACAGCGTTCTTTCATCAGTCTTTTACCTCGTGAACTATCCTTTCTTGTTTCAGCTGTAGTTAATTTTTTTTTAATTTTTTAAACTTTTTTTTTTAATACTTTTTATTTTTATTTTTTTGCTAGTAAGGCTGGTTTTGCCATTGGAAAAAAAGTTAAAGTTAAATCAAACAATCGACTAAAAATATCTTCAGTCTTCCTCCAAAGACTGGTTACAAAAAAAAAAAAAAAAAAAAGAATTAAATCTCGGGTCCATTTTTAAAACTAACTCACGTTGTTGTTGGTTAATCATACGTAAAAGGGAAATACCTTTTTTTTACGTTGTTGTTTTTTTTTCCTTTCTTTTTCTTGTTATTTTAATTTTTTTTTATTTTTATTCATTTTCCCCCCTCGCCATTCCCTTCCCATTCTTTTATATCTTCGAGCGCTTTTCTTGGGCTGCGCAACTCTAACCATTTGGGAGTCTTGCGTGGTTTCTGAGATTATGTAATTTGGACGCACTTAGCTAGTCTCGTCTCATTATTCACGGGCCCTGCGAAAATCAGGCCTCAGTCAGAAATAAACGTGATGTCTTAGTCCACAGCGACTAAACGAGAACAGAAAAAAAAAAAAAAAGTTTGACAAGGCTGAAACACACCTTCCCGTGTGTCTCTTTGTAACGAACCAAAAACCCATGTACTTCCTATTATCGCTCGATTCTTCTCACTACGCTAAAATTATTTTTTGTTGTGGCAGTACATTATTAAATGGTATTACCCTCTATCATTATCTCCACAAGGTACAATTCAACAATAGTATTATTATAATGGTATCTATTTAGACGAATTCTGTGTGTTTGCGATGTTGGAAACATGGGAAGTCTTCGACCTTGAGAATGCCGAATTAGAAGCTTACAGAAATGATATTACGGAAAAGCTGAGAATCGGTAGCCTTGACAATCAACTGCTTGCGTTATTGAAAGTTCTCGATCAGGAAGTTGAGGAGAGAGAATTGACGAGGTCTGTTTTGGCATTTGCAGCATCACCACCTGAGTTAGAATCACCGAAATTACTTCCTCTTCCTCCTGTTTTTATTGGAAGCAAAACACCAACTGATGGAGGAACAAGTAATTATACTACTGATAGCCCTATATCCCTTCCAACCCCTGCTGATACCCCTCCTACCTCAAGTTCAATTCCGTCCTATGCACCTGACAGAGTATTTCCTCTAAACAGTGATCCCAGTCGCATTGTCATCAAGCAAGATATTACTTATGATTGTTTCGTTGCTAAGACGAAATTTAATACAAATAAACCAACGCGTAGACGACTTAGAAAGATTGAAGACACCGGTAACGATACGAAGCAAACCAACGTTCAAAGACATGCATCAACACCATCACCACAATCAGCTCCTATTATCTGTACTATCGACTTGTTGCGAAGGCGAGCAGCATCTGTGATTGCATCCAAGCCGCAGCAATTGCCTTCTCCGGGTAAGCAAAAGGGTGCTAGGAGAGCAAGTAAGTGTGCCGTGTGCGTTTCGCTTGTTGTAATTATAAAAGCATCACAGGACGTTTCTCAACTGATAGAGACATCTGGAAGCGCTGTGCTAACACTTTCCTCAGTAATAAGTTCCCTAGTGTGTTCTAACTCTGTCTTGCGAAGAAGAGATTTAATTAGTTGTTGTGTTGCCTCGTCGGTCTTAGTCGTTGTTATTGCAAACAACGACGTGAAACTACTGTTTGACTCTTTATCACAAAGTTGTTATGCAGCATCTTTATCTGTTTGTTGTTTAGAAGTGTTGTTGATAACTCAAACACGAATTTTCTTCAACACCGAAAGCGAGAACCGAAAGAAAATAACACATTCAGAATCCCAACGTCGAATTGATGTGTCAACTGTTCTTTCGACTTTGACTATTGAGGCTTGTGCTGAAGCAGAACAACAACAACAACAACAACAACAACAACAACAGCATCAGAAGAAAAAACAAAACCCGCCTGAGAATATTTCAATAAAAAAGCCTCCGTCAGATAATCAGATCCAACTCAAGAAGATAAAAAGTCCTCAAACAACATCTGGGAAGGTTCGACAACAAGCAACTCCATCAACAGGCTGGGCTTCAGTTTATCCAACATTCAGTTCTTTATGGGTTCCATATAACAACAACAGTGGTAGTCGCAAAACTAAAGTAGACGAACAAGCAATACTAGAAGAAGCAGGTCATGAAGCTCTAAACTGGGCAGCAGGCATCCTACGAGGATTTGAAGACGACGAAATTTCTGAAGATGAGTCGCAAAGACCGAACGCTACAACTACTACTACTAAAAAGAAAAAAAGTGAAGTAAAGCATTCTCTCTCAGAACTAGACTGTGAGTTAACAAAGTTACTATCAGATCATAATACAGTTAAGTGTTTGGAAGCATCTTCTTCAACAAATGGATATCTGAGTCAAAGAAGTAGACAAGAAGTCTATGAGTTAATCTCGTACACGTTTTCCCGTACACATCACTGGGAAGAGTCTTTATCAAAGTCGTGGTTTAGCTTAATGTGGACATGGAGAAAACCTCGACTCAAAACAAAATATATTCTAACAACTCAAAGAGTTAATCATTATCCAGGGACGAGTGCTTTAACTCGAAAAGATTGGTTGAAGAGAAGCCTTCAACGATATCGAAGGCTTCCTGGTAGAGCGGGTGAGTATTTTAATATATTTCCTGAAACATTCGCATTACCACAAGACTGTTCTCAATTTGTAGAAGTGACAGGTGTTTCACTAAACAGAGTCAAACTACAACAATTAGCAGGAGGTACCAAGGGTCATACCTCAGATAGTTGTGGTACATGGATTATAAAACCAGTAGGAATGTCAAGAGGAAGAGGAATAGAAATCATAACTCATCCAGCAGCAATCACATACGGTGAACCAATAGTAGCACAGAGATATATATCTAATCCTTTGTTGATGTATGGACACAAATTTGATCTTCGTATTTACGTTGTCGTCACGTCTTTTCAACCCCTTGTAGCGTATGTCTCTCGTCTTGGATTTGCGAGGTTTGCTTCTCATCCGTTTACTATGGATCCAGAATCATTTTCTAATAAATTGGTTCATTTAACAAATACGAGTGTTCAGGCAGGTTCTGTACCTCCTCATTTCTGCAACGCTGAACATAATTGTAAATGGTCCTTGGATGAGGTAGCAAAAAAACTCCCACAACTAACGGGTGTACCTTGGAGTAAAACATGGAGTAAGATTGGTGAGTGTTTGATCAAATGTTTAGTTGCTGCTGACAAAACAATAGAAAACCAACCATGTCGATTCGAACTACTCGGGTTTGATATTCTCCTTGATGATAAATCAGAGCCTTGGGTGCTAGAAGTCAATGCCAGTCCTAGTCTAGAAATAGATACATCGCTTGATAAAGAAGTGAAGTCTCGTCTTATTAAGGACTGTGTACAATTAGTTGGTCCGAAACCTTTTGATAAATTCTCTCTACTGAAAGTTGTGTCTCGGAGAGTCTCGGAATTGGTTTTATCAAAAAAGACGGTTTCCGTAACTCGCAATGCCATACCTCCTCGACAACAACTTAATGAAGACCTTCACTCGATTCTCGGAGATGAGGAAGAGCAGATTGTTGAACCATCCGTCGGTACCAATTTCGAGATTTTATCCCCATCTCCAATCAGCGACCGAGTTCACAAAATAATAAAATTATAATATTTTTAACTGAGATGGCTTTTACCCTTTCTCTTCTTTTCTTTCTTTCGAGTACGTAGAAATTAACATTTCTCTCTCCTACTGCTGGTGGTACTTGATAATTCTGTTCTGACTACTGTTTTCTGTTTGATAATTAATTTCAGTTAGAGATTATTTTATGTCTGGTATCTGCTTATTTGCATACTTTTTTTTTTTTTGGCTTTTTTTTTTTTAGTTTAGTCACACTGTTGGTTACACGGTGTTCAATTTATTTCTAAATTGAGGGAATTCTTTGTGATTCGTTATATTTATTTAAAAAAAAATCAGAATTTAAAAAAAAAAAAAAAAAATGGAAGCGGTCCCACGAACCACTGGCATAATGACTGAACTTTTGAGAAGGATTACTGTTCCACAGATTGCTAGTGAAGAAGGCACTCAAAGAGTTCTTTTATTACATCAGTTACTTTGTAGAAAATTAGAACCACAACTAAGACAAGCAGTGAGTGTATTACAACAAATGGAAGGACTAGAAGGAGACAGGCTTATGATGTTACAACGTGGAGAACACAAAAAAGCTGATGAAGTATTGAACATTATAAATAATTTAATGGACTCTGTTGACTTGATAGGAAAAGAAAGATCCAACAGTAGAAGAATTCCTAATCACACGAGAGGGTTTTGCGCAGCAGTATCAGCATCACCTGCTAAGGGTAAAAGATGTTTACCTGCTGTATCGAGAAATAGAACACCTGACGCAACACCATCGAAACTTGTAATGACGAAGACTGGATTGACAACAACACCACCTGCGACATCAGCTCAGAGATCACGTGATATAAATAAGTCAAAAAGAACAGGGAGTGCTATGGGTAGAAAATCACCGTCAGCTACGGCAAGTGCACCTCCAGTTGCAGTATCTCATCAGATATTACACTCTCCTCCAAAGACTGTTAATAGTTTACACATGGATGTTAATAGTTCAAGGATTGTACCTTCGATATCTCCTCAGAGGCCTGTAACACCAATGCATCAACCGTATAGTACTTTATCAACTATTGCAACGCCAATGTCACAACGAACTCCTTCAGTGATGGGTATGACATCACCTCGACGTGATAGAGAATTCATATTAGCACTTCTACGTTCACTTCAACTTGATGAATTCGCTCATCTATTTGGTGATATGTCTCTCTTATCATTTTATCGACTTACTCTTACTCAACTTCAGCAGTTGGGTCTTCCTGAAGCTGCTCAGTCGACTCTTTATAACTCAATTGATCAAATTAAACAAATAGCTGATAACACGTTGTCTCCAGCTCGTAGCTCACATCTAACTTAGTCGATGGTGTTTTGGTCTTTTTATTATTATTATTTTTTTTTTATTATGTCGCTTATACTCTCCTTAACGACTAGTGGTAGATATCGATCGATTTTAAATTCATCGAGACGAACATCGAAGAAGGAGAACCTTCACAAAATACTTCGCCATGCGTTGCGCACTGTTCCAAACATATGACACAGCTAGTCGTTGTGATCTTTGTTTAATCTTTATTATCTGTGTGTTATCCATTTTCCTTGTTTTTTTCCCCTTTTTCCCCCCTACTAGATAGTTACGCTTTCGAGCGTTGTCCCCTTTTTTTTCATTATTGTATCTTTTTTGTTGCGGCTTTTTTTTTTTTTTAGTACCCTGATTAAGTATTTCGGACCCCATACTAGATTCGTACGAATAATGTTAGAAAGAAGTTAATTTTTCTTTTTTTTTTTAAAAGATAGGATATACGCAAGTAATACTATGGCTGGGTGTGTTCGTCCTGAACAAAAGAACGGAAAATTACACTGGTTGGATTGGGAAGCGAAGAGATTTGTTGAAGTTTGGGTTCAGGCAGATGAGAGATCAGTTTGCTGTTTTACAACAGCAAGTCCGATTTTTTCAAAATTAGTGTGCAGACCGTCGTACTATAAATTTTGTTCTGGTGTTTATCCAGACAGGGAATCCCTTTTGAGAAAACATGGAAGCAGTATGAACATATCATCAAAATATCACTACTTAGCATTAGAGATGACCCGAGTGAGAGACCCGTCTTCAATTCCGTCGAGAGTCCCGGCGAGTAATAAAGTAATTAACAACCAACCAGAGTATGAATTAATAGTCTTCAGAACATCGAATAGAATAACAGCTCAAGGCTGGGTTGGTTTCTTTGGAGGAGCCAATGCTCTCTGTGGACTGATGAGAACTTCATTAAGACCAAGTCATGTGTATAATCCTGATACATTGCCTTTATCAAAACTAATGTCTCAAGATGAAACAAGAAGTAGTTTAGCGATAGCGAAGAGTTCAAGTTCTAATAATACAACTTATCATAAAGTTCACTCTGTTCGCAGTGATGAGTTCGGAATTCATGGAGCAACGTGGAAGTACAGTATGAAATGTTCTTCTACAGTCAGTCGTTTGGGTGTTTCAAAATCTTCAGGATCGAGAAGAACTCTATCCCCACCAAGTCACTCATCACGGAATAGCAGGATAACCAGATCACTGTCTGCTAAACCTGGAAAGTTTCCTTCTCAGTTATGCTACGCTGACATCCAACGAATTATAAATAAGAACTTGTCATGGCCAACTGCTGATCATACGATCCCAAGTAGCTCAACTGACTTATCACAAAACAATAATCATCAACAACATCATTTTAGTGATAAGAATCGACTGGTTAAGAAATTAGAAACTGATCTCTTACTTGCGAATGAAAGACTTCAATCAGCAGAAGCAAAGTTAATTGAAATTTGTCACATCAAAGATGAAGTTAGAGAAACTCTAAGAGATTCTATAAGATCTGAGTTGGTAGCTGAATTTGAAAACACAAAACAACAATGGAAAGTAGAGTCACAAAACACTGATCTAGTCAGAGAAGAACTACGTAATAATATTAGGGCAGAACTAGAAAATGAGTTTGAAGAAAAGAAGGAAACCTGGTTATCAGAAATGCGTGATGAAGTAACAAAACGATGGAATGACGTAACAATTAAACTCCGTGAAAAAGATGAACAGATTACCACTTTACAGAAGAAGCTTGCTAGTAATGATTCATCACCCAGACCAGTTAGTAGATGTGTTGATGAGTACGTCAAAACTCATCTCACTCAACAAAGCCAAGACACCCTTCACGAACTCGATAATCAACTTGACATCCTTCTATCAGAAGCAAACGAAATCTAAATCCAAAAAAAAAACCCGATTTTAATCTTTGTGATCTTTCACAAGGTCACTTTTTTTTTTTTTTTTTTTTTTGTGCAAGACAATTTTACTTTTACACCCGAAATTTTTATGCAAGTTTTACACCCGTTTATTATCTTACGTAATTTTAAAAAACAAAAAAAAAAAGAAAACATTAGTTATGATATTAGTGTTTTTTTAAAGTCAACAAAAAAAAAAAAAAAATTAAACATTTTCTACAAAGGTTGGGGAGGCTACAACAACAAAATGATCCGACAAAAGAGCCGAAAAATGGATCTGAGGGAGCTGTCCCACTGGGGCAGTCGAAATGCAAAAATATTTGAGAGGCAAGAAGCGTTATTTAATTACATCGATAGGAAAAAAGACAAAGAACTGAAAACTTTCTCCGTTGAATCAGCCGAGTCTCTCGTTGAGAGAATGCGAAAGGGCGCTGAAGTTAATTTATTTGAAGATCCTGAAAAAGAGAGAGATCGAGTTCTGATACCACAAAAGAGATTTTTTATGGCAGCGACCTACCGAGATGTCTATCGCTACCTGTTTGATATAGATGATGAGAATGACTTCACTGAGAGTAGTACCTCAGGGATAGCACCGGTTGCTGCATCCGTTTACGAGATCATTAGAGAAGGCACTCCTTGTAATCTTTATTTTGATATTGAAGTTGAATATAATAAAGTCGATGCAACACCTGCTACAGATGTCGAGTTAAGTCAAGCGACCTACTCCAAAGCAATTGAGGAAGGAATAATCAACCCTCCAGTTACTGAAGAAGTTCCCTTAACACAATGTGACTTATCGTGTACGACAGAGTTCAATTCACAACACCTAACAGATATCTTATTAAGGGAACTAAATATTGAATTTAATAGTGTTTATGATATAACAATTCACAGAGAGAATATGGTTAAATTGGTGTCGAACTACACTCATAAGTACTCAGCTCATTATGTAGTTCATTTACCTGAAGCAGTGTTCAAAAATAATCAACACCAGGGTCGATTTCTTACGTCATTTGTCCAAAGACTGTATGAAAAAGCACACATCGATAACGAACTTCATGAAGCTCTTTTCTATCACAAAATCGACGATGATGTTTCTGCTGCTAGAAGTTTTTGTCAAAATGAAGTTTCTCAGCAACTCCATAGAAGAATAAGTCGAGGAAAAATTCATTTTAATAGATCACTAACGCCAGTCATAGACCTCGCAGTGTACACTCGAAATAGAACATTCAGGTGTATGTCTGCATCTAAATTAGGAAAAAATTCATTCTTGTACATCGACCCTAATGATTGTTCATTTCCTTACTTTACGGACAATGATTTATTCTTAGCTTCTCTGGTAGCTAACTGTAGTGAGAAAGTTAGTGAAGGTGCGAGAATTCTTGAATTCGGAACTGATAATGTTAAGCAGAACTTACCAAAAGCAATCGGCACAGGTCTTGGCAACTCAAATAATGATGGACGTGCATCTACTGGTCAATCTGCATACGTAATGCTTGATAATTTTATAAAAAAACTACTAAGAAATAAACCATACGGTACTGGCTATGTTACCAGACATATCGTTTATGACACAACTATACTTTATGTTGTAGGTGGTTCTAAGCATTGTGAAAACGTTGGTAGAGAACATAAAAGTAACGGTATCTACTTAGTTGTTAATTTAATAACAATGACCGTGAAACAGAAATGCTATGATCATGACTGCCACGGGTTCTCATCAAAGGAAATACCATTGGATCCACAACTTATATCGTCCATCTTAGAGCTTCAAAGTCAAAAATATGCATCTTACGACAAAAGTAATCAACCTAAACTGGAGCAACCTTTTATTTCTGACGATTCTTTATCAAAAGAAGAAGCAGTCGCTAAAGCAATCTCCTTAAACGGAAAAAAAGCTGAAAGGAATTCTGAATATCAGCAACTTGTCCAGTTTAGACAGCAACAAGCTGAAACAGATCAACTTAAAAAGAAAGAAGCTATCGACAGAGTGCTTAATATAAACAAACAGAAGTTGGCATCAAATTCTGATTACCAAAATCTCCTTCAATATAGAAAAGAACTGTCCGAGAGAGAGGTAAAAAGAGAGGCAATCAAACGAGCGCTCGCAGCAAACGACAAGCGAAAAGTTGAAAGTCGGGCTTACCAAGACCTTATGGAATACCGAAATGAAATAAAACGTCAAAAACTAAAAGACATTCCGACATGCGCAAGTGCAGTGGCAGTTGAAACACTTCCGATTAATATCCGCCCACAGAATGCAGAGCTTAAGATGCTTGTCAGACGTCCCACAACACGTTTTCGTGACAACACTAATGATGACCCGTGGGGTGAATCAAATACTCAGAAGTCGTTTGGTTTCCCTTCTCAGAGTTTAGGAAGCAGTCGAAATATTACTCCGTCATCGAGTCATGTTGCCTGTACGAACATAGTTCCCCCAATCTCACAACAACCAGACAGCAGACTACAGGAATCAAATAGTCAGCAGTTGGTCAACAGTAGCAACAGTCGCAGTGCTATTCCTTCAACAGATCATTCTGTTTGTAAGCCTCTGAATAGTAGTCTTGAAGAACATCACGACATCATATCAAATAGTGAGAACAGTGATATTCATCTACAGAAACTAACCAATCAAACTACAATAGTTCTTCAACAACAGATTCAAGAAGGTGTGTTGTCATCTCCTTTAAAGGAAATCCCAACAGAGGATTCAACGAATGATGACCATTCAATTGTTGTACGAGAGAGTGAGGATACCAACAGAAACTCAAATGATCGAAACGGTGGATCGGATTCGGACTCGTCGTCCAGCAGTTCATCAAACTCAACAAGTGAATTATCTTCGCAGAGAAAAAAACTAAACTTTGCACCTCTCAAAGTGTCGATGAAGTTATCTCACAGAAGGAAATAACATCCTTCGTCTTGCTAACCAATTACTAATAATAATGATTGAGGTAGTAGTATTGTACCAATGTTTTCTTTTTATTTAGAGCTATGAGCTCACCTTATCCCTGACATCCTCTCACTGTAACGCCATCAGTGGTTATTACCACTAAGGGGGGTTCTGATGTTTATTGTAACGTCTTTTAGTCAAACTTTTTATACCAGAGCATTAATTCATCGTGGCTTCTGGGATTATGTGTGTTTGTGTGGTCTTGTTATTTTTTGTTTGGTATACTCTTTATATTTATTTACAGAAGGTATAAGCGTGAATCCACTAGGAACAATGCAGGGAGGAGGTGGTGTTGGAAACGGCAGCAGTAATATAGGAGGAAATAAAGAAGAAGGTGATGAACAGAAGCATCCCCTCACAATCAGTGAGCTGATTGGAGCTGCGCCAAGCGTACCGAGACAGCCAAAGCAACGACCTGCTTATAGAGTATGATGTTTCTTAATTATTGTTTTTTTAAAAATGAAAAACACAAAAATTTCTAAACCAACCCAAAAAACAGTTGACTATCGACTTACTTGTAACGTACAAGAAGATAAACGATAATTTCTATGCCAAGAAACGGAAAGAGAGTGCAGCGAAACGGAGCGGAAATGGAAAAATATTTAACGAAGGGTTTGATGATGATGGTGGTAACTATGTCGTTCAAATAGGAGAAGAAATAGCACAACGCTACATAGTGCAGGACATTCTCGGAAGGGGAAGTTTCGGAGTAGTAGTTAAAGCTCATGATCACCGACGAGAAGAAAGCGTCGCATTAAAAGTAATTAAAAACAAACCACAATTCACAGCACAAGCTAAAATTGAAATCGACATTTTGAGTAAATTGGTTCACCACTCGAGGGAAGATCACAATGTAGTTGTTTTAAAAAAATATTTTACTTGGAAAAATCATTTATGTCTCGTATTTGAATTACTCAGTTTTAATCTTTATGACTTAATAAAGTTTACTAAGTTTAGTGGGGTCTCTCTGACTTTGCTTCGTAAATTAGGATACCAAATTTTGGAAACTCTGGATTTCTTATCTCAGTCTTCCCTTCAAATTATTCACTGTGATCTGAAGCCTGAGAATATTTTGTTAAAAAATCCAAAACGGTCGGGTATTAAAGTTGTTGATTTTGGGTCTTCTTGCTACCTAACGAAACGTATGTTTAAATACATACAATCTCGATTCTATAGAGCACCTGAAGTAATCCTAGGTATGTCATACAATTGCGCTATCGATATGTGGTCGCTAGGATGTATAATGGTTGAGATGCATACCGGGTATGTGATTTTTTTTTTTTTTTTTTTTTTTTTTTTTTTTTATTCTCCCTCAAATACCGAATCCTGATAATAATAATAACAAATTAGGTATCCTTTATTTGATGGCCGTGATGAGCCAGATCAACTTCTTAAAATGGAAGCTGCACTTGGACCTCTTCCCGAGTCAATGATTGAACAAGCAAGTTCCAAAAAAAAACAACAACTATTCGTAGAACAAAACGGACAGTATGTTTTAAGAAAATCGGCGGGACAGAAACCAAAAGCAAAGCTACTCGAAGAAACACTTGGAGTTGGTAAAGGCGGACCATCTGGAAGAAGAAAGGGACAACCAGGTCACAGTACACAAGATTACAAAACATTAGTAGACCTTCTCAACCGTATATTGACATATGATCCAGAGAAGGTTTGTATTTTCTATTTTATTATCTACAAATGATAGTCGTATATCCAGGTTAAGTAAAACGATTAAATATATATTAAAACAGAGAATTAAGCCGGCAGAGGCTATGGCGCATCCGTTCTTTGCAATCTTTCAAAAAGATAAAGAGAAGGAAAAGGTTTGTTTTATTTTTTTTTTTGAAATAGTGTGTGTTTACAATTATTGGATAAGAATTGATAAAAAAAAAATCACAACAGGAACGATTGTCGCAACCTGAATCTGCAATACCTCAGCAGTCTTCCTCTTCTTCGATTCCTTCAGCACAGCAACCACTTCGGCCCTCAGCTCGTCACGTTGATGCAAGCGCTGACATACCTCAAGCGACGTAGAGCGTTTTTTTTTTTTTGTCTTACATTCTGTTTTTTCTGTTGGAATTATTATTATTATTTTTTTTTATTTTTTTTAATTTTTTTTAAATTTATGATTGTTACGTAATTATGCAGTTACATATTTTCTGGTTACTCTGGTTTCTGCCCCCCTCCCTTCTCCCCATTCCTCAATACCACCCTCCTGTTCCCAACCACTCAACATCCACCGAACAAAGAATGTGAAAATTAGTTTTTGAGCAGCCTAGTAACGGGCTTCTTGCTTTCTCTACGTTTGCAGTACTCGTGACCAAGTGCAATTCATGGCTGCAAAAAAAAAAAAAAAAAAAAAAAGAGGGGGGAAATTTCGAAAAAAAAGAAGAATAAATATAAGTTGGAAATTAACAGAACGAATAATAGTTGTGAATTAGTATTTTTTTTCTTCTTCTTCTTCTTCTTCTTTTTTTTTTTTTTGGTTTCTTTTTTCCCCTTCCCTTCTTTTTTTTAAATTGTTTTTTTTAAAAATGTGTATCCCAGCAGACTGAATGCTTGGTAGACAAGAAAGAAAGAGGAAACTCCAAGCACTGCACTGTAGTAATTAGAAATCACATTTTCAGTGAGCTGGCACCATTTATAGTAATCGCCCACGCTTTTGTGCTATGTGATTAGAGCTATTTGAGAAAACCGGCATTTTTTCATCAGAAAAAAAAAAAAAAAGTTGTATTTTGTCCTCATTGTAGGCTCTTGTTCAGAAGGGAACAAAATCTTTATATTAAAAAAAAAAAAAAAAAAATGAATAAAATAACACTAGATGTAACAAACTATAGGTGTGGCGTGACAATACAGATGATCTATGTCGCCGCCTTCCTTCTTGTTCCCCAGCCTCTGCAATCGTTGAGTACACTTTCAATCTTAGCCAATAATCTGAAAGAGTTAGAGAGTGGAAATCTCTGTACGACTGACATTCAAAGAGAATTTTAAAAGGCATCGCATGCCATACAATTATGTCTTCTTTTCCGTCGGTATGAGGATATTCGTCGACCGCTTTTTTGTGTTGAAACCCGAGGGAGGATTTTATATCTAAACAACAATGATGGTTTTCTCAGTCATCCAATAAATGATGCAGCCCCCGCACTGTGAAAGCGTACACTTTAGAATTTTGTTTTCTTTTTTTTCTTTTTTAGTTGGTGGTATGGATGATGTCCCCGAAAGGATTTCCAATTAGTAAGAGGAGGAGCCTTAGCTGCCTTGTCTATACCGCGATTGTTTTTTTTTCTTTTTGTAAAATAAATAAAAAAAAAAAATTAAAAAAAAAAAAAAGGAAACTTGGTGAGTGGAAAATGTAGCTTTTCTACTGTTGTCTTCAGAGGCTGCTGTTTTAAGCACATTTTTGTTGGCTAGTTTTTTTGTCCCATAAAATAAAAATAAAAAAAAAAAGAGGAAGAAGAATAAGAAAAGGAATAGTCACAAGATTTCGCGACAATGATTGGAAATCCTTTTTTTTTTTCCCTTCATTCTTTTTCCACTCTTTTCTTTTAGTTGTTGTCTTTTCTTTCCCGGACTTGGCAACATAATTTTCGGTAACGTCTAGCCAAATTAACGGCAAGGCGTACTTGCTGTGTACCTAGTCAGGAAATGGAAAAAAAAAAAAATTGAAAAAAAAAAAGGAAGATAAAGAAATAAATAAAAAAAAGAAACCGAAAAAAACATTTCCTTTTTAAAATATTCTAACAACTAAAAAAAAAAAAAAAAAAAAAAAAGTTATAAAGACTGAGCCCATTGCGGACTGCTCTGGAACCTGCACCGAGACCTTGACATCTGAGTCTATTATTAGTATCTGTGACACCTTAATAAGAATATTGTTCTTTGATTTTGAATTTTTTAAATTTTCAATTGATCGTTTTTTATTAATAATTATTTCAAATAGGTAAATACCAAAAAAACTATACACAGAGTCTGATAAAGCATTTGATTCTTACAAACGTCTTGCGTCTTAGTAACTTGTAGTTTTCCTCCTACAGAACTATGTTTCTTAAAAAGATGATGTTGTTGGTGGGAATGTTACTGTCCACGGTATCTGCAATGTTTACAGAGCGTGGAAATATAACGAATCTTCGTCAATCTGGTGCTGTTAGATATTTTGATGACGCGTACATATTTAAACCACAAAGTGGTCCTTCTAGTGGAGAGTTAGTTAGAATTGATGTCTCGAATAAGGATGCTCCAACAAGCATAGGCACAAAGCTTGTTAATACTCCATGGGTAGCGGCGAGGGATGATGGATCAATAATTATATTTTGGAACCAATACGGATTCTTAACTTCATACGAGGGATTCACTAACGAGCTAGAAAAACTATATGTTCCTTTAGGATCTAGTTCATCATGCCGCAGAGTGCAGTTAGAGTTTGGAACCTTGACCTTCTTTTCTAAGGCACTACTCACGATGTACAATGTATCAGATCCTTCAAGTATGACATTAATCGAAGCGGTTGACTTGGGACGTGATTGTATACCTTTTGCACAGGAACATGGAATTAACAACTTTGTTTACTTTTCTGGAGGATTCGTATATTGGAGGGTCAGGACGTCAACAACAAAGATAGCCACAAGTGAGGTATCTGACTTTATTTTTCTGACTACCAATACTGTTTTTGCTGCTACAGATAATGGAGTGTTTCGTATCACTCGAGACACTTCCGGTCAGCTTGAGATCTTCCCAACCGATATTACATCTAAGGCGACACAAATGAAGCTCGTAGGTACCCAACATCTAGTTGTTAGTACCGTCAGTTCAACTTTACACAAAATTCACATGGTGTCAGTTTCGAGTATTCCTTTTGAATTCAGAGTTCGCTCAGTGTATGATGTTCCCTCAGCCTTCTCCCCCGTCGCGGGATTTGATGTTCATGATCGTACGTTGTACATATCAAGTCCGGGAACGTTTTTGCTTGTTGACATTCCAACACCAACAGCGATTCCCACCGCAATACCAACGGCGATTCCCACCGCAATACCAACAGCGATTCCCACCGCAATACCAACGGCGATTCCCACCGCAATACCAACAGCGATTCCCACCGCAATACCAACGGCGATTCCTACTGATATTCCGTCGACTGCTATTCCGACGGAGGTACCGACTACTATTCCGCCGACAGCAGTGCCGACGGCAATCCCGACAGCGGTGCCGACGGCAATCCCGACAGCGGTACCAACAGCGGTACCAACAGCGGTACCAACAGCGGTACCAACAGCGGTACCAACAGCGGTACCAACAGCGGTACCAACAGCGGTACCAACAGCCGTTCCGACAGAAGCATCAACAGGAATCACAACGTCGGTCCCAACGGCCGTTCCAACATTGTCACCGTCTGTCACACCGGAAGCTAAAGCAGCGAAGAAACAGACGAAAGAAGTAGCAGCGACTACTGGTGTCGTTGTCGCAATTGCCTCCCTGTTGGGAACAAGTGGAGGTAGCTCCGCTCCAGGACAGTCTCTGATTGTAGACGATTTAGAATGTTCTGATGAGATTGATGATGAAGAAGACCTTCCTCTAATATCACATCCTCTGCGATTTAGAATTAACGGATTCGCTCAGTCAGGGGCGGTGGTTGGCAACCTGATATTATGCGCTGGCTCTCAGCTGTTCTTTTATGGACTCGTCAGTTTACTTGCTTACCTGAAGTACGGTACCAAATCAGACGATCCTGAACTCACACCTTGGGTTAGAGCATGTGCGGTTATTAGATACCCCTCGGTGGTATTTCCTCCTTCGCTATTCTTACTTCCTGGGACTCTAGAATCCTCTCTCGATATATTGTTTTCTCCTCGAGGAGGGGGGTTGGTGATCTTCATAGCGATTCTCGGATTAGTTAGTTGCTTGGGATTCACAGCATTCTTATACTATATCAGTTATGTTCCTGAAGCTACTTTGGAACCCATGAAACCAAGCAGCAGTTGGAAAGGATATTTATTCGGTTACAGCAGTTGGGAGTCTTCAAGAAATATGTTTGTTGAAAGGCACGGAGTGACCTTTGACGTATACAGTCAATTACCATGGCTTAGGGGTAAATATTTTGCAGTCGAGGGTCTTTTGGTTTTCCCAGTTGCTATAATCGTCAGCGTTCGATCAGGGGTTTGGGGTGTTTGCATCGCCAAGGCCACTCTATTGATGTTGCTTTTATGTACTATGACGTTCGTTACTGTTTATTATAAAATATTTATTTCTCCTTTTTTACGTCATCTGATGGTCTTTACTCACAGTATGATGGCAATTGGATTAGGGTGTCACATTATAGCATTTGCCCATCATAATTCAAAGCACGTATCCATTACGGTAGGTTTATACTTTTTCTTGGCTGCTATGGCCGGTTCTGTTATACGGGCTTGCTATGACTTGCTTACGTTTATTTCAGATACGTACAGTGGTTTTAGACGAGTTGATAAGCCGAGAAGAGCTGCGACTCAATCAAGATTACCAACAGAAATGCTCACCACGTCAGAGAGAGGTAGCGATTCTTGTGATATTTTCGAAGTCATGGAGGTAGAAAAACTTATTGATCAGCCAATCGAATTGAGTGTTGGATCAAAGGATTCTGAAGGAGTTCTTATTGAAGAATTCAACGACGTTATTGCGAATTCTCGGAGCTACCACTCACCAATCCCTGCCAATGGTGAAAACCTAACTGCTGATTTCCAACAGGTACCAAAAAAGCATCGCAGACGAAGTCGCAGCACTTTATCAAGAAATGTCGTAACGCCCAATTCAGATATCTCTGCCCCGAAACCAAGAAAATCGCGTAAATCTTCGTTTGTTGCAGTCTCTAATAATGAAGGTGATGGTCTTTTTCCACGTTCCCACACGCCTGTTCGTGGTGTTAAGAACCATGTTCCAAACAAAAAATCCCGCTCTCTCAAAATCATTTAAAAAACAGAGGAGACTAAGTCTGTTTACCTCCGTAGTTGTTTTTAGAATCGTTCAAGTTATTTCAAGAAAAAAAGGAAAAAGAAATGCGAAAAAGAAAACTAAACAACAAAAGAAAAGAAGGGAATAATTACCTTCACTACCGAGAAAAGGTTAAGACCACCGCTGCTTATTTCATTGTTAGGAATGCTCCGATCAGGTCGACCTCCTTCGAAAGTTTTCTTGCTGTGAATAAAAAAAAAAAAAAAAGGAGATAAATTAACAAGCATTGGAAGCATTCCGTTGCCTTTCCCAAGGCAATCAAGTTCCCCTTTTGATCTATCTAGCTTCTTTGTTTTCATTAATTAAGTTTCTTGTTATGTGCTATGGGTCAAAACAATGTATTTGAGATTTTCTGATAATAATAATCGTCGGCATGTTTCACTTCTGTTATTTCTTTATTTTTTTTATGAATTCGAATTTTAATTATTAATGCGTGAATCTCTTACGCTTCCAAGAAAAACAAGGAAGGGAAGGAAAGAAAGCAAAAACCCATTACTACGAACTGAAAATCTTAAATTGAAGAATTATTTTGAGGCACTTTTCACGTGCAGATTCCATTCTCAGCATTGCTCTGAGTACGCTTAAAGTAAAATTCCAGTTTGAGGAACGACTCTCTTTTAACGCAGTTGCTTTTAAGTTGGGAGAGTAGAAAAAAAAAGGAAAGAAAAAAAAAAAAAAAAAAAAAAAACTCATTTTCTGCTGTTTCCTCCATTTATTTATTGAGAGAGAGGGAATGTGAGGAAGAAAGGAAACCCTGATAAAAAAGAAGGGGGGAGAAGGAAACTGTTTTCATAAAATAACAAAAAAAGAATGATAACATTGTGTTACTTTTGGGCAGGCCCTTATCAACATTGCTCACGGTTGCTTGAAATAAATTTCGATAAAATTGAAGAGCTACTCTCTTTTAATTAAGCGACAGTAAGTCAACCGTTTTTTTGTTGATCTAAGAAAAAAAAACAATAATTTTTCTTCTTTGTCAGTTTCAGTTGTGTTTGTAAAAAAATGTTACCAAAAAAAAAAAAAAAAAAAAAGGTCGACTGTCAAGTTGGCCACAGAAAAAAAATAAAATAAAAATAAAAAATAAAACTTCCTTGTAAGAGTAAGTAACTATGACTCTCTTAAGGTAGCCAAAATGCCTCATCTTCTGACGCACATGAATGGACCAATGAGATTCCTTCTGTCCCTACCTACTATCTGGCGAAACAGCAGTCAAGGGAACGGACTTGAAACTGTCACAAATATCCATATATAATGCAGACAATTCCCTGTAATGTTTTTATATAGAGATTATCCCTTTTGTATTGTGTTACTGAAATCAATAATCCACGACACTTTTGTGTGAAACCAACTGCGACTCTGCCTTCGCCACTGAATAGTTATGAGGGATGAGGGTCCGATATTATTAGGTACAAAAAAAAAAAAAAAAAAATTCAAACCATTTAATGGTATCTTTTCGGGTTAGGTTTTTTTTCGTCTGTTTTTGTTTATGTAACCGGTGCAAGCGTACTGCTTGTTATTAGTATTCTCGGAAATAGTTTCTTTTAATTACTAGATCTATCACATTGTGAACGTCATTTACTTCGCGGCTCTTGTGCGAGTGTAACGCAGTCGAAAGCCTTTCGTTTTTATTTTTCCTTCTCTCTCCTTCAGCGAATATTGCAATATATTTTTTTAAAAATCTATACTCTGTAAAGGTTCTCTGGTATTTGTTTCCCAACTCACGGAAAAAAAAAAGTAAAAAAAAAAAAAAGTTAATTACTATTTATTATATTGTGGAGCCTTTTGCGACATTTGCGTGTGTTTACGTCAACTAACATTATTCTTAATTAAAAAAAAAAAAAAAAAGAAATCTACATCTGCAAAAACAAACTTATGGCAAGGGGACTCACAACTTGCTCTTAGCGAACTACCAGATTCGACATCGTTACCAACATTATTTCAGTTGTAAACGAGTGTAATATATTATCTTAGCTGCTGTTTCTGGGAATCGAAAGCTAAATATTCTGTCATAGCTCTCAGTATAACCTTGTTGCTTATCTTGGAGTTTTTTTAAAGTACTAAACAAAATAGTCCTCCAGATTTTAGGCTCAATCTACTACCGCGGTATTGCGACCTACTGGATGCTCGTAGGGTGTCTGCCTAGGTGGTACTCGGTGGTGTGTTGGGCTTGCCAAGCTAATTAATATTTACTACTGTTTCTACATTGTCACAATATCATCCCTCAAAGAAGTACCGAATGATTGGTATGGCATCCCCGTAAAAGTATTCTCCCCCCGAAGTCTGATTTCCCTAACTTCGATAAATAAATAAGTATCTAACTCGACAATAGTGACTTAATTATCAAAACAGATATTAACGAACAATGGAATGTAGTTGGAGTTTTACATCCGATCGTTATAATAATAATTACTTCATAACAGGTGTATACCCTCCTAACCTTCCCGAGCTTGCAACTCGTAGAAAGCTTACCTCTCTCTCCCTTCCCTTTCCTCTCCCTGCTTAGTCAGACAGCAACTGACGTTCTGTGAAACTAAGGATACTTAAAGAAGTCAATATGAAGGATGATGAGTTCATCAGAAGAATAAGAAAGATGTACGAAAAATGGAAGCCTCAGGTAACTGATCCAAGTACACTGGTATGTGTTTATTTTATGATTCGTGATCGGTTGGAATTGGAATTTAGAAAAAAAAAAAAAAAAAACAGGCCAAATCTCTCGCAAGGAGATTCATAACCCCTGAACAGAGAACTCAGTGTATGTTGGATTTGGTAGCTAAATTAGGACCTGAACCAGAATCATCTTACGGGTCTGATGCTATTGAAGAACCTCAAGAGAAGGCGAGACCTAAGATCTCAGTCTTTGATAATAATGAAGCCATTCAGAAACAACAGCATCGTATGATGATGGAAGAAACAAAGAAGCAGCGGATGAAACAGCAGGCGCACCCGCAGTTGCAGCAACAACAGCAACAGCAGCAGCAGCAACAGCAACAGCAACAGCAGCAGCAGCAACAACAGCAACAGCCACTACAGCAGCAACAGCAGCAACACGCCGCAGCTTTGGAAGAAGTTGCTCAGCAGAATGCCTTGTTTCAGCAACAACAGCAACAGCTGCGCTACCAACAGCAACAGCAGCAGCAACAGCAGCTCCAGCAACAGCTTCTTCAGCAGAACCAGGCGCACCAGCAGCAACAGCTTCTTCAACGGCAATTGCTGCAGCAGAATCCTCAGCATCTGATGCTGCAGCAGTTACAACAGCAGCAATTACAGCAATTTCAGTTATTGCAGACACAGCAACAACAGCAGCAGCAGCAGCAGCAACAGCAGGTGCAACAGCAACAACAGCAACAGCAGCAGGTGCAGCAACAGCAGGTGCAACAGGCGCAGCAACAGCAACAGCAACAGGCGCAGCAACAGCTTCAGCAGCAGCAAGAGGAGCAACAGCAGCAACAACAGCTTCTTCAGCTAATGCAACAACAACAGCAGACTGCTAGTTACTTGCATCGTGTTGGTGCAATAAAGCCCGTCTCGCCTACCCAACCATCGCTGTCACCAGTAGTCGAAAGCCTGCAGACTGAAGCTACTGAGAGCATTCCAACTCCTCCTAACTCACCCCCTGAGAAGGTTGAGTCACCACCAGTTAGTGGGAGGTTTGTTGCTAGAAGTAAAGACCCTGTCCAGACTGCTGCCGCTGCTGCTGCTGCTTCGTCTAGTCCAAGTGCTGCTAAGAAGAAAAAAGATCTCGTTGGAACGGTATGTTATCGACAAGTACTTACTGTTGAATATTAGTTAAATAAACTCCTAATCACAACCTCAACAGGGAACTCGTTGGAATGGAACACCTCCCCCAAAGAAGGAAGGAGAGGGAGATGGTAAACCCGGATCGTCAAAATTAAAGAGCGAAGAAGAAAAGGAGTGGAAGCAGAAATGCGAAGCTTACCGGTTTACTACTAAAAACATTGTTTACAACAAGGGAACATTACTTCCGGCGGAAATCATGTCTAACGAGCATCCAGTATGTAGTTTATACATTAGTCACTATTTGATTATGCATTCTAAGTTATATTAAACAAAAACAAACAAACGCAGGACGGACCATGGTCTGCTGGGAGAGGTCGTCCTAGCGCACGTCCACCTCCGGGTTTGAACTCTGCAAGATGGGCACAGTTAACAGATCGCTAGCATTATTAGCTTCAGATTTAGCATGCAATAAATGGAAATGAACCCCGTGTGCGTAACTAACGCCATATTAGGAAGTGTGCTGCTGCTGCTACAAGGTGCGATGTTCGCTGACTGCTCCAGAGGAGAAACCTACGCGGAAAGAGGTGTTTTGAGAATAAAAAAAGAACAGAAAAAAAAAAAAAAAAAAAAAAACCAACGCGATGAAGACACCTGAGACATCGGGACCCCCATCAACAGCAAAAAAATAAAAAAAATAATGAAATAAAAAAAAAGAAAGAAAAAAAGAAAATAAATTTTATTTAGAAAAAAAAAAAAAAAAAAAAACAATGATCCAGTGAGACGGACCCTTTCATTTAAGTGTGAGGTACTGGTACATCTACCCCCCTCTTTGTTAGAATCTTAGGCAACGTTGACAGTTTCTTGAGGGAATTCCTCATACCTCTCAAGATTGTTTTGTTTTCTCCTTTTCCTTCGTATTAACCTTAGTGATTAGAAAAGACCCTGCTACAAACTGCTAATTCATTGTGTTCATTGGACGAATTAATCTTTTTTCTTTTTTTGTCCAGAAGTATTTCTTTTTTTTTTTTTCTTTTTTTTCATTCTTTTTCATTCTTTTCCCGCCTCTCAAAGTCTGGTCACATCAATCATTGTTTTTTTATACAAAGACACAGCAGGGACTTAAGACACGGTCGCTAAGGGGGAGGAGGGTTCTTTTCTCAACCTTTTTTTTTTTTTTTTTTTTTTTTTTGCTGCTTCAGTCATTCATGTTTGGCAATGGTTCGCCATGGGTATTTACTTTCTCTGAATAGAGAGCCATCCTTTTTATGTATGTTTTAGAAAACGTGTGCCACATGATTGCTTTGACAAGGGGTAAAAAAAAAAAAAAAAATAGAAACTATGCGAAATAAGCAATCGGAATTCGTTCAGAGAAGGGAAAAAAATAAAAATAAAATAACTGTCCTGCTCTTAGGTCTTAGGCGTTCTTGGTCATTTTCCCCTCAAGACACTGTTGAACAAGCACGAGAGCCAGTACACAGAAAAATATAAGAGGACTTTTAATTAGTGTGTTTGCGTCGTCTTCTTCTTCTTCTTCTTTTTTTTTTGGATTTCTTCCTCCCCTGCCGCTCTCAAAGTATACTTTTTTTTTTATAAAAAAAAACAAAATTATTTTTTTTCGAAGTTTTTTTTTTTTTTTTTTTTTATATTCCTAATTTCTACGATTGAATCATAAAAAAAACAATTTAAAAAAAAAATAAATAAATGAAATGAAATGAAATGAGGAGAACCCCGCTATGGATAACACACCGTACCATCGCGACAGACGATTTTGTGCCTGTCCAGTGGTGTTCTTTTCTTTCTTTCTTTCTTTCTCATTCGTTCATTAAGTCATTTCTCTCCTCTCCGTCTCATTTCCTTTTCCTTTTTTCCCCCTTTATTATTATTGTCTTTTTATCAAGATTACAATGCCATATATAACAAGCATTAAAAAAAAAGAAAAAGAAAAAAAAAAAAGAAAAAAGAAAAAAAAAGGGATGAGCATTAAATGAAAGAAGGTATCGGGAGGGACTACAACTGGGTTGCATGCCTTTGTCACGCACGAAATCTTCATTTTTTGCCTATGCTACAGTGTCCTGAAAGGTTGCGACATACCCTTTTTTTTTTTTTTTTTTTTTTAAATTAAAACCCTCCTCCCCTTTGTTCCGCCAACACACAGTCACTATGCAAATGTTTCCTGACTTCAGACTTATTGCCCTTTTTTTCACTGAGGGTTGTTTTTCCTTTATTCCTACTCCCCGTCCTTTTTTTTTTATTTATTTTTTTCTCCCGTTGTTGTTGTTACAAGACATGCTATTCTAAATATATAAAAAAAAGAAATAATAAAACTATTTTTTTATAAATAGTGGGTAGCAGGAAGAAACTGTTTGTTGATTTTCTACTTTCTATGCAGCTTTTCTTTTTTCTTCCTTGATGTTAGAATCAAGTAGCTGCCAAACACCGAACAAGTAATATACGTACATTTATTTAAAACTTTTCTTTTGCAACACGTTAGAACAACTTCAAGCACAAACAAACAAAAAAAAAAAAAAAAAAAAAAAAAAAAAAGAAAAAGAAAAAAACACGCACACCACTATAAAATGAAAGGAAAAAGAAAAGAAAAAAATAATTGGGAGGTGCTTTGACCTCAATGTGGTTTAGTTTCCGTCAGTGTTTACTGACGCGGTTTTTCTCATTTGTACTTCAAAATATTTTATTTTTTTCTCCTCCCTTTCTCATTATTGCGAGAAGATCCCCTACTTGCTGTTCTTAAATCGAATATTTATCTCACTTCCCAAAATCTACATCTTGACCCCCAAATTCTCTGGTTACATGGTGTATATCGGATCTCGACTAAGGGAACCAACCCTCAAAAAAAAAAAAAAAATTTCAATAATAGAAAAAAAAGGCAACCATTCGTTGCATTTGCAGCAATATAGCATTCTGTTTTTTTTTTTCCCCCTCTTTTTTTTTCTTTTTTCCTTTTTTTTTTTTTTTCCCTCCCCTTTTTTTGAATGATGTCTCTTTACTCGCTAAGATGCGATTTGCTGAACCCAGTGATTGGTAGATTCGGGGTGGAGTTGGGCGCTTGTCTGACAAGGTTCAAAAAAAACAAATAAATAAAAAAAGAGAGACAGGAAAAGAAAATGATGACGCACTATGGAAGACTCGTAGCTCTTCACACCTATATATATTTTTATTTTTTTTCCCCTTCAAAATTTCCCCCTTTATTTTTGATCTTCTCGATTCTGGTCTTTCCCTTTGCTTTGTGCCTCCTCCCCACACAGAAATTACAAAAAAAAAAAAAAAAAAAAAAGGTTTCGTTAACAATAAGAAGTTCAACTCCTAGGGAATGATAGTATAACAACAGAATAATGCGATGATGAATTGATTCTTTAGGCTAGCCTACGTGTTTCCTCAAGTGGCTGTAGCCACCGAGACAAGAATTCATTTCTGAAAGGGGGAGAGAAAAAAAAAAAAACATTGAGAAGAAATAGAAGCGCTCCAACTCCAGGAGAAAATCCATCTAAATTCGCCCTGTTGATTTTTTTTTTTCTTTCCCTTATTTTTTTTAAAAATACTTTTTTTTTCCTGAGCACGTGCTTTTTTTTTCTTTTTTTTTTCACCCCCGCGGTCCTTAAATGATTTCAAGCCTTGTCTCGTCTTTCGGAAAATTTCGGAAAATCCGTTTGGAAAATGGAAATTAAATATTAAACAGGTTAGCTATTATATAGATGAGAAACACGTTAGTCCAACTTCTAAAATGGACGAAAGGAATCTATGTTCATGTTAACTGAAAAGAATAGTGTTTTCGTGGGAATACAGTTGTTGTGCCAAAAAAAAAAAAAAAAAAAAAAAAAAAAGTTCTTTTCTGTTTTGTTTCCTCCGAAAGACGTAATCTTAGGATCATTGGGGGAGGGGGAGTTTTTTTTTTTAATTTCTTTTTTTTTTTTTTCTCTCTTTGCTTCTGACCGATGTTGATGGTAAAACTCTCTCTTCAAGCAGGACTCCTCTATCTCCAATACATATTAATTTTTTTGCTTTTTCTTTCTCACTTTTTTATTAGTACATCCTAGGAGAGTTGATATTTCTACATAATAGTCACTTAGTGTAACAGCCACTGGTCGGTTTCTTAGACATACAGGAGCAGGAAAACAAAACAAACAAAACAAAAAAAAAAATAACTTTAAAAAAAAAAAAAAATTAAAATTAAAAATTAAAAAAAAAAAATTAATAATAAGAAAATATCCTTGCGTTATTTTCGTTTCATGTTCAATGTTTTTTTTTCCAATTGTGGGAAGACGGGTCTGAATGCTGGAATCAGATTTTCGTCAAAGAAATATTTTGCTGAAGCTACTTATTTCTACGCAGAAATCAATCTTGCTAAGGTTACCTGGACTTTCCTCGTAAGGAGAAGAAGAATGAGATCCCTTCCCAACTTTCCCAAGTTTCGAAAGTCAGTGTTTATTCCCTCCCATTGCGTCCAAGGATACAAAGAAAGGATCACATCAAGTTTTTAACATTTCTTTTTAAAAAAGAAATGTTTGAAAAAAAAAAAAAATAAAAAAAAAATTTCTCCTTATACCCTGGGGCAAACAATTGTATATTTTCTTTTCCCGTTCTCTTTTTTATTTTTTATTTTTTATTATAATTATTTTTTTTTTTTTTTATTACTACAAAAAAAAAAAAAGCAAAAAAAAGGGGAGGGGGAAAAAAGAAAGAAACAAAACAAAAAAACAAAAAAACAAAAAAAAAGCTCAACAAGAAATGCACACAAAGCACAAGAAAAGTATTGTCGAGAGAAAGGAAAGAACGAATGTACGATAAGCGAGGATGCAACACTCTTCTGAAGCAGCTTGCTTGTTAAGCGTCTGCCCATGTTTTTAAACTGGTAATAGGAGAGTTATGTAAGAGCAGAAAACCTTTGTGTTCCATTACACTACACGGCAAGCATATCACATTGTTTTCAGACCGAGAAATGAATAAACTTCGGTCACAGCCCTTTCAAGCAAATAGGAAGAGTTAAAAAAAACGCGGGGAAAAAAAAAAAAAAAAACCAACAAAGCCTTCAGTTTAAAGAGTGTATGGTGACACTGTTTCGAGAACCTAGCTGTAGGAGAAAGTACGTTCTCTCATGTGACTGGTGATGCTCAAATCTGAGCTCCCCACTGCCCTAGCAAGAGTTGTGATCCCTTGTTCTTCAAAAAAAAAAACAAAAAAAAAAAAGAGCAAAATTGCAAGGGATCGAAAGAACGAAAAGGACAAAAGCCAGAACAGAATTAGTGTGTCGCCTTTTCGGGCATTGTCCGCGAGATACCATTTTATTGTAGCACTTAGAAGTGTATCTTTGAGGAACTCGTTTTCAAAAAAAAAAAAAAAAAAAAAACTTGCTATTCCCCCATTTTTTTTCTTGTCTTTATTCTTTGCTATTGCAAGGGATGGAAAAAAAATTATATGAATAAAAAAAAGACTTAAGAAGGGAAGAGAAGAGAAGAACAGATCGGAATACAAGGTAGAAGAGAATCGCTACCCTCGTAGAATGTGATACTTTGTGGCGATCGCATTGATAAGGTTTGTTAAAGGCAAAAAGGAAAAATCAAGTATTAAAACAAGATATCTTTTATTAAATCAAACCGTGCTTGGATACAATTCTTACTTACTGGGAAATTTGATAAAAATGGGGGAAGCTTTTTTTTTTAGTTTTTTTTTTTTTTCTTTTTTTTGAAAAAAAAAAAATTCTTGTCAACAAACGCGGTCTTTATGCAGTTATTCTGAAGACAATATTAAAGAAAAAATGAAAAATAAAAAATATGAAAATAAGGGAGAAACAGGAGTTTTTTTTGATTAAAAAAAAAAAAAAAAAAAAAAAAAAAAGAGAGTAACTGCCACAGCGCTTTTGCCAACGAGAAGGCTTCGAAATATGGATTTGAAAAAAAAAAACTGGACAACAAAAAAAAAAAAAAAAAAAAAATGAAATATCGCTGAGCAACAGAAGAGCAGTAACGTCGGCCCAAGCCGCAAGACCATTGCTATTAAATGCGTCTTCTTTGGAAGTAAGAGTGATAGCATTTCTTCATTAACAACAAAACCATACTTTTCCCCTAGCAGGACAAGACTACGAAGAAGATTGAAGGCAGTTTTAATTTCGATCAATCATCCATATCACTTCTTTTATATTACTCACAGGTGGCATCCAAAGAATGCCTCAAGTCGTAATACCAGAAGACAATGATGCTATAGATAGCAGTAGGCTCGCAGGTGCAGAACCTGAGGTACAGAGAGAGGCAATTAACTGGTTGAGAAAATGGTTAAAAGGTGTGCCAATATCAGAACGAGAGAGGGTAAGTGTGATACTACTCGCTGCTCTGCCAAGGGATCCGAGAGAGCTATCAAGTGTGTCTTGGGAAACATTCTTACCAATAGCAGCAAGGGAAGCGCTTGCAGGAGTTGGTGCTCCTGTCACGTACGATACACTACAGAGTCCGGGTCCGCGAAGTGGTGAAGATGACTTTCTTGAAGTAGAAAGCCGCTGTAATACTGATCCAGACATTCCTCTTCTTCCGATATACGGTCTCAGTGTTCCACCACACATGGTTGATATCTCATTTCACAGTTCAATGTCTTCAGGTACCTGGTTAGTATCTCCTGGTGGTAATAATATAGGATCACTTGATAAAAGTTTAGAAGCAATATTCCCACACTTGGAACACGATTCAACGGAATCATTTGTTAAAGCATGGAATGGATCTAATAATTCTGATACCCCAGTTGGTATTTCTGTAACTCCACCAGCAGAAGTTCTCATAGTGCCTTCTCTTCCTTATCCGTCAGTGATATCACCAACTGAGATTCCAATAATTGTTGATTCGCCTGTTGATAAATTAAATGCTACAATCCCTATCAAACCTGCAGCAAGAAGCCCGGCTTCTGCTCGTCGGGGTAGCAAAGCGTCGTCACCTAAAGGAGCTGGACTAGCTCCAGTAAGGACACCAGTCAGGTCACGTTCCCCACAGCCATTAGGAACGAGACTGTCAGTTGCTAATACTGGGGGTTCTCTGTCTGCTAGACCTGCTGCTCTGTCTGCCAGACCTGGTACAGCATCTTTCCCTGCTCTCTCTGTTAACACAACTGGATTATCTGCAACTATGTCAAGCCCATCTCCTGAAAAGAGACTTCGCCCCACCGAAAATGAACGCCGGGCGTCGATAGGCCTGCAGCCCATCGTTCCTGGTCGAGAACGCAGGCGATCAGTAGGTCTACAGCCGATGTTCCCTACTAAAGAAAGAAGACGTTCAACAGGAGGTATTCCAGGAGGTATTCCAGGAGGTATTTCATCAACTAGCAGCTCACCGATGTCAAAAGGCAGGTCTGTAATGCGAATGGTAAGAAAGCCGACTTCAGAACTGATGGAAATAAATATAAAAGAAGCATGGAACGACCTAACTCTGGAAGAAAGACGTCGCTGGAAAGAAGCTCAACGAAAGCAAACATTAGCAAAGGCGAGGAAGGATGCGAAAAGAATTCCTAAAAAGACTCCTTTAGCCTTGGAAGCAACAAATCCAGACCTTGTTCCGTACGACGATCCTGTTGACTGTACAGTCTTTGATGTTAATGCAAGACCTAAAGGGCATATTGATATCAAGGGAGAGCTTGATGTTGGAGTTATCTTGTGCGCTAACTGTGTAACTGCGCCATTGAAAGGTTTTGAACCCTTCGCACATGATGAACTCTCATGGTTTATATCTTCTTCTAAAGAAGGAACTCAACAGGAAATTCAACTTCTTGAAGACATCCCTGAAATCCCAATCACAACAGATCTTCAAGGAAAGTACATTACCTGTAAGTTTAGGCCTTCTGGTGTGTTCTATGGTAAACAAGTTATTGGAGATGTTATTTCTTCAACTGTTGGACCAGTAAACAGACTATCTGAATCACAAGTAAGTACTCCTCGTGTAACAGTTGGAAACATTGTTGAAAGTGAATTACGTCCGGGATGCGATATCAAGCTTCCTAACATGAAGAAGCCATATACTGAGGTCTGTACTTTTATTATTTTAAAATATGTTATTTATATAAGGAATCGCTCATAATTAATTAACTTAAAACAGATCCCCAGATGGATATTCTCCGACCCTATTACAGATATCCCAAAGTTAACTCCTGTTAAGGGAATCGGATTATTTCTGAAACAGGAACACGTTGGGTTGAAGGTTTCGGTATGTTGTTAATATCTATCAATATCCATCAAAAAGGAGGAGAAAAAAACCAACATGAGCAAAATAAATAAATAACTAAAATAAAGGTACTATTCACAGTAATGTCTTCACCAGCTATGTTGCAATGCACTGTCGGTGTCATTGAAGCAGATAGTTCTGAAGATGAAGGAGAAGCGTACGCTTATCCAGTGTCACCAATAATACTGCCGACAATGAAGAAGAACTCTCGTAAGGAATCTATGAGGAGAAGAGCTTCTTCATCTCATGATGATGATTCAGTGTTTGATGCGTCTCTGAGGAATAAATCATTCTTAAAGAGAAAGGTTAGTACTGTCGCTACAGTTTCTGACGTGCACATCAACGACGCTGAGAGTATAAAGTCTGAGTCAGAAGCATCAGAGCAATACATTCCTCCAGAAGATGGTGAGACTGAAGCAGAAACTGATGCTTCAGAAGACACGGTTGTTTCTTCTATCAACATGCCTGTCATCGCAACGATACCAACACCAGAAGTAATAGATAGTGATGCTGTTGGTGAGGCTCCACCCATCTTTGAAAATCAAATCCCCAACAGCGAGGAAGATGACAACAGATCGGATTTCGTTAACACTGTTCCGTTGGCAGTAGCTATCCCACAGCAATCTCCAACACCAGAAGTACATTCTGTCAAAGCATCACCTGCGAGTACTAAAAGTGATGACATATTACCTCCAGTTATAATACCTGTAGACACCACTCAATATAATAGCAAACTTACTTCTCCAGAAGTTGAAAGTTCAATACCAGAAGCGTTGTCATCGTGGTCCATATCCGAAAGAGAGGCGGAGGTGACGGCGGTCACTCCGGATCCAATTGATACCTCAGGTATTGCGAGGCCACGTCCTAAGAGAAGATTTCGACCTGGACAAGCACCTCCAAAGTCTGAAGGTCCTCCAACACTGTTTGAAGCACCAGTGGCTTCAACACCGGTAGAGGAAATAACTGCAACAGGTTCGCTGTCAGTATCACCTTCCTTAACTGTGTCGGCTGCTAACCCAGTTGAGCACGTATCTCCTGTAGCAGCTGACAAGTATAAACCCAGACAGTTACCAAAATCTGAAGCGGAATCAGTAGAACTGGAAGTGAAACCCAAACCTATAGTAGTCCCACAACTACTTATTGATGATAATCTGGTTCAGAATCCTGAGAATGTTACATCACCAACAGAGCCAAGTGTACCAATCTTATCCCCCACATCTGATGGAGATCTATCGGAGTGTAGTGTGATGGATACTTTTAGAGTTATTAACGATGTTGGCAACTCAAGTCAGGGTTATTCTCCTGTTCCTCAACTCAACATGGCCAACATTGCCCGAACCCAAAACGTCCTCCGAAAACAGCTGGAGCAAAGCCTAAACAAGAATGCTGCTAAGGCGCCTGCCCCTCCTATCAAGCCACCAAATAAGAAACCTCTGGGTGGTGCCTTGGCATTTAAACCGAGGATAGGAGGTGTCGCATTAAAGAATCCATATGATAAGAACAGTTGGAAGAAAAAGCCGAAGGTTCCTACGACATTCGCTCCACACAAGAGGTCGGTGTCACCAACATCAGAGGTAGCTCAAAATGGAGCACAAGATGGTAAGAGTACCCCAGATCCAGAGAGGATTAAAAGCCCGCCTCCTGAAAACCGGAGCCCGGGCAGCCAAGCAGAAGCTAAATCACAGGAAACGCCCGCCCCAGTACCGGTGACGCAACCTGCAAAGGCCATCCCAGTATTCGAACCTCCGGCCAAAAGACGTCCACCACCTGCATCTACGCCAAAGAAAGTTGCAAAGGACGGTGGTGGTTGCAACTGCACAATCATGTAAGAAGTTTCGCAAATTGTTGCAAACAGACCTCTTTTTTGCAAGTGAAATATCTTCAAGTAACGCAGCGAGTCTCAACTGCGGGGTTTTTCACTAAAGTAGAAGCGTATTTGACAGGATAAGAAATGTTATTTACGATGTAACATTCGATGCTTGACAGCTGTTACAAGTGGGAGATAAAAAATAAAAAGATTTTTTTTCCCTCTCCCTTCCCCTTTCCCCGATACCCAATACCATGTGTTTATACTTGAGAAAAGAAAAAAAAAAAAAGAAAGAAAACAAAATAAAAATTCTGTCCTTGTTCGTTTATGTTTGGTTTTGGATACTTATCGATCACAATGTGCTCATCTCGTTATGTTTGTTGGTTCATTGTTGGTTGCTGGTTAATGGTTAATGGGACTTTTTTTTTTTAAATTATTTTTTTTTTATTTATTTTAAATTCTCATTCTGCTCGTATTACCCAGGGGAGGTGGCATAGTCTGGAAACATTGACACCCTCTGTTGTGGACGTGTCCTCGGTTTTCCCAAATTATATACAAAAAAACCGAACTGGTTTTTATTTTTTTTAATCTGAAGGAATGTCAGTACGCGCGAAACCTCGTTCAGTTATAAGTTTGGTTAAAGTGTTCTGATTCCTTTTTCCCCCCATTCATTTCTTCTTTTTTGTTCATTGCGAACGAAAGTATAAAACAGTTAAAAAGCAGCAAACCTAACAGATTTATTCTTGATTGCTGTACGGTTGTACTGCTTATCTACAGACTGGATCGTTCGTTGTCAGAGAAGGTGAAAAAACATCTCCTCCAGACTGTTCGTATCTCGTTAAGTGTGGAATTCCTGAAATGGTTTTTTTTTTTTTTTTTTTTTTTTGTAGCATTTTCATTACTCTCCTTTTGCTTACTTTCTGTGTTCTTTATTGAATCGGTTACTTTTTTGTTAACTCGTAGATCATCACGTTGGTTGTATTATTGCCATCGTTTGTCTTCGTACTCCGTGTTTTGGGGGTTCTTAGTTAAATGCTTCCTGGTTGCGTCGGGAAGCATCACGCGGTTGTGTTTGTCCATAGCTGAAGTTACCCAACCCTTCCTTTGACCCCTCAAAACATGTTCTTCCTTTGTTGGTGACCGCATTAATTTCTGGTGTTTTTTTTTTTTTTTTTTTTTTTTTGCACCGACGAAGTCGGAGAACAAACTATTCAGATCGAGAGCCGTTTATTTATTATATCGTGTTATCTATTTCCCCCGCGCTCCAGTAATTCTGTTTGCGATCAACAAAATATAAGGCTTTGTCTGAAAGGTTTTTTTTTAATTATTTTTTTTTTTATTATATTCTTGGTTTCAGAGTTGACCATATTTTCCTTCCCATCCTCCTCGTGTTAAAAATACAGTAGTCAATCTGTTGTGAGTCAAAACTGTATATTCTTTTTGATTGACTCTCTTTTTTTTTTTTTTTTTTTTTTGTATTTTTCTCCTCTACTTGCGTATTCACATCGTCTCCAAGAAGCCCCTGCTGCATCAGGCAGGGACATGCATTATTTGCTTTGTGTAGTTGTTCCTTCCCAAAACGCTCTTCTCTTGTATAAATAACACCGAACAAGTCTCTCTTTGGTTATTTACGATCAACCTGACAATTTGTTGCGCAGTAACATTGTTTGCCTTTCTCTCTGTCTTTGTTGCGATCCAGAAAAAGAGTTGTCCGGTAGTAATTCCGTCACGTTCCTTTAAGTTTTGTTCTTTGCGAAAGTGAGGTAAAGTCGAAGGTTTGTGACTCTGTAGTTTATTTATTGTGGGGTCTGTGATTCTTAGGTTTGACACCAGTCGTACTCTAGGTCATGATAATACTTTGATTTGAATGTCTCTAATCGCTTTTCGTCCATATTTTACATTATAAATTCCATTGGGGACAAGCATTGAATTAAGATACGTTTTTGCTGCTTTTCGGTTTTTTTTTTTCCTTCTTTTTTTTTTTTTTTTTTTTTTCGTGCTTGAAATTTTGAATTATTAGATGCGGGCAAGTCCCTTGTAACTTTTAAGGAAAGATATCGTCCGCATCTTTTTTTGTATTTTCAAGTCGACCTTCAAATTGGCTAATATAGAAGCTCCCCCCGTCCTCGAAAAGTTATAAAGAGACCTTGAGGGATATGTAGTGGTTGACACATATTAACTTGCAGAATAATGCATAAATGATTGCCTGAATTTCTGCCCGTAGAATCCTTACAGCATGTGAAAGACTGTTCGATTGCTTTAAGTCGAGTTGCGTCTCTCTATTGTACTTCCCCCTACCACTGTGTATCTTCTTCAAGAGAGCGTGCATCTGACAAAAAAAAAAAAAAAAAAAAAAAAAAAAACTGGAACAGCTGTGACATAATTTTGGAAAGCATCTTGCTAGCTTCTGTGTAATAATACTTTCAAACTGTTTTATGTTTTTTTTTCTTTGTTTCTTTTTTTTTTTTTTTTTTTTTTTTGTTGTTTTTCTGATGTGTTCTCCGCAAAGAGTAGTAAGGAGTTTCTGTGACAAACAAAATTAAATCTACTTTTTTGACATTTTTTTTTTTCTTTCTCTTCACACCTCGGCGAATGCCAGGAAGCACTGACTTATTAAAAAAAAAAAAAAAAAAAAAAGATGAAATCGTAAACTCAAAAACGAACTCTTCGCGTGTTATTTATTTTGTTGATCCTAGGCGAAAAAAGTCGGGATAATATTATATCTGTGACTTTAACTTACAATCAGTGCATCAGTGCCGAGTATTGTGCCAGCTAGCTGCCAGAATCAGTTGGTTCTTTGCTTGTTCGAAACCAGCACTGAGCAGGGATGCGTTCAATAATTCAACACAATAAAAATAATAAAACTTCGTTCTTCAGTTTCACATTTAATATCCTTTCCTATTTGGTCTTCGTATTTATTTTTATATCCCTCTTTTTTTTTTTTTTTTTTTTTTTGCACCGACTAAAAAGTCGGAAAAAAGAAACTATTCAGATTAAGAGCCGTTTTTATTTATTAGAGATTTTCGCTATTGGGGTGCCTGATAATGTCATTTTTCGCTGTTCACTCCGTTCAGTCAGTAAAAGAAATTATTTATTAACTTTAATGTTATCTATTTCCCCGTGCGCCAGTAATACTGTCTGCGATCAACAAAATATAAAGGCTTTATCTGATTTTTTTTCTTTTTTTTTTTTTTTGTCCACAACCTTATCAGAAAAAAATTTGTTTAAAGTATTTTCTAAATCGAAGAAATAAAAAAAAAACAAGAAATAGAGCTATTTATTAATTAAGAAATTTGTAAGTGGCAAAACGCGCTTTTCTTTTTTCGATTTTCGGTTGTTATGTTACGTAGCGATTATTGCACAGGGGGGGATACCGTTTTGCACGTAGGAAATTACTCCACGTTTTCTTTTATGGAATAAAAATAAACAATAATGGAAGAAGAAGAGAGAAAATAATAAACTTGCTATTAGGGTCCGAAAATGTACCACCGACACTTCACAGGTGACGTATTTTGTCTTCAACAGAACTTGTGGTAGACAAGTACGCGCGTGCAAAGTGGTGAACAGCAGATCACTTTTGATTTGGCATCTTTGGGCTTCCCAATAGCAAATTTTCTCAAAGAGGAAAATGAAAAAAAAAAAAAAAAAGTGACAAAAGCAACTTGCGGCTCGTTTGAAGTCGTTTTTGCGAATTTTAAGTATAATATTATAATCATAATTTATATTTCTTTTTTTTTTTTTTAAATATTTTCTCTATTTTCGAGTATTCCTTTTATTGGCAATACCAATTAAAACTTTCACCCACGTGGTGGCGTACCTACAGCCAAGCTGTTCAACCCCTCGTATGTAATTCTTACTTGTATGTTCAATCACAGCCATATTAGCCCCTTGCTTGGTTCTCAAATATGAAGAGCTTTGAAAAAAAAAAAGAAAAAAAAGAAAAAAAAACCCTTTGTTTATTATTGGTGAATATTTTTTTGTTTTCCTTTTTTTTTTTTTTTTTTTTTTGTACTATTCTACCAGAGGAAAATCCCTGTGTGAAGGGAAAAAAATAAATAATTTGATAATCTTTCTCTGTGGTCAGTGCATCTCTTGTTTTTTTTTTTTTTTTTTTTTGAGAAGTGTTTTTTTTTCCCCATTCCTTGCGCCAGAAGTAGTATCGCGGTAACTACAGCTCTTGTCTCTACTCTACTGCTATTGTTGTGCAGATGTCATAAAGACGTTAATCAAGATACTTGTCTCCAGATTATTTCTCATTATGAGAAACATATGATACACATTACTATCAATTAGGGTTAGTTGTCGTTTATTATATTATAACAGATTAACTTAATACAATATGGTCGTTAAGATGAGTCAAGAAATCTTAATAGATCAAAAATGGAAGGAAACAGAACATGAGGTAAAGAATCTACAAGCAACGCTTTCGCTAAAAACAAGAGCGCAGGAGACTGCGATAGCACCAGTTTTGAGAATGAGAACAGCGATGAAGGGATTATTAACACTTGGAAGTGGGAAGAAGAGAAGCAAAGCAGATTCAGCGAAACTAGCCGAAGACTTAGAAACAGCCCTTGCGCAAGTTGATGCATTGCAAGCTACGTTCACGGAGAAGGAATCTCTTTGGCAACGACTTCTTGATAAAAAAAATGATCAACTCCTGCTGTCAATGAAACGCGAACAATCATCAACTGTGAAGCTTCGCACTAAAATAAAAGAACTTGCTGTGACAATGGAAGTACAACAAGCTGACAACCAACAACTTGAACAATTCATCCAAGACAAGGAGAATGAAATAAAGGAATACTCAAATGTCCTTGGCTACAAACTACGTGCATTAGGTACCCGACCAGAGACACAAGTTAGTTCTGAAACAATTCAAAACGCTGGTAACACTCAGCACATCTCATCACTTGGTGATGAGTTATTAGTTCAACTTCAGAATGATAGCAAAGAACTTGCAGAACAACTTCAACAAAGTAAGGGCGTAGAAGTTGTTGTAGATCACAAATACCAACCTCCTCCTCCTCCTCCTCCAGAAGAAAAACTAAAAGAGAAAGTACCAGAAAAGATAATCCCTTCTGAGGTTATAAAATCATTATTAGAATCGAATGGGTTTCAGTCTCTCTTAGAAATGATTGTTACTCAGTGTAGTGGACTTGATAGACAGTTAAGTGAGACAGCTCTCTCTTCTATTAATTCTGATCCTTCATTACAAACTAATCAGGGATCTGATTCAGATAATTTAAGACTCGTCGCTGCAGCACTTGAGTTTAGACTAGCCGCTCAACGTAACCTCGTATTGAAGTTGAGAGAATCACAATTAGAGAAATCCCGTGCCATCGAAAAGCAACGAAGCAATCGCATCGCTGCCTTAGCCAGAAGTGTTGTTCAAGAACAGAAATCGAATGATAATAATTCCACTGTAAGGGTAAAGTCAGAGATGACTGCTGAGGATAGCATTGTTCAAAATAATGATCAAGAAAACACTCAACTAGATAGTTCAGTGTTAGACTCCCCAGTGTTACCTGAAACGGATTCTTCAAAAGAACAGCAGCAGCCCGACATTCAACCAGACAAAAAAACCAAACTTGCTCCAAAACTTCCAAAAACCAAACTGCTTCCTGAAAACCCACATCAAACGAGTTCCGAAAGCGAAACTGAAACTTTTTCTGAAGAACGAAACCAGCTACAGTCGAAAGTCGATTGCTTGCTGATGGAGCTTGCTTCCCTCCGTCCATGTGAACACTGCGGTAAGCGTGCTGCTGCAAAGAAATTGCGTAATTCAATAGTTGGAAGTAAATCACATAATACTCAAATAATTCAGACAGAAAGAAAACTTTCCTCTCTTCTTCCAGGCGGCAAGCCAAGTTTTCAAGCTACTAGAGAATTCAACTTTTCTCGTCTTAGTAACCTTCCTATTTTAGTAGATGTCCGTGGGCATGTTGTTAAAGACAAGGAACGCGGTGTTAAACATGATTTTTATGAAAACTTTACTCCTTGTCCTCCCCCAGAGCGATCCGGAGGAGGTGGTGCTGGTCCTCGGAGAGCTCCACAAGGGGGAGCTCCATCTTTGCCGAATGTTCCTTGTAAGTTTGCTATTACTACATTCGAAATGTCAGTGTAGCGGCCGTGGTACACGCAGAGACCCCTCTGTTTATTATTTGTTATATCCTGCTCTTTTCGTATCTCTTAGTGCCTTTTCGTTTTTATCTGTAAAAGTTTACATGTGATATGTCTCTTTATATCCGCTGATTTGATTTTTTTTTTTTTTTTTATATTTTTATTCTCCTCCGCAATCATTTACACGTTTGTTCGAGTTTTTTTTTTTTCGTTGTTTGCAATATTCAGTTTTAGTGGTTTTATCCAATTTTTTTTTTCTCCTATCAAAAACAGCTTACACCTTACAAAATTACGAAAGGGGGGAGGGAAAGAAAAAAAAGAACGGCTTTCCGCTTGCTATTTTAAACAATTATTGTCATATGCAATAAATACATTTTTTAAATTTAAAAAAAAAAGTGGGGGAGAGGATATCTTTTTGGGTGCATATTACAATATGAATCAGCACCTTGAGGATCAGCTTGAATTGCTTGCAGCTCGGGTAGCAGAGAAAGAGGAGCAGGTCGTTCAATTAGAAGAGGATGTTGTTAGATTGTGTAACTCTGAAGGATCATTACAAGAAGACATCTCGTCAAGGGATAGGCTGATATCAGAATTGAGAAACAAGATCGAATTCATGGAAGTTAATAATAAATCCCGTGAACTATTACTCGAAGCTGAGAATGAAAAACTTCGATCTGAGCTGAGACAACACACGCCACTCTCACCAAAATCACAGCGTTCAATTCACTCCCCACATTCTTCTGTCAGACGTGCTATTACTACTGATGACCACAATGTAAATAATATCCAAGGTATAATTGACAGTGCTAGAGATGCTTTATTACGAGCTAATGAGATGACTAGCCATTAATAGAAATCCTATCTTTCTGCTTCTGTTTGTATGTGATCACTTTACTGATTACCAATATTGTGCTTCTTGAGCTTGATGATGATTTTAAAAAAAAAAAAAAAAAAAAAAAAAAAAAGTGGATTTTGAAAAAAGCAGTAGCTGGCGTTTGTGCCAGAAAAGTATTCTTTTTTTTTTTTTTATTTATTTTTTTGTCCCCCTTGTAGTCGATTTGTTTAACTTAGTCGAGTCTCTTTATTATTTTAAGCAGCATCGATTAGTTTGTTATATGTCCTCATCTCTGCAGTATCATTCTGCCAATAATATGATGTACCGAAACGATAGCAATGATGAAGACCACTGGACAAGAGAATCAACCAATAGCACGAAGACGAGTAACACTTTCAATGGTAGAAACAGTCGAAGTAATCAGGTCAGTGACAGTCCAAAAATAATGAGAGAATGTAAAAAAATAGAAAAAAAATTATCGGAAGCGAAGAATAAACAAGACCATGATATAGTAACTGACTTAAGACAATCTCTAAGAGGAAGATACGAAACTTTATTACTAAACGATCCCGAATACTGTACAAAAAATTCACTTGATACCAAGCTATGGAGGATTGTATTCTACGCTGCTATAACTGAATACAAACATAATCGTAAAACACGTCCGATGGAAAACAATAGACTACTTCGATTTATTGACGAATCCATGGCCTTCTATGAAGTTTTATTAGAAAAATTAAACACTAAAATGTCACAACACCAATTAAAACAATATCATCAAAGCTACAATCGAACTTGCAGTAATATGCAAATACACTTAGGTGACCTTGCTAGATACAGAGAAATGTATACAGAAGACGAAACTAAAGATTGGGACATTGCTATTGGTTGGTACCAATCGAGTTTAGATACGTTACCAAGAAATGGAAATGCTCACAATCAGTTAGCAGTACTCGCTTACTATGATAATAATATATTAGAATCTGTTTATCGTTATTACAGAGCACTGGCTAGTAAAGAGCCTTTCTTAGCTGCCAGGGATAATTTAATTGAATTTTTTGAAAGACTTCAAAGGTCAGTAGCAGTTCCATCTCAGAGAGTCTCACCATCAGCAGACTCATGGGATGCTGTCGCTACTGCTGGTGCGGGTCAAGATACTGATTTCTTAGCTCGATTTACGAACTATCAATTAAGACTTCACGGAATGCTATTTACCCAGATTGGTCTTGAAGGTTACTACGCAACTCTAGATATAGTCGCAGCAATGTATAAAATAATTTGTCTTGAACTTATTCAAAACAGCAGTCGCCGAGAAGAAACCAGCTGCATGCTAATGAAATTAATGACTATGGGTATATTCGCTGTTGAAAACTGCAGCTATCGACCAGAAGGCTACACAGTATCTGATGGTGATGAAGAACGAACTAATACGCTAAGAGTGATGGCAATGAGACAGACGTTTAGTTTATGGGTTGCTCTGATTGATGTAAAATGTTATGAAGAACCAGCTTCAATGATATTTCTAAACTGGTTGGCTTCAGATGATGGTCCTTTATCGATCTTATTATCTTCTGTTGATGAGGGGGCATTCTTTTCTCGATTAGTTGATGTTTTTAACAGCTTGTCTGCAACACAGCCTGTGACTCCAGGAGCATCTGATATCACACCTGAAGATAAGTTGCTTTACGGCTTCACATATCTTTCTCCTTGGGGATCGGTACACCCTTTGTCAAAAAAGATTGTAACATCTAACATTGCTATCCTCACGGCACTCAGAATTAAGAGAGTTCAGCCTCTTATTAAATTATCGTTATCAAGAGATTACTTAGAGCAACATGAACTGTTGGTTCGTAGTACTATTGCTTATAAAAAAAAACCTGGCTTCACTGTTGAAATCGGACCTAATAGTGTAGGAATACAACAGCAGCAGCAGCAACAGCAACAACAGCAACAACAACAACACCAGCAACAGCAACAACAAGAACAACAACAGCAACACCGTGATCAGCGTAGAGGTAAGAATCAAAGAGATGTATCTCAAGGAGGTTATCGAGGAATTCATAAGAAAGATTCTCAACAAGGTAACGCACGTTCTGGGAAGGGAGGTGCAATCAAGGGACAGAAAAACGGTGCTCAATCCACTAATTCCAGCCCCGCGAATAACTCAAATACTCCTGACGTACCGCCACAGCAGCTTTCTGGAAAAGGGAGAACTTCTGGTAAGTTGAGTGCTGCTACCTACAAACAAGAAAATCAACTGGGAAGTAAAGGTAGAAAAGGTAAAGAATCATCTTTCGACAGAGGTACCGGAGGCAAATCTCACAAAAGAAACGTCGACAGTTATTATGCCCCTCCAGAAGTTAACAACGGTGGGAAACACAGTGGCGGAAGCTATACCGCACAGGAACTCCAGAATCCATATCACAACGGTGGGTCACAATATCATACAACAGCAAGTAGTCAATACACTACCAGTAGTATTCCTCCATTGCAAGACGACTTCAGTTTCAGTGGTGGAAAACACGGAAAAGGAGCCTCCAACAGCGGCAGCAGCAACAACAACAACAACAACTACAACTACAGCAGCAACAACAATAATAACACCAATAACAGCAGCAACAACAATAATAACACCAATAACAGCAGCAACAACAACAGCAACAGCAACAGCAACAACAGCAACAACAACAAGCACAATCAAGATAGTTGGCATGCTGAACCTGATAATCGACGTAGTGATTTTGGAACAGCTATTGCATCCCGAAGATCACAATCAGATTCTGAGGTATGTAAAAGTGTTAATTATTTAATAGAAGTTACTAATATCAATAATTATAATTACTTACAACCAATACCATCAACAGGATGAAGTTCTACACCTAAAACCCGGTCAGCTGAATAACGATCGACCGTCTACAATGAGACAGAAGCAGCAGGCTCCTCGGTTTCAGTTTTTGCAGCAGACTGCTTCTGCGCCTCCAACATTGCAGCATGTGACTCCTCCGCTTCAACCGCAGCCACCGCCGCCTGGGTTTTTGGGACAGCAACCTGTTCATCAAAATAGTGATATTGACATTGGAAGTATGCTTCAAGGATTTGATGTGGGTGGAATTAGTCAATTGACTCTCTCTCAAGTTAATCATATGTTACCAGTTGATTTAATGAATTTCAGTCAAACACAATCAGTTCATCAACAGGGTCATGTACATACGAGGTCTGAGGGTGATCCTTGGTCTTACCAGCAACCACACCAACCAACTCCTCAGTACAGTCAAAGTAAGGTGCCGTCTGCTTACTTGTACAACACACTTAATGTAAATCCTCAGATTCACCAATCACAGCACTCGGGTTGGAATTCATAACTCACTTAGACTGCTATGAGTATTGTAATACTTGCCCTTTTTTTTTTTTTTTTTTTTTTTTTTTGACTTAAGAAAGGATGATGAAAGAAAAACGAAAAAATTTTTTTAAAAAAAAGATTGAGATGTGGCTCATGAACACAGCAAGGCTACTATGCGGGATTTATACCCCTGATTGTGCTTCATTGTGGTTTAAATCTTTTTTATTATATCGGTACGATCCTCTTTGAAAGAAAAGGATTAACCGTTGTGGGAGATATTTCCTTTCCTTTCTCGTGTTTTTATTCTTTCGGTCTTGTTCGCTTCAGTTTTTTTTAGCATCAGTTGATTATTTATTTTTATTTTTTTTTGTTTCCCTTTTTCCAGTTCTTATTCAGTTTCCTGCTATTGTTACTTTTGACGCTCAATTACCTTAAATTTCTTTTTTTGTTTGGTGAATATTGCTGAACATGTTGATGAGGATTGCTGTGAGATTTGTCAACTGTTTTTTGAAAAGCAACGGAAATAGTGCGCATGAATATTTCCGTATGCTGCCTCAACGAATTTACTTTTTTTTGATTTTTTTTTTTTTTTATTGTTTGCAAAAAGGAAATAGTCTGAAAAAAGGTCTCTCTATATCGGGTGACATATTTTAGCTCTTCGCCGCTAAATGTAAAAAAAAAAAAAGTAAAGTATTTTTATATAAACAACTCTACCTACTTAATATCAATAGAAACTGATAACAATATGGTTTCTCAAGGTCCGATGGACCCGTCACTTCTGTTGGTACCAACAGGAACAGAAGTATTAGGGTACGCTTCGGTAAGAGATAATAGAACTAGTAAACAAAGGGTAATCATAGTCAACAGACTCCACTTAATGATTGGTGACAGAGGGATGAAAGTCAGCGATCAGATATTGATTGGTGACATTGGTGGGACTATCGTCAGGGGAAAAGATGGTCTTGAAATCCAACTACCAGGAAGGACACTCGACTTAACATGGCAGCATCCATTCAGTCATGAGAATGGAGGAATAGCAGGCATCATTGATGACTTATTACAAGACAGAGAAGGAAGGTACAGAAACCCTCGACTTCAATCATCACCTCCTCAACAAGAACAACGACACCAACAACATCAAAGTGACGGAACTTCTACTAAAAGACTTGCTGTCCCATTAGTAATACTCACAAAGCCCAGGTATATACCGAAGGAGATTCTTTGGCCTCAGGTACCTGACCCTGTTGAGTTAGCATTTTGGGATAACTACACCAATCAAATCTGCGGCTATCAGCCTAAAGTACCGTGTAATGTTTCTAAAGCAGCAGCTTACTTCCATGCTTACTTAGAAACATATAATGTAAAGATGAAGATATCATTCCCAGGGATGAAGTCTGTTAGGTTCTTGTGTTCACAACTATTTCATGATCAGGTAGTTCATTTGACGAGGATGTGTAATTCTACGGAAGGTAATAATGTTTCAATATCGACGTCTTCAGTAGTTGATATTCAGATGCCTTATTCTGATTGGGAAAGCTACGTCTCATCTTGGAATCAAAGTCAAAATCTACAACGATCAGTATACGTGTCTTCCGTTGAATATGATCGTTCAAAAGCAGCTGCTTCTTCATCATCTGGTGCTGTGCCATCAACAGCATCAGATATTCCTCATATGGACAACCAATTAATACCACAGTATCAACCTCAGAGTCACTTTAATCAACCTCAGCAGAGGGGGGGCATGCCACATCACTGGACTCCACCAAAGCAGCCTCGAGGTGTTTATGGTAAAATATAATTTAATTGGATTTAGGTGTTTGAAATAGGGAATGAGACTCTTTTTTTTTTATTATGTTTGTTTTTTATTTTCTTTTGCTCTATATAAACTGTCTCTCCTTTTGTAGGTGAACCACCCACCGGATTAAGATTGTATCACTTTGTGTCATTTGGCCTAATGGTGTTAATGGTTTAGGTGTGCATATTTAATCTTTTTATCTGTTACTTTTGTGTGCTTTGCTATCTGCTTCTGTAAGTGAAGTAGTCAACGCGCTCGCTTAATTGCGCTATTTGCAGAATTCGCAGATGGCAGCTGTCAGTTTCTACTGATTTTTTTTTTTTTTTTTTTTTTTTTTGTTGTTGTTTTTTATTCTCATTTGTATGATGGAATTGTTTAGTTTTAATTTGAAAGAGCCATGTTGATATTTTGGTATTTTTTTTTTTTTTTTTTTTTTCCTCTTCGTTTGAAGAAACCTACACAACTCAACCATAAGGTGTGTAGTGTAGGTTACTGTAGCTGCTTTCTCGTTAATTGAGATAAAGCTGTGAGAGGTCATTTCAACCATTTTTTTTTGTTTTTTTAAGCATCTGAAAAACAAATCAAAATACTGTACTAATCAAAGGGTAAAACTTCATTTCCCCTCACTATTCATATTCTTTTTTTTTCGCACCCCCTTTTCTCTCTCTTTTTCTTTGCAAACAGCAAAGCAATACTAGAACAAAAAGAAACAAAGAAAAAAACATGGTTACAGCGCCAAAAAAATGTAGGCTTAGTATTTTTATTTTCAATTTCGTTCATTTTAATTCTTTATCTTTAGTTTTCGTTAAGCTGCGCAAGCTGCTTTTACCTAGCACTCATAATATGCGCCTATCAAAAGTGGGCCCTCTTTATCCCATAATAAATCCGTAATTTTTTTTTTTTCAATCCCAGCCTTTATTAAGTGCCTATATATATGGGCTGATTTGTAAGGGCGCTGCAACCATGAAATAGACTAAAAAAAAAAGAAAAGAATGCCAGAATAGCACATCTAAAACATTTTTTAACTGTAAAATTGTGTACAACACGCCGCTAAGTATCGCGACTTGTGTGAATCAACATTTGTGTTGTTTTGTTTGTGCTGATACATCAGTTCATTTATGGGAGAGAAAACATCAATAGTATTCTAGTATTCTTTTTTTTATTTTTTAAATTTTTTTATTTTTTTTTTTATGTTTTTTTTTTTGTTTCTTGTTCTTGTCTTCAAATATATTGAACTCATCTTTCTCTGATGTGTGACGCAGAGAGTTAGGTGATGCAGCGAATCGCTTTCCTTTTTTTTTTTCTTCTTTATTTTTATTCGTTTCTTTTCCTTGTTGGAGCAACTGCGGATTAAAATAGTACGGAATAGTTCAGTGTTATTGGACTCTGGTCCACTCTCATCGTTGCATTGTACTGTAGAGATTCTTAACAAGGTCTCAGCAAATCATGTTCTGTCTGTTTTTTGTATTTCGCGTTGCCTTTGTTCCGCTGCCCAAGAGCCCATTCGCACTTTTTTTCTTAAATCGTTGCATGCGCCTCCCACTCTCAGTGAGTGCTGGTTGGTGAGTTGCGGTTGTCTGGTTGCCATATAAACAGACACTTCAACATCATTTATATATCTCTCTTCATTATTATTGCTACAGTGCGTGTCTGAGAAAATCGTTGCCAACACGTCTACAAGATTAGCATCTTTTTTGCGCTCTGTAAGAAAGTGGTGGGAATCATCCTTCATTATATAATAAAATAACAAAATATTAACGAAAACATAGACATCAGTTTTCTGTAATATCTGCGAATACAATACAAAACAAGCAATCTGTTTGTAGGAACATGTGGTTTTTTTGTCTGTGTCTGAGTTCTTTTTTATTGTTCTTCACAACTCTCTCTTAGAAAAACAAATAAACAAGAATACGTGTGTCCATCTTTTTGTATGATATAATTAAATCCGGATCATAGGTATTACTGCATATATCAAATAGTTATGTTTTTGTGTATCTATTTTTATTCAGTTACTTATCTCTGTTGGTGTTAAGACTCTTCCAGTACTTTAGTTGCGTTTCTCTCAACATAGAGAGAGTACACAGAGGAGTCATAGTTCTAGTGGTGTATCTTACTTTTTCTTTTTTAATAAATTTTCATTCTATATATCAGTTTTGGGGGAGATGTATAAGATAAGGAGGCCCGCAGCTGAGGATTGCTCAACGCTTCCTGTCGCGACTGTCCCGTCTGTTCTTCGTCACTATTTTCAATTCTTTACCGGAAATGAGAAGCTCCATTACTTTAACTACGTGGAAAGACGAGGGCAGAATGGAAAGATAATGCCCAGGGTTGCTATTGTTGTACAAACAAACTTGGTAATCGCGGACTTAAAGGGACGTGTAAAGAGATGCATTGCCATACAAGACATCAGCACTATCAAAGTTGAAGTAGTACAAAATACTTCAATGGTCCACATCACAGTACCGTCAGAGTATGATATTCTTGTTGATGTTATTAGAAGTGGTCAGGTATTTATTAAAGCGCTCACGTTAATAAAAAGAATGATGGGGGAGTCAATAAACTTAATAATGGGTACTCTGGGAGCTGTTCAGCAAATGAATTTAAAGTGTCCAAGTGGATTAAAAAAGAAAACATGTTTTCAACTATTAGAAACAACCCAAAACAATATTCAAAGCAATAGAAGTGGGTCCTCGTCTAGTGATAGAAGCCAGCGATCGACTTCTGCATGCAGTTTACCAATTTGCTGTTCCAAAGTTTGTCTAGATTTGGGAACTTCTTTAACATCGGAAATGAGTTTTCCGACATCAGACAGCACGTGGGTAGATCTTAACTCCACCTTACCCACTGCTCTTAGTAGCATAGCAAGTAGTCAGCAGGCTGCTGTTGGTGCTGCTGTTGTTATTTTATCTGCTTGTGAGCTGCTACAGGAATTAACAAATGTACTGTCAGCTATCAGTAGAGAATCCCGTTGTGGAATTAAACTAGAAAGTAAAATATTAACAAATAGAACCACCACACCAACTGATGATATCTACAGTGGTGATCTTCGATCAGGTTCATGTGATACTTTCGGGAAAACAAAGTGGGTAGTGGGTGATACTGCGGAAGTGTTTCACTCTCAAGACTCAGATTTCATGGGATGGTCTTCATGTTCTGTTGTTAACTTCTCTGATAGCGGAGTTACAATTAGACTTCACATCACATCATTAAATACATCTCCAGATCTTATTGATAGAATATCAGTTAAGGGAACTCAACTCCGTAGACCAATTCACACTGAGCCGTGTCTTGTTAGCTGTTGGTGTAGCTAACACTTTTACTAAGTTAACATTTTGTATCCGAAATTTTATACTTAGTCAGCCGTCTGCACGCGGGCGGTGGGTTTAGGTAGTCATTTGTTTCAGGTTATTCTACGTCTCTTATCGTCTGTGAGAGTCTCACGGTTGGCTTGAATTGCTTTTCCTGATTTTTGGCTTCCTAGACTTCGTAAATAAATAAATAAATAAATAAATAAATAAATAAATAAATAAATAAATAAATAAATAAATAAATAAATAAATAAATAAATAAATAAATAAATAAATAAATAAATAAATAAATAAATAAATAAATAAATAAATAAATAAATAAATAAATAAATTTTAAAGTTTGTGCAGTATTTTACTTCACATCCAAGCTTCTTCGTTTTTATTTGTTTCTTCTCATTTCGGCTGTTCTAACGCATCCTTGAAAACCCCTAACTTTTCCGTGAAGAAAGGGGGGAAAAAAAAAGAAAAAAAAAAAAGAAAGAAAGAAAAAAAAATAAGTAATTAAATTTACTTTGATTTTAATACAATCTTTTGATATTTAATTATTTATACCGACACTTGGAAATATTAACGTTGATGTTATTCTTTGTTTTTTTTCTCTATTTGTTGAAACAGCCTGTGTGCTCTTTTTCTATCTCTTTTCTCGTTACAATGCTCCTCCAGACCAGAGTAAGTGAACGTAGTGATTGAGATAGATATTTTCCGTGAGTCCTATATTTTAGGTTGCCCAAAGTAATTAATTTTATTTGGAGAACTCTATTTTATTTACTAAAAACCGTTTTTTTTTTTTTTTTTTGTTGCAAAATAATCAAAGCGCTCTCTCCTTTTTTAATTCTCTGAATGACAACTGTTCTCAAGTGGATCTGACCAGAGAATTAAGAAATAATACGCTCTCTCGATGAATAACAACCAAGATCTGCACTCATCCACGCTCCAGAAAGGCTCACGCCAATTCCTTCGTGGTATGGATCACGCACTTCTACTCAAAGGTTGGAGAAAGTCATTTATTTTTCATCATAATTTTTACGATGTTTGTCTCTCATTCTGGCTCTGATATTTCCAGAGTTTTCTGCGTGTTGATAAAACAAACAATCGAAATACTCTCTTCTTCGCTCATTCGGAAGACTATATCTGTCTGTTATATTCCTATTCCGCTTTGGAAAGAACCTTGATAGCTCTGCTAAAGCTACTTTTCTCTCTTCTATTTAGACAACCGTTTCTAGGGCAGTAGTGTTTCTGTGAACATGATTGTTCCTTGAATGGTATTATCAGAGCGACCAATTGAAAGGAAACCTCTGAAATGTGTTTTGCTTCCCCTTTTTAAAAACCTTCTTGTAGTACTTTAAAATTTTTCTACAAGAGCTCTTTACTATTCTACCCGAGTCCTTGAATGGAGTTCGGTTTTGTTTTTTTTGACTCTTGCTTGATACAACTGACCTTTGACTCAACACAAAAAGAAAGAAAAAAAAAAAAAGAAAAAAAAAAATGAGAAGACTAAGGAAGCAGTTTTGTTGTCAGCAATTGTTGTCGTGGATTTTGTTTTGTTTGTTTTTTGTTGTTAGCAGTTGAACTTGAAAAATGGAATTTATAAAAAATTGAAAAGAAATAATTAAAAAAAAAAAAAAAAGTGAAGCGCATTAGGCTGTAGACTGAATGCTTCCCTAACCAACGTGTACAACCTTGTCTTGAGATTTGGTTGCTCTTTAATGTTTCTTATATTTAACGCAGCCATCATTAGTCTTTATGAACTTTTGCTGCTTTGCACATATTGTGATTGCTGACGTGTTTCGTTTTACCTTGTTTTATTACACTTACCTTTTAGCAACTGTGAAATCAGTCAAGTACATCTTCCCGTCAATAAGTTTCACGCAGGAAAAAACGGTAGAAGTAGTTATGTCTCCTTACTTAGTGAGACTCGTGTGAGTATTGAACCTAGTACTTGCTACTGCGTGGGTCTGTTGTTAATTTTGTTTTGTTGTTTATTATTATTATATTATTGGTCTGATTTATATGAGAGTTCAGCTGTGCTAAACTAACTTAGTGAGCTCCAACTCGAATGGTGGTATCGGTGGTTTAAAAAAAATATTTAAACTTTCTGAAAAAAATAAAATAAAAATAACATCATTAGGGTTATGTTCTGTTTTAGTTCTTGTTGCTTTAACTAAGTTATTTTGTTATGGTCGCTGAAACTTCTATTTGAGTTTTCTATATTTCTTTTTTATGTTGTTTTTTTTTATAAACAAAATCCTCAAAGTTCAGTTAAAAAAATATATATGTCAGCCAAAATTATTTTTGCGACCAAATTCTGAACAATGAAAATATTTTTTTAATTCAAAAAAAAAAAAAAAAAAAAAATAGTAATAATTTCGATCGAAGCGGCATTTTAACGCGCCGCATCTTTCGGTTCATTTCCGTCCGAAATCGGGAGGTTGGCATCGCATACCTGTCACCTGAATTGAGAAAAGAGTTTTGTGGTTTACTAAATCAGCTCAGCCGTGGACAAGTACTAAACTAAATATTAATCAAACGGTCTACTTTGACACTGCTGTCCTAGTGGGATCCAGAGAACAAAAAATCGAGCAATAATAACATGTTGTATAACCATTGCTCAGGCAGTGAGAAAATGGTGCGTTTTTTTTGGTCGCAAAAAATAATTTTGACTGATTCTTAGTAACATTATCTTGGATTGTAATAACTTTTTGGGTGCCGTGAGCCCTCTGGTTGCAGTTAGACTTACTTTACTTATTGTAGTACTCAAATTAGAATTTAATAAATGCTATCTTAATTGATTGTACTCTTTATCGAATACTACAAATTACATTAAAACACTTATCATCGATAAAATAGGAAAAGGGAAATCAATTTTCTCACTCTTGTTGCATTAACTGCTACACGTCTTGTTGACACACTAAATATCTGTGTGTTGATTGAGCAGCATGAGATCCGAATTAATCGATGTTCAAATTGAAACATTTTTTTTTTTTTTTTTTTTTTTTTTGAATTCCCGTTCACCTCCTTTCTGCTAATCGATTCGTTTTTCATATTACTAACTCTCACAACTGATAAACTAATATCACTTTTATTTTATTCTATACAAGGGCGTTTATTACATATAATGGCTCGTCGTTTTCTATTAGGAACAGCATCAGCAGTTGGTATCGGAGGAATGTACTGGGCTACAAAAGAAGACACAACAGTTGGATGGGTTGTTGAACACAATACCTTAGCTAAGTGGAGTGGTGATAAAGTAATTTGTATGAAAAAACCGAGTGGACTACTCTCTTTTAGATGGAATGAGAAAATGACAGAAGGACGTTGGACATGGACGGTGTTGGTAGAGGGTAAAACAGAATGTGGTCTGCATGACATTACTTATACAAGAGAGTATCAATTTAAAGTTCAAAAAAATGATGATAAAACATGGAGAGGAATAGAGGTCCCAAATACTTTTTCATGCGGATCATCATACACAAGAACCCTCCACGATATTGGAAATAAAATAACCTTTACGATAGACTTCGATAGTGGAACCGTAACCATAATAGATGCTTTAACTGGCAGCGTAGTAGCTAAGTCAAGTATTGATAAAAACACTGCTCTCTATCCTGTTATTAGAATGCAGCAATCTGGTGACACCGTTCGGATGATATCTCGCCCTTCTATCTGTTGAAATTCTGTTGTATTAGATAAGCAACAGTCGTCATGTGTTTGTTATTTTGTGACTGAATGGCTACCGCGGTTCGATACGGGGAAAAAAAAAAAAAATAAATAAATAAAATAAACACTAAAAGTATTATTGTAACATTTCTTACAATCAGCTGCGAGCATTCGTAACTGCTACGAGCGTGGCTTTGAAAAAAAAAAAAAAAAAAAAAAATTGAAATTCAGATTATCATTATTGTTATTCTTCTCCTCAGCCGTTGCAAAAAAAAAAAGAAAAAAAATCAAAACGATTTTAAAGTAGTAAGTGAAGAATACGACAATTGTCCCACACCAACTATGGAGAACCCAATGCAGACATACTGCAGGTTAGTTGGAAAATGTGAAAGTAGAATGAGAGTGTCTGGGAAAACAATTGACGTTCGAGACAAAGAAGGAGGAGTAAAGAAATATAAACTTGACGGAGTACTACCAACGGGAACTAGTCAATTTGATGTTTATAAAGAAGTTGGAATACCTGTCGTGACTCAAGTAATTAGAGGAAATGATGCCACAGTCATATCTTGTGGAGGCGTTGAAACAGGAAAGACAACAACTTTATTTGGAAGTTCAGAACTACCTCTTACAGGTGACAACAGAGGGCTTTTTGTACGAGTGATTGATTCATCTTTATCAAGACTTGGCAACTCAGTACAAGCATACATATCAATGGTTGCTATCACTCAAGAGAATATTTTACACGATCTTCTAAAAGACTTCACTATCAACAGCAATGAGTCTTTTCAATTATCACAAATGGAACAGCTTGAAAGATCTGAAGACCCTTACACGTTGTGGTCAAAAATCTTAAAGGGTTGTACGGCTCTAAAAACACGTTCAAAGAATGTCATCTACAGCGCTGTTCGTAATTCTCTGCAACAGAAAGTTAAAGGAGACTTCATTGTCATCGTTCGATTACAACCTGAACAAGAAAGTATTAGATCGAGCAATATTATGTTTGTTGATTGCAGTCCAGTTTTCTCAAGATCTGTTCACAATCTAAGAGACGTGTCTAGTCTACTGGCCCTTCATAATAGAAGTCACTGGCGTATTCCTTATGGTAAGTTTATATTAACATCATTATTGAAAAGTGACTTCTCACATCATAGTATGTCTGCTACAAAGATTGTAGCTCATTGTCGTATGAGTGATGTTGATTTGAATATTTTTGACAGTTCTTCGGTGTTGTCGTTTGCGTCAATGGCGATGTTGATTCCACGTAAACCAAAACTAAAAACCAACACAAAGCATAGCGAACGTTCGGAAAAGAAATCCGCTGCCCCTTCAACACTTCTAATAACGGAATCTCTAGATAATAAAAGTACATCTCCGCCTTCAATCAAGACATTGTCATCACCTGCTGCAGCTGATGGAGCCCCAACACTATTGTCACCAAACTCTCATGGCTTATTTACTTCTTACTTACAATGTTTAACTAAGCAACTTCGTAGTAAAGAAGATGAATTAAAATCACAACAATTCTCCTTAGAAAGCGCTACAGTAGAATTACAGAAGCAAAAAACGACTTCGGAGCTGCAAGACGTTAGAATTCGAGAGTTAGAAAAAGAATTGGAGGCTGCATCAAATAACGTAGACAACAACAACAACAATGATGATATTGAACAAGTTGTGAGTGATGGAGAATTAATTGTCGTTCAGGCAGCTCGCACAGATGATCTTTCTATAGATGAGTGGCAACCAGAGAATAGTGATGAACTATTGTCAGACATCAGCCCAGACTCTTCCATATCAAAAAGCGAGCTTATTCAATGCCTACGCTGCAGCCGAAATGAATCTCGCGATCTTGCCCGTCGTCTTGAATCGTCAGAAAAACAAAAACAATCACTTATCGTAAAACACATTACATCATTGTCTTGTCTAGAAGAGAATAAAAGATGGATGCGAAGGCTGAAGAAGAGCATCATATCAGAAAAAGAGAAACGTCTCCCAGCGATAAATAATGATTTTCAGGCGAGGAAGAATGGAGCAGCCTTGGCTGTAAAAGAAAAAGAATGCAAAAAATTCAAAGAATCGATGGAAAGTCTTCAAGCGATGGTGACTCGATTATCGAGTGAGTATAATGAAAAGAGAAGTTCAGATTTATTAGCTATTCGTCAGAAACTATTGCAGTCATCTGGGACTAATCTTCAAGTTGATGAATTGGTGTGCGAGAATGCGGCTCTACGAGACAACATCTCCTCAATAATGAAAATAATGGAACATTGCTATACCGAAAATAAAGAATTATCTCAGCAGCTGTCAGGCCTCAGATGTAAACTTGTCGCTGCTGATGAAACAACTGCGGGATTAGAACAACGAATTCTTCAAAACTACAGTCAACCTGTCTCAGGTGTTCCTATTGTGTCAGTCTCTACCTCAATACCATCACTTGATATAAATAATGGAAGGGCTGGATGGCCAACTGCTGTTCCACCACCTCAGTTAGAACAAACACCCAGAAGGACTAATGGAAACAAAACTCAATTTGAAATGAGATGATTACTCTTTTCACGATCGTAATGTTTATTTCATCTTCGCTAAGTAGTTTTAGCCAACACAGCAGTTTTGTTTTCTTTGTTAGGTTTCAATTCTTATTTGTCATTAATAATTCTCCCGTGTAAACTAATTCGTTTTCCTCCCTCTCTTCCTCCCCACTTACGTTGAGGTAGTCGAATTACCATAACTAAGCCAGACATCGCTTCTTAACAGTAAGCACTATAAACTAGGCAGGTGGTTAGTATCATTTATGATTATTATGTGGCTGTATTTACACCTTTTTTAAAGCCATTTTTTGTGTCGTATGCTTAAGGTAACGGCAACTTACTAACTCCATCACTGATACCAAGCTATTAGTGGGAACCATGCATGCTTTGTGTGTTTGTACAGGGAAACGTTAAATGCTCTCTTTCTCTTATTTTTGTGGAATTACGAGTTTTCCTTTTTTTCTTTTTTTTTGCATTTAACAAGTATTGTAAGAGCGAAAAGGAATGTTGGGTAGCACACGTAAACCTCTCTTAGCTTGATCAGTTTAAGTTGGATTTCGTGCACAAACACACTTGTTATTGGTATTTACACTTTGAAATGTGATTTTTGCTCAATAGTCGTAGTGGATTCTCTTTTTTTCTTTTGCTTTTTCTCTCTAATTAAAACTACTATGCCGTCTTTTTTTGATATTGTCAAATCAGAGTAACCGAATTGCTTTGCTGACGATATTCACCTCTCATTGTAGATGTGTTTTTTTGGTGGTCTTTCTTTTTGTTTCTCCTCTACTATCCCATCAGAGCTAATCTTATAATTATTAATAAGTTGAATCAGGTTGAAGTAGTTGGTGTCTTCTGAGTGTGTGATAGTTCGTTCTGATAGCCTGTTATGTATTTTATCGATTTCAGAAAACTGTTTCCCCGTTCCTTCCCCTCCTGCAAAATGGACTCGGATAGCGATCTTTTAGAGTTAGAGAGAACGTATCTTTCAGATCAGGTATGACTTTTTTTTTTTTTTTTTTTTTTTTTTTTTTTTGATAAAAAAAAATAAATTAGTATTTTTTTTAATATTACAATATCAATAAACATAACAGGAACTGATATCCAAAACTGGATGTCGAGATTTAACAAAAGTCGGTAGACTCGAAACAATAATCGACACGGTTGAGGTAGCGATAGGAGAGTTGGGAAAGAGACTTCCTAATTTGATACAATTAAAACTAAGTGGGTCAAACATCCCAACAATTCGAGACTTAGGAACTTCGCTATACTCTCTACGAGTACTTTGGTTAAATAGAAGTGGAGTTACGAGTATTGCTGGTGTCTCATCGCTTACTGCTTTAGAAGAACTTTATTTAGCATTTAATCATCTTACAGATTTGAGTCCTGCTGCCGGGTGTTTGACTTTACAAACATTAGATGCGGAGGGTAATCAAGTTGAGAGTGTAGATGATATTCATATCCTCGGTCAGTGTCCAATGTTAACATCATTAACACTTGAAGGTAATCCAATACAAAGACTATCTTGTTATAATAAGAAAGTTATTATGGAAGCCATCCCTTCTCTTCAATTACTTGATGATATCGATCTTTCTCAATCTGGTGATCACATTTCACATCAACTTAATGGTGATGATGGTGATGATGAAACATACACAGCGATGACAAACTTTCCATCTCCGCTTACAACTCCAATAGATCCTCAAGACTGGCCGCAGTGTGAGAGAAATGGAAGTAAGAATATCGCATCGATAATCGAAAGTATGAAAGCAGCGATTGAGTCGAAAAGATCGTTTGAGACAGCTGGTGTCACTGAAGAAGATATGAGAGCACGCGAGTGTAGAATGATTCAAGAATCAATAAAAAGAACATCATCAGCACTTAATGAAGAACGAGCAGCAAGTAGAGCTGGTCGTCCAGGTACTGCTCGACCACAAACAGAAATGTCATCATTTCTTGGATGTCGTCCAACTACTGCTGGAGGTTCTCATACAACATGTCAGCTACCACCTGAAGTAGCTGATGTTGGGTCTTCAATCTTAACACATAATACTACTTCAATATTCTGTGGTAATCCAACTAGGTCTTTGCGATCTCGTATTTTAGATTCTTCAGATGACTCAAATTGTGTACCAACTCATTCATCTTCAACGATTGCTCAGTCTCTTGAAATACGAGGAGATGAAGCACTGTTAGACACCATTGCTGCTTCTCGGCAATCAGAACAAAGTGATGCTTCCCTCTTTTCATTCTTTACAAAGTCTGAAGCCATTTCATTAGAATCTGTTCCACCTGTTGAGATGGTTTTATAAATTCCTGAGATGTTACTTGTCGTTGTTATAAAGTAAACACATTCGTTAATCATAAACCCTGCAATGGGAATCTTATAGAAAGGTTCTACCTTAATGTTCCTGTTACTATTAATTTATTACTGTTTTTTTTAATCATAAAATCCTTTCTGATATGTTGAGATCTGTTAACATTCAAGCAACACTGATGCCCGATGACAGGATGGTCCACCCGGTCGTTTACTGTTTTAATTTTCTTCTTGTTGAATTCGATTATTCGCTCTCTCTCCTGCTTGGTTTAAGAAAAAGTTTGCTGCGGAGGCTGCATATTTTTTTCTTCGTTTTTTTTTCCCCCTTAAATTACTTTTTTCATTTACCCAATTACAATCTTCTGAAAATTCTACTTCATCTGCTCTTACACATTATCTGTGCTTGTGAGTAAAGTCAGTTCAATTTTCTGATTGCCTCAGTGATAGTTTCCTGTGCCTAATTTGGTTATATTTACATGTTTCCAGTTTGTATGGCAATCAGAACGTCCCATTTAGTTTCTTAATAATTATCCTACAGATTAGGTTCTGTTGCCATTCACTTTTATTATTACAATTATAAACTTATGTTATTATTGTCTAACAGCTCCCTGCTGCTATAAATGGGGCAACAAGCCTGCACCTTGTGCGGCCACCTCAGAAACAATCGCATTGCTGAACTTATTGAAGAGAGAGAAGTGATGCAAATTTATATCCTTGAGCTTGAGCAAGAGGTTAAAGACTTAGGACGAAAATTAGAATATGCAATACTTGACAAGGAGGATGAAGATTATAAGTGGGAAACAACAAAGGAAGAGTTGGAAATGGTCAGGGCTGAAATTACTAACTTGAGAGAAGAATCACAATCGTGGTCTCCTTTCGAAAGGGTCAGTGGTATGTTCCCATCTCAGCCTGTTACTCCGCTGAGTTTATCGATGACTGCGGAGTCTATTCATGCTCCTGTTGTATTTGAAGATGACTCTTCTGGTCAACCACCCAGTTATGATAATCTGCTTGATATTGATCCTAACGCTTCTGAGTTCTTAGAACGCGCACTTCGCAATGCAGAATCACAAATTGAGTCATCTCATCAAACCCGCCAGGCGTTCTCACCAAGAAATCAAGACTTAGATATACTTGAAATCCTACCTTAGAACTCTTGCCCTGTCAACATTGGAAAAGATACTTTTCAACATTGGAAAAGATACTTTTATCTCTTACTTAGTACGTAGCGACTATCAATTTATGCTTTCTATTAGTATTGGCTCTACAGAGACCTTTCGATATATTTGAGTAAAGTTTACGTGTTGTTTCTAACTTATGATTAGTTGGATTTTACTCACTCCCATTCCCCAGAGAGTTACTTCAGTGACCTCTGGATATATTTACACCCGTCATGTTCGGTGTCTTTGTGTTGATGATGGAAAGACTCGGACTGTGATTGCCTTCACAGGACTCTCCTTCCGAATCTTTATTTGAGAAGACTAGAAGTTGACAGCTCAATTCTATTATTTAAACAGTTTACTTTTCAAAAGATGTTACGAACTCTAATCACATTCCTGTTGGTGGTTGCCACAGCGTCAAGTGACAACAGGCCACATATTCTCTACATGGTAATCGATGACGTGGGTTGGGCTGACGTCGGGTTCCACGGAAGTGACTTCCCGACACCTGTGATTGACAGGCTGGTAGACAGCGGGGTTGAGATGTCGAGATTCTACGTGCAGCCCGTGTGCTCACCTACGAGGTCATCCATGATGACGGGGAGGTATGCATTCAATATGGGAATGCAACATGTGACTACAATAAAGCCTGGATCGAAGGCTCATATGCCAACAGACGTGAAGACAGTTGCGGATATTCTGAAGGAAAACGGCTACGACACCCACATGATTGGAAAGTGGCACTTGGGATACGCATCGTGGAACTACACTCCAACAAGTAGAGGATTTGATACCCACACTGGGTACATGGGAGGAATGATCGACTACTACACCAGAAACATGACATTGGACTACGCAAATGGATACGACTTCTGGAAAGGTCATCAAGTGAATACTCTTCGCAATGGTTCCTACACGATGATCGATTACCTGACTGATGCTGATGCTGTTCTGACGGAGTCTGCTTCTTCGGGAAATCCGACCTTCATGTACTTCGCACACCAAAACATCCACGTTCCGCTCGACTACCCTCCAACTAGAAGCTCTGTCTGCAGGGATATCCTTCCAACTAGACGGGCAATCCTTTGTGATATGATGTCGGCGTTGGACACAGCGATTGGTGACCTGATCGACACGTACAAGAGGCTTGGGATGTGGAACAACACTATCCTTGTGACTGCTACAGATAACGGTGGGATGACATACTACGAGGAACAGGGTCTGAGTTCGGCATCCAGTAACTGGCCTCTTCGTGGTGGGAAGACAACTCTGTTTGAAGGTGGTGTCCGTGGGGTTTGCTTCATCAATGGAGGTAGTGATGCCTTCCCTTCTCACTTGAAGGGTCACAAGTATGAAGGACTGTCTCATGTGACTGATCTTGTTCCTACTATCTTATCAGCAGCAGGGATGGATATGTTAGTTCGAGAACATAAGTTCGACGGTGTCAGCCAGTGGGACTCAATCACCAACGGCAAGAGCAGCCCTCGTTCTGAGATTCCAATTAACATCATTTGGGGAGGTCGAAACTTCACCTCAATTATCTCAAATGATATGAAACTGATTGTCGGATTATTTGACGGAGTTTATGATGGATATTGGACTATTAGTCCTTACAAGAGACTTCCTCCTCCTCATGATGTTCATCACTTTACTCGTCTTTTCAACTTGACTGAAGACCCATTGGAGCAGAACAATATCGTTGAGCGATTCCCTGATATTGTGAGAAATCTCAGAGAGAGAATCTCGTTTTATGTTAACGGAAGCAGCTACTCAGAGCCACAACCGAATGATGTCGACCCAGCTTCGTTGCCAAGACTTCACAACGGTGTTTGGGCACCGTTTCTAAATTAAATTAGTATGGTGATCTTCGACTGAAGAAATCAACTTTGACAATAATTATTTGTGTTCACTTTTATAAACGTCGATTATTGTTAGTTTTTATTTCTGAATAAAAAGCTTAATAATGATCCCAACGGCTGTCCCAACGGCTTCTAAACTTTCAGTATTTCCCGTTAAAATTTTTATGTGAATCGTGGAGTACCAATAAAGCTATCACACGATTCAAATCTTTGATAAAATAAAATTCACATACGGGTTACTTCCTTCCTGATGGTTTAGTTTATTAATTTCTTTTTCCCCGTCACCTTTTTTTTCATATTTTTTTTTTCCATCACGTCTTTCCTCCACTAAGAAATAATCAACGTTAGATAGAAAAGTTTTTATTTGTTTTGTGAAATTTTTATAACTCTCTTGAAATCCACATGTTAAGAGAAAATGTGAAATCTATCTGACTGCGATGATGTTAGTCGTCTTAATATGAGAAAGCTTAAGGAGAAGATAACCCTCCATTTTCCTGTTTTTTTTAGATACCTCTCCTTTTTATATTTACGATAATACAATCTGTTAGCCTCTGGGCAAGGTGGAGGCTGGAAGTCGATCACTTCCAGCCAATACTATGAAACTACAATCTTCGCGATTGGGTCCTTACTGATGCGGGCTACCCAGACCCCTCGTAGTCATCAGTTTGTATTTTGATAACTAAACTAAACTAATATGATCGTCGTATACTTCTATTCCAAAACCCCACCAATACTGTGTTTCTCTCTATGACTTTTATACTACTCCAGGTAGTTCCTTGGCCCTATCGAGCAGCAGCTCTTTCTTACTCATTGCGTGTAAATTAGGCCTTACCTAACTTTATTTTGATACAACAAATAATTTCCATGGCTTTGTTGATGATTTTATTGTGTGTTTTTTTTTTTTTTTCTATTAAAACAGGTATAAGAATATAACGTTTTTGAAAACTGTCTTTGCTGTTTGTTTTTGAGTAGCAGTTGGGGGGTGTTTTATTGTAAAACTATCATTTTTCTCTCAACAGAAATATAAATTCAAGAGAGGAACTCTCTTTATGAAATATTTAATTGTTTTAGTGTTGATTGTGACAGTCTGCTGGGCAGATGAAATCGACTCAAAGTTGTCGGCACCACTGCCACAGTCACCGAGGTATGGAGACAACGATTTTTCAACGAAGAATCTAATAGTTGGCCCCACTAAGATGAATAAGCATTACAAGAAGTGCAATCACGGTGAAACCTGTCCGTACCAAAGATCATGTGCAAAAGACTACAAATACAAAGACGATGGTGAAATTCAAAAAGTTTGCCTTCACAAGACTCTCTTTCCAAACTTTTCTACGAGAGATGGCATTGCGATAGGATGCATCTTCTTTGGTACGATGTTGGCTGCTTCAGCTGGTATTGGCGGTGGTGGTCTTAATACTCCTGTATATATTCTTGTAGTAGGTTTTATTATTCAAGAAGCAATCCCATTATCTCACGTTACTGTTTTTGGAAACGCTGTTGCTCAACTTATTATCAATTACCCTCAGCGTCATCCGTTTGTTCAACAGCCAGGAAAGCCTCTGATTGACTACGCGGTTCCTCTTATACTTTTACCTCCTCAGTTGGGAGGTAACAATTTGGGAGTGTTATTAAACCCTGTAATCCCGCCTAATATTTTGTATATTTTGGCTGAAATTCTTTTGTTATACGCAACCTTCAGAGTATTTCAAAAAGGTATTGCCATGTACAAAGCAGAAGCAGAGGCTGCTGAAGAAAAGAGTAACGATGTTGAATCTGAAAGATCGGTAGCTACAGAACACAGTGATGCTTATGGTGGTCTTTATGATCCAAAGGAAGATGCTCACGTTAATGCAATTGAACAGCCTCTCCGACCTCTTGATGATGAGAAGGCTACAGCGATTCTTCTTCGAGAGTCAAAGATCCCTATGAACTACTTCTGGTTGATGTTCGCATTTTGGGTTCTATTCGCTGGAGCGTATGTTGTTATGAAAGTGTCGGGTACTTGTTCAACTGCTTATTGGATCACATTAGGTCTCATGTACCCAGTATTACTTATATTCTTGTATGTTGGTGCTAAGTGGTTAGCAAGAGACAAAGCTGCACGTGAAGAAGCAGGACTCTCTCCGATTGAGGGTGACATTGTTTGGACACCAAAGAAGTTGATTATCGCTCCAATTGCTTCGTGTGGAGTTGGTCTTGTTGCAGGTCTTCTTGGTCTTGGTGGAGGTGAACTGATGGCACCTCTGCTTCTCGAGTTAGGAATGCTTCCAAAAGCAGCATCTGCAACTTCTGCTTACATGATCATTTGGACAACATCTTCAAATATTATTCACTACGCTGTTGGTAATGATCTTCCAAGTGGATATGCAACCTTATTCTGCTGTGTTGGTTTTGTTGGTGGTATTCTTGGGAGGTATCTCGCTATTAAGTTTGTCTCCAAGTATGTAATCTTTATGTTATTATTATTATTATTATTTATTTTTCATTTCCAAAGTCAAGGAAGTAGAAATCCTTCATCGATCAACCGAAGGAGCGTCTCTGTCTTAACCTAAAACATCTTCACGCTCGGATCCTTGCTATCTTCCATACTTGATCTTCAAAGCTAAGAGAATCATCAATGATGACACACTTTGCGCTTCTTACATGCCTCTGCAGAATAGCAGCTTTGAGCATAAATTCCTTATCACGCGATTCAGTCAGCCGTATAAATATCAGACCTGGTGAGATCCCTATCTATCTCCAGAGGTAACTGCGAACTCTAAAAAGCGTGGTACCGAAGGAAAGTATCTGTTATGAACACTGACACACCTCAGCTTTGCTCTAAAAAAAAAAAATGAATAAATAAATAAATAAAAAAACCCACAAACAGATACAATCGTCAATCGTTCATTGCTCTCTCTCTCGGACTGGTTTTGGCCATTTCGATGATCCTTTTTGCATACCGTGCGGCAACAACCTCACAGGATCACCCTTGGAAACCAGCTAGTTTGTGCTAAGTTTTGTAGACGTTTTTTTTTTTTTTTTTTTTTTTTTTGACCTTTTATTTATTCAAACGTTTTATATACTTTCGTGTGTGTGTATTAGGAGTTTGTAGCAGTAGCTACAGCACGGGTTATCTGGTGTACGAATTACTTTTGTCTCTCTCTCTCAGTCTCAACCGAGACACCTCAGGCGCTTTGTACAAAAATAAAAGTCAAATTCAGGACGTTTAATTGTCATGTAGTTTGCCCAAAGTGTTTGTTTTCATCTTTTTTACTATTTATGATGTGCTTCAAAATGCATGTCTGCATACTTTATATGTTCTGATTTTTGCGTGTCCCTGCCTCTTTTTTTTTCCCCCTCGAAAACTCAAAAAAAACGTATCAAGTATCCTTCATTTAACTGAGCTTTCTTTTGGATGATTAAAATAAGGTAGGCTACCTGTGATCAACGAAAAAAGGAAAAGAAAAAAAACATACATACATAACACTGATCTTTTAAAGGGAGTGCCTGCTGAAAAAAAAAAAAAAAAAAACACCTACTTGGTGCAAACAAACAGCCTTATTTTAATTATTCTTCGTTGTAATTTCGGGTAACTTGATTCGAAAAAAAAAAAAAAAAAAAGCCTTTGACAGTCTCTGATAGTTTTAAATAATTATGTTACTGTACCCTTATTAAGAAGAACAAAGTAAAGAGAAATTTAAACAAAAAAAAAAAAAAAAAAAATCATCCTAAAATGATGATCGTTTTGGTTTCTATATTTGAATGATAAATGCTGTGGGCTTGTCTTGTAAATAATCTTCTTATTACCCAGTTATCATACTGGATGTAAAACATTATATTATTTAATTAGTTGAAAAGGAGCCAAGCAAAATTGAAGAAGGTATCTTGTTCTTATCTTCAGGGAGAGTTCCTTGCAGAATAACTAATTAATGAAGTGAACCCCTCTGATCTTTGTCTCTCTTTGATTGGGTTACTGGTCTCAAACTCTTTTCTCTTTTGGTTAAGGTTGCAACATTGTAAGGTGTTCATTAACTGAGAGTTGTCGGTAGTAATTCGTTTTTTTATTTTTCTCTATAAATTGTTGGATATCACTGTAAAAAAAAAAAGGGGGGGGGGACATCTTTTTCTCCCTTTTTTTTTTCTTCTCAATTTATACTTCACACACTTATAAAAACTGGTTAATGAGGGAGGATTACATTTTGCTTGACTCAAGTTGTTTACTCCTTTCTGGATGATATGTTTTTACTATTACTCTTGTGAAGACGATTTCGTAGTATCACTCGTTGTGTCGAAAGGAACTGTTTCCATCATTTGGATTCCCCAGCTCAACTATTATGTTGTCTGACTTTTTATGCTCTCTCAAATTTGTTGCGGTGAGAGAAAACCCACTTTTCTTGTCACACAGATCAACGTTGCTCTCGCCTTTTATCGTCTTTCCTTTAGACAACAGTTGACACAGATTTATCTCAAGTCTCTTCTTCTTAATGTGGTTTATATTGCGTGTACAACAATAAACCGTAAAAACAATGGAGAAGTTATCTCTGGAGATTTTGTGTGATTTTTGCACAACCTTGAACGGAAAAAAAAAAAAAAAAAAAAAAGTTCACAGAACTAACTTTTCGTGCACCACGAGTCGTTTTGAAGGATCACACCTGTAGTTTTCAAAGATACTCCTGAGCTTTCCTGGAGTGGAACTTATTTAGCTGAATGGAAAAGTACCTTTTGTACAACAAAAAATAAATTAGAAAACTCGCTTCTTGGTTCAGAGAGTGCGAGAGTGCGTGTATTTCCCTCTTATTACTTGTTGGATAACAACAGTGGCCTCCGAGCAAAAAAAAAAGAATAAAAAAAAAATAAAAGAAAAATAATAAAAATCTTTCATTTTATTATTGCTGCACATTTTAAGATCTCATTTTCGACTACTGAGATTTTTTCAATTCCTTTCAAAGATTTCGGATGTTGCTCGCATTGCCTTCGACCTTTACCAGGAGATACTAAACCTACTCTGCATAACAATAAAAAAGACCTTCGACCAGTGGTTTAAAGAGGTATTGATTTTACTTCGGTAGTTGTGAGCACTTTGAATTATCAAAGGAAAGGTTTTTTTTTTTTTTTTTTTTTTTTTTTTTTTTTTTATTCTCATACAAAACGTTTTGAATCACCACTGAATCACATTAGTTATTATTTTTATTCATCGGGAAAAAAAAAAAAAAAAAAAAAAAACACATGAATTACAAACTTATTCTTTCTACAGTATGTTGTATATTAAAAATAAGTATAAAATAGCTGCTATTGAGAGTCTGATTAATATTTTTATTACTCTGCAGTCTACCAACTGATGGATGTTGGAGATCGTGTTTCAATAAGCGGATTAGATTCCGAAAGTCTGAATGGACTCTGCGGTGTGATAACTGGCGAACAAGGAGACAGATTCATAGTATCAATACGAGACGTTGGAGATAAAGCTCTGAAGGAAGAAAATTTATCACCAGTACCTGAAGAAGACAATACCGAAGACAGTCATATTTCGAAGAGGTCGAGAACAACATACGTGATACTAATATTGTTCTGTATTGTTGGAGTGTTATTTCATAAAGCTACCACCACGCGAAAAATTGAAAAACAATTCCGACAGCTCCAGGCTAGCGAACTCGCCCACGAGAAGGAAATCGCAACAATATTACACAAAGACATTACTCCCCCACCTACGAAAGCACCACTAACAGACAGTGATGTTGTAAGGGTTATATTTAGGAAAGTTGCAAAGTCAGTTGGAAAGCAAATGTTCAAAGGAGGTACTTTCGTATGCGCAAGACTGTCAACAGCTAAAATGCTGAGAGGAGCAGTCGATAGCGGAAACGTTACCTGGGTAACTTTTGGAGGAGATATCCCTCAGTCAGAATTTATGGTTCGTTGTATTCAAAAAGTAGTAAAAAGAACTTCTCAGATAGCTGAAGAAGAAAACGCTATTGGAAATATCTTCACGGTTATGGATAAAGACCCTGAGGCGAACATTGAAACCTTTGATGAACGTAGATACTATCGTGATGCTATGAAATGGGTTTATCAAAAATCAAAGTCACCTCCTCCTCTATGTGGTGTCACATTCGGTAATTATCTTCATGAACTTCCTTACGAAGAATCACTAATGGTAACAAACACACAGGGTAGTTGTAGAGAGATTGAGGAACTTGTTTGCAAAAGTTCTAAAAGGGTAGTCCAGTTCGGAGGATTACGCGACAACTCCACCACTAGTAACGACAGTGAACTATACCAAACTTGTTTTGATATTATTGATAAGATGAAGAAGAAGAATTTAGCATCCACTAACACCAAATAAAACATGTTTTTTTAAAAAAAAAAAAAAAAAAAAACACACTTCCTCCGTTATTTTATGTTCGAACGAGTTCATTTTGCGATTGCCATCACTTTACCTGGATAGGTTTAAGTGCAGAGAGATATAATATACACTGCAGCACCTTATTAGGAGATTTGTTATTTTTTTTTTTTTTTTTTTAATTCCCCCCTTTTGGTATTTAGAATGATAATGGTTAGTTATGAGTTGTAAGTTTATGTTTTCAACAGTTGGGAGTGATAGTGAACATGTCTGATGATGAGTTCGAATATAATGATATTTATGGAGGATGGGATCAGGGAGATCATCTAACAGAAACTGACAACACAACAGAAAAAAGAAAACAATCAGCATCTGATGAACAAGATATAAAAAGACCCCAACCAGAAACTGCATCAGACAAAATACCATCGGAAGATACTTTTAATTTTAACATTCCTCCAGAATTACTAAAGCGACCTGATGATCTTAAAAAGTCAATCAGTCCTACGAACGATAAAAGTATCCAAAAACCCTCTCTACAAGAAGATGTTTTCGAGGAAGGTGTTCTTGGTGTTGACGACGACGTTGATTCTCAACTTCAGTTAAAAGAAAAGCTTAATGAAGACGACCAATCTGAATCAAAAACTAACATCAAAGAAAAAGACAACTCAGAACCAGAACCAGAACCAATTCTAAAGAACAGACCAGTTGTCACGATGATAAAAGCAAAGTTCCACTTGGGTTCCATTGTTGACACCGAAAGACTAATTAAATGGTTGTGGAATGCAGTACTCGTACCAGTCGGAAGAAAATTAGAAATATGTGACTCTCACGGAAATATGTATGAAATGTATCCATCTGGAAAAGTAACTGCCAGTACCACCAGACTAACTCAAAATAGAAGTGAAGTACAATTACGAAAGCATTGTAGATTTCTTGCTAGGACAGTCCAACGAGCGATTCAGAAAGATTTAGTTTTTGCTGGAGATGCTGGTGCAGGTCTTCCTAATCCCAATTCAATAAAGTTCCTGGGATACAAAATCTTCAATCTGTTTGCGTCGTGGAAACTTTCATTCCAAGTTGATCTGGTAGAAGCTCAGAAACTTATAAACACACCTCGACTATCAAACAGAGGATTCAGTTCGATGCTGGCAGAGGACGGAATTTCTTTAATGATCACACTTCGAGATCCATTACCTCGTATGTCTGTGAGGGTACAACCGTCTGGTTTGATTTCATTTCACGGAGCTCTGAATGAACAATCAATTCATTTGGTAGCTGAAGTACTTCTTGAAGAAGTATTAAGAAAACAACAACTCCTTGATGAAAACTAACAAATTATTTAGATAATTACTTTTTAATACCATTCTGTCCGTTCTTGTTTGTCTGCAGTCTACGATACTTTAACTTACCAAATGTTAATAAGCATTCATAAGTAAAGACATGTTATTTGCTTTGTGTTTGTCAATTTTTTTCATCTCACACAATTGTCAGTTTACACCCCTCCAGGCAGCTAAGTTAAAACATTAATTATAATGTATTGTAACTAACGGATATTATTTTTTCTTGAATATTCTCAAAACATTCAACCCCTCCAGTCAGAATCTAAAATGGTCTCACGTGCAGCTCAACGATTCACAAGACTGTTCCCGACAGCCTCGAGAAAGAAATTATCATTCGGAGAAATAGATATCCCTTTTAGAGTCGAGGGTAGTAATTTAACCATATTGGGATATGGAAATATCGCTGCTGTGAAGAAGCAGTTTAGACTAGAAGGACAGGCTTTGTTTCCGATTCCTGTAAACACAAGAGCTGTAGAGAGTGAGGAAGACACGGATATTATTTGGGGTGACCTAACTCCTGTTGTCATATCAACATCATCTTACACAGGAAGTAGTATTGAGCCTGAAGGTTATGATGAGGTGCAGGTTCAGATTCTAACGACGTATTCCAGGATGGATGAGAACTACCAAAAGGATCCTTTTCTTATTCCGTTCTTAATAGAAAATAGTATGTCAACAAGAGCTTATCCACTACTGACTATTACGAATTCAGAAAAGGTATCAGCAATGCAGCGTGAGGTGTATCACATCCCGTCTTACTACGATCCTAACTTATCCGTATCAAAGGACACAAATAACAGAGTAACTGGAGCTACAAGTGAAACAGCCATCCCACAACTAAATCATCTCATGGGAGACAGTTTGAATATTTCTGTTGAGGCAAAGAGACAAACTCCAAAAGAATTTATTTATAAATGGGGTCATATCAAAAAACGAATTGGTATTGACAGGATTATACACAACATGTTGGAATCAAGACGTCAATATGTCTGGACTGTTCCACATGGAAGAGGTACTGTAACTGGAAGAGCAATTAATGATGTTTTTGGAACTAAAAGTGTTCCGGGAGTGGTGTCTGGAATGGATCTCTCAGAGAATGCAGCCAAGTGTGGTGCCGACTATAAGATGGTTTTCTCAAATGAAAAAAGCTTCATTCGATTCTGGAACCCAAGCGGTTCAGCATCCCTCGGTCCAGATCTCTGTTTCAGTCCTGAAATTTCCATTCAAACCGAAGGCATATGTGGAGTCCAATTCATGCCACAGACACCTGTTCTTCCTTTACATCATTCTGATCAAAAACGTGGAGAGCTTAAGCAGCTTGCTATCGAGTGCAAAGAAGTTTACGATAAGAGAATGCTTGAAGAGCCTCGTATGTTATATTCTAGTTTTTATGTTTCTACGTAAGAAACATTAAAGATAACCTTCTTAATGAATAATAAGCTAACCACACCTGTTGTTAAATGTAAAAGGGTAATGAGAAAAACAAAAAAACAAAAAAAAACAGTTGAGCTTCGTCCGCCATTACTACTGGAAGAACGGATTCAAAACAGTGCAAAAAGTGGAGGATCATTCCATGCTGGGATGTCAGGAGGTACTTTTTATACTTAATCACAGAAGTTGTTATTGCGGTCTGGAACTTTTACCTGACTACTGACGACTGACAAGAGTAAAGTTGCATAACCTTGGAGTGAGGTAAAGCTTCTCATACAGTCCACGTTTACGACTCGGAAGGTTGATATGCTTACGTGAGATTAATTATTATTTTGGTTACCATAAAGTAAATACTTTTGAATACTTGACTCACTGTCTATGAGATAGTGCGTACCATAATTATATCGTTACGGATCGCAATCACTAATCGGTTTACTCACATAGCTGACTACGTAAGTTATCATTGATGTGATGTATCTTAGTATCAATTTATTTATAGGTCAGAAGGGCAGTCGGTAAACAAATGGCGCTTGCTGGCTCCTTCCGAGGTGATTTTGAAGGAAGTGTGTTAAATAGGGGAGTTAGTGGTATGAATCCACGAAGAAAAAGAAAAAAGAAAAAAAGATCCTTACTAGAGACCGTTGGAGAAATGACCTCAGGTGTACCACAAGAAGGAAAGTTAGGAGTGATAATCGGAGCATTATTAATTGGGCTGGTGTATAGTTGGATTCAAGTTTCTAGACAGCTGAGTGAAGTGACAACAGAACTCGAGTTGTTACAGTCGGGTGCTATTGCGCGAAAAGTAGAAACTTCAGCGATCGCAAAACTACTTTTGAGTAGAGCAAAAGAAGATATGAAATATATCTCCGTTGAGATTGAAGAGGCTCTTGGAGATACCAATGCCACACTCAAAGGAGACTCTCGAAACTTCGCATATGATGTAATCTTACCACAAATATCAACAGCGCTTCGATTACTTTCTAACTTAACTAGAATAGCTGCACAGGGTCGTGAATATCAATTTCTTGAACGGCTTGGGGCTAAATCAAAAACTGGAGTTGGATCACCCGAATGGACCTACGCACGCGAAGAAGAAATTCGAAATATAATTGGACACCCCATTAGTACATCAGATTCTGAGTCATCTTTTAAAACTGGCTCCTCACAATTTATCCAAAACCCTTCAACCTCTTCTGGTGGAGATTCTCATTTTGAACAACTGACACCTCCTACTTCTCAACAAAGTGATATTATGAGATTCGCTGTGATGGGACTTCTTGCTTTAATCTTAATCATAAGAGCGCTTTGATTACTGTTCTGCTAGACTTAGAGAAATGCATGACTTGTCTCACATAACTCTAATTCAACGTTTAATTTTAAGTTTTGAATACTTTTAGCAGACGGTAATAACAATAAAAATAAATAACACTATCGATTGTGTGCTTCTGGAGATCACTGTTTCAGACTTCGTTGAGTTTTAGATCCGAATTTCTTATTTTTTTAAATTTTTTTTTTTGCATTGAACAACACTACTGTTAGAGAGACAAGATAATGTTGGGCAGCACGCGTAAACCTCCTTTAGCTGTATCAGTTAAAGGAGGTTCACGGTTTTCGTGCACAGAACAAAACATAGACAGTGTTATATTATGATTTTCTGTTTGGTTTTAAGTTAAGACCGATTCTTTTTTTTGCATTTCTTAGTAGTCTATCTCTATTCGAGGGGGGGAAAGAAATGCACTAACTTCATAGCATAACACAGTGACATAGTGGCGAGGCTTGTATTATTTAGTTATTGTTTGGTTTTATTTATTTATTTTTATTTTCTGTTTTTCTTAAAGATCTATTGGAAGATCAAAAAAAAAAATTTTTTTTTTGGCGGGACATGGAATCCTTTCTTGCTCTCACAGTCTGTAGTTTTTTCGTGCGCATAAAAATTGCACGTAAATGTAAAGAAAGAAAAAATTATTACATTGTGAGAAAATGTCAACACTAGCAGCATTAAGGCCTCCTGGTATAGTTATTTTAAACAGTTTTATATAAACAACAACATGTCAACCGTTCCGTACTCTGGTGCAGCAGGACAGCTCAGCTACAGGAGAGAGATTGAGGGTGGTGAAGCCACTCACCCAAACTATTTCAGAGCGAGAATGGGTGACGAGGAGTTACGTTTATCTGCTGAGAATCACACCAGACACTCTCAACTTGATGCTGCTCACTTTGCATCTCAGCAGCAAAGTGAAGATGTCTGGACTCATAGAATGAGAGCCATGCACCAACCACTACACAACAGAATTACAGATGAGAGAGCTGTCTATGTAGCACCTGCACCATATCCACAGTCGTACTCTCCTTGTAGAGATGGACCTAGAGCACCGAACTCATACATGTGATCTGCCATGGCTGGTGATGAATTGCCATTTGTGCTTTTGGACAGCAAATTCTATCTTAGTACTTTTCTCGTTCAGTGTGTGAACGATGAGGATGAAGGAAACTGAATAAAGAAAACAAACGAAAAAATAATATTTTTGTGTAGAAAACATTTCCTCTCTTTTTATCTGTATTCCTCAAAGGAGTTGTTGTACCTGTTCACTTTGTTTTTAAAATCTGTAGTCCTTGTTATTATTGTGACTCAAGTCATGTTGTAGATTATTAATTATATTTCTCAGTGATATCGCCTCAAGATGGGGTGTTCCAACTCTACTCCTCAGAAAGATCCAGTGCGGAGTAAGAAGCCACTGAAGCCACTAAAAGTCTCACCTGTCACAGTAAAAGAAGTGATAAAACCTACGGAGGAAGTAGAGCAGGAAAACATCAGTCTACCAACACCACCGGAACCAAAACCAGAACTTAAAAACCTCGTAGTTATTGATGATGAGAATAGAAGGGAATCATGTTTCTCAGTAGAAGATCCCGAACTGAAAGCAGCACTAGCTGCCAGCACTGCTATGATAGCAACGGGTGGTGCATGGGAAGAGTGGAATGATCTTGAGACACAAGGAAGCTCATCGATAAGTGAAGAAGAAGAAACACCAAAGGATGCACTCGCTGTACTACTTCCAAGTGTTAGAGCAGTCCTGGTGGGAAGTGTAATATGTTCAGCAAACTTTGAGGAGGTACTTCATGAAATGGGTGAATCAGGGAACGTACTTCGCGAACTCTGTGAGGACTTCACCAGCAGACTTTCCCGATCTCAAAAACGCTCTTGGGAACAAGTCCTACTCGGATCCTTAGATCCTTCCTTTGAGAACGCAGAAGAGGAGTTTGGATTCGGCTGCCGCACTGGCGGACTACTACAAGGAGATGAATCTCAATTACTAACTTTCTTAACAAAAGAAGTTGGTGTAACATGGTATCTATATGCTGGCTTCTGTGGAAATGCCACCAACAGAGAAGCTCTTCTCGAAGCTAACGAAGTCTGGTGTAAAAAGTTTGGTTGGGCACAAGGTTCCTCAACAGAAGTACAAGAACAAAGAGTACAAAAGAGATTATTTAAAGTAATGGATTGGAATCTTGATAAACAATATGAAGGTAAATGTGATGAAATGATCAGAGCAAGAGATTCATTCCTGTCTGAAATAACAGAATTGTTTGGGTCTGATAGGACTGCTAACCTTCAGAGGATTGATGTCTACTTACTTGAGATTATGACAATCTGTAGAGCGAGTATGTCTCGTGTTCCTACTAACTTAACAGCAGATGAGGTTCGTGTTGAATATCAGCACATTGTCAGGGTTTCATTGGAGAATGCGTATCGTAAAATTAACAAATGGGAAGCAAAACATGCTGACACCACAATTTCGAAATTTTCAAATGAAGTAATTGGTCTCATGGAAGGCTTCGTTGCGTTACTTGATCACTTCAGCTTCGCCGGTGGTGAGTTAAATGATTCCGCGAGTCTATTGTCGCCATGTATCATCCCTTCATCTCCATTTGATCAATCCCGTAAGTCTACTCGACTTGAAGAGAGTAAAAAAGGTTTTGAGAGTTTTGCCATCCTGCGACGAGTAACATAAAAAAAAAAAGAAAAGGAAATTAAGTTGTATTACGTTATAGTTCGCATTACTGTTTATATATAAATATATTTTTTTTCTTTTCGTTATATATAACTACGAGCCGCTGTGTTCTCAAAGCTGCAGGGCTTTCTGTTTGCTATTCACATCGTTAACGTGTTGGCCCGCTGTGAGCTCAAAGTACTGACTACCCTAACCTAAGGTAAAGCGATGCTGTATTCCTTACAAGTAGCTATTCTTATTGTATTTGAGTGACTTCAGGTAGGCAAACACGTTTGCTATGTTAACTGAACATAGGTTTATATTTCTTGTCTTTTCTTCGATATTCAAAAGATGTCGTTTTTTTCTTCTTCTTTTTCCTCTTCTTTTTTGAAAGTGATCTTGAAAAGCCGATTTTACTTTACGACATCTTCTTCTTCGCAATTTGCGCATACGAATTGCGTACGAAGAATGAGCTCCAGTCTTGGATTTCTTGCAATGCTTCTTCTCCTTTGTGCAGCCTCTGGTTAGAGTGAGGCCCCAAGTTTGTATCCGAGTGTATAGTGCAGTAAGGTTTCGAAGTTCCTTTCTGTAATCCAAGCTTTTTTTTTTTTTTTTTTTTTTTTATATTTATGCCCGCAGCTGGTTATTATTTTTTAATAATCACTTCAGTGAGTGTTTTGTCATTTTTTTTTTTTTTTTTTGAAGATTTTCCTTTTCTTTTTATTTGAAAAAACATTATTGAAAAGGAAAAAGTCTTCTTATACTCCATATCAAGGGTTCAGCTACTTGATGGCTATAGTTTTTTTTTTTTTCACTATTAGCTTTTAGTTTTTATTTTTAAACCTCTGCGTACGTGAGATACCTTAGTAATATATTTTGGGGAGAAGAAACTGTCAAGATTACAGAGCCATTTATTTATTATGTTTAATGTTTGTCAATTTCCCTGTGTGTTAAGTGCTGCTGTCTGTGATCAACAAGTTCTTAGGCTTTATCTGAATGGTTTTTTTCTTCTTTTTTTTTTTCTTGCACCGACAAAGTCGGAGAAGAAACTATTCAGATTAAAGAGCCGTTTTATTTATTAGTTGTCAAAAATGTTATCTATTATTCCCTGTGCCGCCAGTAGTACTGTCTGTGATCAGTAACATATACAAGGCTTTTACTGAATGGTTTTTTTTTCTTCTCTCTTTTTTTTTTTTTTTTTCTTCTGGTGGTAGTTTATTGTAAAAATAATGTCATCAGTCATGGGTTCTTGCGGATGTTTCAAAGGGCGAAGCTTTGCTTTTCCAAGAAGCTTGGTGTTTATATAAAGGTGAGTCCATCTCAATGGTGAGTTACGGATGCCGATTTTAACCTGTCGTTGAGTCAAGCAGGACTTCGTTGAAGTTTTGCATGTGTCATTGCTATTCGATAATAGCTTGCTTGATAAGACGTCTTTGAGATCATTTATTTATTTATTTATTTTTTAAAATTTAGTTTGCGCATGCGAACTTTAAATTTTTAAAAAAAAAAAAGAAAATAATAATAATTAAGCATCCAATCTTTAGGTCTTATGTTCCATTTTTGTTTCCCAGATTCTGTTTGTATTGGACAAGCAACAAGCAACCTTTTTTCTTTTCGCTTTTTTTTTTTTCTTTCTTCTCTTTTCTCCCATGTTTTACTAGAGAAAGAGAATTGTGGCAGGCGTAACGCTAACATCCTTATTTTATAGGCTTGTTTCCGGTTGCGCATAAACAACTGTGAGGGCGATTATTTATTAAAAAGTTATAAAAAGCTTAAGCACGCAACTATTTTGTGTTATATTTCGCGTAAATTGTTTAATCCATTCGGAAACGGCTACGGATTGGGTCCTTCGTTGCTGTGAGTTATTATAGAGCACTCATAATATGCAGCAATGTTGGATTAAATAACTAATAAACTCATAATCTAAATACGTATGGTTGTGCTTTGTTTTGCTGACGAGACTGCCTTATTTTTTCCCCTTCCTTCCTTTTTTTTTTTTTAATATTTATTTATTCAATTGTTGCAGAATTAAAAAAAAAAAAAAAAAAGAATTTCTTTTCCCCAATTCCATTTTTTTTTTTTTTTTTGGAAAAGGGTAATGGTCTAAAATACACCAAGACAAAAGTGGCCCAAAATTTAGCGAAAAACTGTTGTGGACACCGACCTGAGTGTGGTCTCAACCTCATAGCTTGGTATGGGGATGACGAATTTTGTGGGCGACTTGAAAATGTATTACTCACGCAAGCGGTGTAACCACTTATATTATCAGAAGTGCATCATGGGCTCTAAACATGAATCGTTGGAATTGTAATCCAGCTCTGTATTTGTGTTGAGATGGGCCATACTCTGCTACACGTCTTACTATCCGAGATGAGATGTGATATGAGAGCATAGAAATCGAGTAGTGTTCTCAAGTTTGAGATCACCTCACTGAGCCACACAGTACTGTCCTTTTCGCAGTTTCTGTGAAGTTGCTCACGAAGCATTTAATCAGATAAACTGTCACTGACTTTCACTTGATTAGTTAACAACAAAGTGGGAGGAGGATACTAAAAGGTTGATTTATCCGAAAGCTTGCGGAGTTAAGATTTTCTTAACCTGGGGGTAAATAAAAGGTTTTGCTCCCAAAAAGAGGGCAAGAATACATTTTATACCCCCCCTATGAGATGCAAAGATAATTCTTTAATAAGAACATCAACTTCCCGTTGTCCATTTCTGGCTATTTTCATAGGTTCAGGTTTAGAGGGATTGTCGGACTCGGTGACCCTGTATGTCGCAAGGGTTGGGCCATTCTGGTGTATTTTAGGCCACTGCCTAAAAATGGGGAAAAAAAAAAAAAGAACAACTATAAAGCTGTGATGTATTCTTTTAAAGCTGTGCAGTTTACTAAGTCGAGTCTTACTGACTGCATGGGTATAATGGCAGCACTGTTTTTTGTATTAGTAAAATGTGAATAAAGGAACTATTTTGAACATTTTTTTTGTGTAGATTTTTTTTTTTTTTTTTTGTTTTAATAAAAAATAGTTAGTTTGTACGAACCTATCTTTAAGAGACCATAAAGGATAGCGGAATTCTTGTTTTGATTCTTTCTGTCAGTACCTCTGTTCTGGTTCACTATCACGTTTCTGTGTATTTTTTGTGTCTCACGTTACTGATGTGTTTTGTTGTTTTGGTTTTGTCTTTGTTTATGTTAGTTTTTCCCGAGAAATCCTTTCTTTCCACGTTGCGTGTTTTTCTTCTTTAGTTTCAGCAATTATTTTAAAAAGAAAAATAAACATAAATTTAAGCTGATTGGAGACTAACAATCGTGTTGTTTGTTGCTGCTGAAACAGTTGTCGATATTTCACCTGATTTTGTGCAGTCGCTGTATTCAACTTAGTTGTAGTCAGAGTATCCTTTTAACTATTAATTTCTGAAAAAAAAAAAAAGAAAAAAAAAATTGTACTAAACTTTTCACTGTTTTTATTAAAAAAGAAGTTGATTATAGGAACTTTTTATTAAAAAAAAAACGTGATTATTGGGAGACGGAAAGGATGTTATAGCAAGCGTAGCAATCTTCTGGCTATTTTTTTTCCTTGGGGAAAAAAAAAAAAAAAAAAAGTCAGCTGTACCAGTTTTATCAAATAAAAAAGTTCTGATCAAGGTTATATCTGTAAGTCGTTTTTTTTTTTTCATTCTTCTTTTTGCTGCTAGGGTTACGTTTTTGAACCAGTTACGTACCCTGTCAGCTATTGCAAAATTACCATTTTTTTTTTTTTCCCTCTTTACGTGCGATTTGTACTGCTGCCTAGCAGCATACATCAAAGTAGTAAAAGTTTTCAAGTACGACAAGCTTGATTTTCGTTCGAGCGTCCTATTAGGAATTTATAAATAGAGATTATTCGATGATGAAATCTCAAGTTCTTGTTTTGTCTTTATTCCGATTTGGTTATCGTTTTCAGTTTTCTTTACAGGAATACATAATAGTGGAATGTAAATATTCTTTATATTTTTTTTTCTTCTTTTAACAAAAAAAAAACTAAAAGAAGTATTATTTCACAGTCTCACTTGTAATTTCCTTCCCCTTAGAAGTTGTCCGTTTAAGATGTTCGGCACAATCGGTAATATGTTTCTATGCGCACCGTGCTCACCGGTGTTTATTGCGGGTATCGCTTACGCGATTAAAAGAAGACCTGTTCCTATGTCAAATATGTACCTACCAATAGCGATGGGTACCACGGCTGCCACTGGTATTTTGCTGAACAATGTATGTAGTCTTGAATCCAACAAAAAAACAATAAATTAAAAAAAAAAAAAAAAAAAAAAAAAATTAAAAATAGGAATTCGCCACTGAGGCGTCAAGTTATGGCAGCAGAGCTCTGTCTTGGTGGTAAGCATTATTAGGAGTGCTATATCAGTTTCATATTTGACTTTTTTTTTTCTTTTTTCTTATTTGTTTCTTTTTACGGACCCTCACTAACGTAGTTAATACAAAACGAGTAGGGGCACTGCGGTGTTTTTTTTTTTTTTAAATTTTATTTTTAAGTGTATTTTACAACCGCGTTTGGGATTTTTCTTTTTTTTTTTAAATTGTTATTTTGTTGTGTCTTCATGTTGGGTATCGGGATTTCTTTTTTTAAATGATTCGTGAGAACTGTTGTTTATTATACTAATTGGCCCATCAGATGGCAGCTGGAATAAAATGTCGTCAAATCTTGGTTTAGTTCTTGGGGGTGAGACAGGGAAGCGACCACTTACAGATCCAAAGTGGCGCTTATCAAGAAACCTGTCAAGGATTTACGATCTACTAACACGTGTTGTTAAGGATAACCAAGCAGAAATAAAGCAAATGGCAAGAAGTGCTACTGCGTTAAACAGAAGGAATGATTCTCGTAGTATCAGACAGAGGCTTTCTGCTACAGTAACTGAGAATAAAGAAAATATTACACCAATACTACGAGCGATGTCAGAATGTAAGATTGGTTTGGCTCGTTGGGGAGAGATACTAAGAGAATGCGGATCAATTATACGACACTACTTTAATAACGAAGAAAAGCTTTCTGAATGGTTCCCACAGTTTGACTCGATGAATATCACATCAACATCATGTGGAGCTCCAACACTTAGAAGTTTTCTCCTAAGTGAACGTGCTGATGTTTGGTCTGATGTTGTGTGGAAAGAGGGCTGCATCGGTCATGCTCCAGCAACGGTATCTTCGAACCCTCAAATGTTGTTAGATGTGGATGTTCCGGCAACACTTAAAAAATTAAAATCTGAACTACTAACATCTCGAGCCTTTGAATTATCTCTCAGATCAGGTGACCTGGTCCTGTCAGATGTAGAGTACTTCACATCAGCTGTAATAAATAGAATTACTGATTCAAGGAATGGAAACCTTGATGGTTCTTCTCTCTCTTCAATTGTCAAGAATTCAGTTTGGGATTTTATTCATACCATTGAGTGGAAAGATTTAGTTAATACGCTTCCTTGGAAAGATTCTGATCTCCTGCTGCTATTAGGTGGTAGCGAGTCAGATATAAATATTTTATTATTAAATTGTACTCTCAGTAATGAAGATTCAATTTTCACTTTAATTCAACTAGTGAAGTCTTCGTCGCATTGGAAATCACTTTTAAAACTGCTGGAATATCATTTTAGTACAAAAACTGTTTCATATCACGACACGTATGCTGTTCGAAAACTTATAAAAGATGTTAGTCGTGATGACCCTGATCGTAACAACATGACAACGAAACTAATGTTGCGGCTTATCAAATTCCGAACTATTCTAATAGCTTCTATTGTTTCATTAAAAGACATGTCTTCACTCTTAAGTAAAGAAAATATTGACCACACAATACTCTATGATGATAATGTGACTTCTCAAGGTTGTGATCATGACGATGATGAAGATCCGATGGCATCCTACATATTAAAAGAACGGAAATCTGAAAAAAAACGTTTAAAAGCCAAAAAAGAAGAGAAGAAGAAAAGCAAACGAGAGTCAAAGAGGGTTCGCCATAATACAGGTTCGAGTAATGATGATAAAGAGAAAGAGAAGGATGATAATAACGATGAATTATGTGTTGATGTTAAGCGAATGAAAGGAAATCCTATCAGTGACCCAAAGCAGACAGAAGACGTCATTGATCCAACACCAGCTGATAAGGAAATCTCCGCCATCCAATTACATGATGGGTCTAAACTGACAGCCTTTGACTTCCCTCGATGGGCACAGTCGAGATTCCAAAAGTAGTTCAACCACGAAAAGTAAGAGCAGCAATAGCTTTTTAAAACATAATTCACCTCTTAAGGTGCTACATGATGAAAAAAAACATCGGACAGCAATTTAGTCAATATGGAATTATATAAATTAAACATTATTACATTTCACAAGAAATGGGCCTACCATTTTACAACTTTAAGAAGACGATGTCGTATGAATTGGTGATTGCTGCTGCTTTGTTTTATTTTATTATTTTTGACGGATAATATTATTTTACTTTCCCCCTTCTCAGAATAGAACATTCAGCAATGCGCTGTCTTGTAGTCTTGTGCTTCGTGATATTAATAGGTGAGTGTCAGGGTAATGTAACGCCTCACCCACAGCGTGAGAACGCATGTACGAATCACACATCATGCGGTACAGAAAAGTATTGCGCAAACGCATGTCGTGAATCACAAGGTTGTCAAACTAGTGCCGGGTCAGCAATCTCGTCAGGTGTTTCTGGTTTGTATTGTGCTCCTTGTTCAAACTGTTCTAGTGAGTATTCATCATCTGGGACTTGCGCACATTGCAATAAGATAAATGTTTGTTCTTGTACCACCTGCCTCACAGGACAACAGTCCTGCATAGATGTCATCCCTGGAGTGTGTACACGAGTGTCAAGAACCTGTACTGCAGTAAATTCTTTTGAATATATTAAAGCAGTTTGGAAAGGAAACTTTCAATACCACACTGTTGAAATAACTAAGTATACTGATGATCGTTGTCTCTTGAAGACTTCAGTTGCGGAAAATTCTTGTCAAGTCAGCAAAGACTTCGCTTGTAAGATACCAACAAGTGAGAGAAGTGGGGATATCATTGCAACCTGTCCGATGGTATCGAAATACCCAGCATTTGAAATAGTTCGGTACTCTGGAAGTTGTACATCAACCAGTTCTCGTACTTTTACAACAACATCAGATGGTGTTTGTAGACGTCTTGAGTACCTAAATCATGAGAATAATAATATTGAAATAACATACATGAAAGCCGTCTGTAGAACATCAGATGCTATTTATTCAATCGGTAGAACACTTGATGAGTGTCAGAGAGATATTGGAAAGACCATAACATTCTCAAATAAAGAAAAGTGTATCTCAGACGGATCTGATGGAACCTTTCACAAACTAACAGCAAGTAGTTGCTTTGAGAAAGACATGAACACAAGCCTACCGACTACTACAAAGATATGTGAGGCTGCTTCTTTTGACGTTCTTGGGCGATCGACAGGACAGGACTCAGACATAACAAAATCATTAATATGTAAGAGCGGGACAATAAGAGTTAAAAAAGCCTCATACAAAAGCAGTCCCTGCACTGCTACGAATCGCTTGTGTCATACTACAGCAACTCAAAGCAACACCTGTGTTTCTTGTGTTACTGATATTGATGTCACCAGTGATGTAAAAACAATATGTCAAGATAAGAAAGCTTGCAATTTAAATGTTCCGGGAATCGTGCAGGGAGTTGTAAACGCTTTGCGTTGTTCCAACGCAAAGTATCTCGAAATAGAATACGGATGTTCTCATTGCAGCTCACATGTTGTAATTCAAAGACCAACTGTTGCTCCTGTAAATTGTGGTGATTGTTTCTTCACACCTGATAGCAGTCAATGTAGAGATGGTTGTATCTGTTTATCTCCAACAGCTGAAGCATGTCAATGTAAACAATACGAATACGTACCCCCAACAACAAGTGATTGGTTAGCTGGTAAGTTAGATCTAAACCCGATGTTCCTTCCAACTGTTTGCAGGCACCCAGAAACATATTCATGTAGAGCTGCAGAAAGTAATGGAAGCTGCAAGACGGATTACACAGCCTGTCATCAGTGTGGTTGTACAGATACCACGAAGATATATTCATTCCCTGCAGTGACCTGTTTATCTTCTTCTGGTTCATGTACAGATCCAACAGGTGTTGCTACTTGTTCTGGATTATCAACATGTTCTAAAGTATCAACGCCTCCTCCAGGACAGTATTGTGGTTGTCGTAGATATATTCATCCTCTTACTAGTAATATGGGAAACTCTTTGTTGTGTATTAGTCAAGCAGGGGATTGCTATGTCTCTACATCTGGTAGGTGTGCTGCTGGTCTGAGTCTCTGCCACCAATGTGGATGTGGAACACTGCAAGGGAATAATGAAGAAACTGAAGGAGCAACGTTCTGCATTAGTAAAGTGACAAACCAATGCACTTTATCACCTTCGAGAACATGCGACTTATCAGAACAACGTTGTCAAACAACTGCTTTGAGTAACTCGAGTGATGTCACTCCACAACAAGCATGTGGATGTGGAGATACTTCATTACGAGGAATAGTATGTGTTCACGGTAATCCTGTTAATGGAATAAAATGCAGTGATCCAATTGAAGTAGGAGAGCTTCTAACTTGTCCAGATGGCGCTTTTATCTGCGCAGCAACATCAGCAAATCAACTGGAACGTCTTACTTTTAGTACCTCTGTCAGTTCAGTTGTTGACAAGACTGTCTTCGATTCCTTAGTGACTGAGATGGCTAAGCACAGTGTTACCCTAAAGCTGGACATATCATGTCCCGCAACTGCTTTTCAGTGTACAGAGTTACCTTGTTCGTTCGCACGTCCTGATATGGTGAATAGAGGTTGTACTGATTACAGACCACTCAATGGTATTCCTTTACAGAGAAGTATTGAAGTTCAACAACAATCACCATCGCCTACAACTAAAATATTAGACTTTTACTTAACATCAACATCAGGTGACAGTGTTCAAAATATAAGAAACGCGAGAAGCGCGGTGGCCACACAATTATCAGCATTTGGTGCTTCTGGGTACCTAGTCTTAGCTCCTGGTGGTATTATTGTGAGAGCTGTGACACCAACACCTACTATTGCTGTGTTTACTTCAAGTAGTAGTTCAAAATCGTGTGAAACTGCTTGTATTGTAGTTATTATCTTCATAGTGTTGTTTGCAATAGCCATTGCTGCTATCTTATATTGGAAATGTATTCTTAAGAAACCTTTTTGTTTTGGAGATGATGAATCAAACGACAAGGCTGAAGAAGGAATGATCCCCGTAGCAGGAATAGTAACAACTCGTAATCTTGGAGTAGAGGCAGCTGGAATGGCTTTTCCTCAACGATCAAACCCAATGGATCGATTACATGAAATGTCAATAAATAATACTCGAAATGCTGGTAATACACCTGCTGTGATAGATGTCCCTGAAAACGGTTGGCAGATTGGAGCTGCCTGTGAAGCTGAATACCACGGCTCTTGGCATCCAGCAACCATCACTGACTTCGATGGAGAACTTTATGAAGTTAAATGGACTGAAGATGACACTTTATCAAAAGTTCTACCAGCAGAACTCCGTGCTCACACCTCAATAATTGACACCGCTATTGCTGCTGGAGCAGTGCCGGTACCGTCGGGTGCAACTCCAGTCGTTGAGGCGACGGAATCTGGTGTTGCTATTCCGATATCAGAGGTAGTCGGTGATCCAGTTGATACTCCACAGAAATCTGAGAATGATCAAATAAACAAGGGACTGGAAAGTATAACTAGCGGTAACGGCTTTGCGCAACCCATTTCAAGTGCAGCAGAGGGTACAGCCCCTGATGGTTTTGCACAACCCGTTTCGAGTGTAGTGGAGGGCGCAGCACAACCCGTTTCGAGTGCAGTAGAGGGAGGTCTTGCGCAACCCGTTTCGAGTGTAGTGGAGGGAGGCTTTGCACAACCCGTTTCGAGTGTAGTGGAGGGAGGCTTTGCACAACCCGTTTCAAGCACATTAGGAGGAGCGATACCTGATGGTGCGCAATCCGTATCGGCACCGCAAGCCGCGGTGCCTATTCCAAGCGAAGTGGCAGAATCCATTGTTGCTTCACCTGACGTCGTCGTTCCCAATGCAGCAAGCGGACTCGATGACGAGTGGGATTAGGCGATGGTTCTAAAATTATTTTATACATAATTATTAATATTATTGAATTGTATTCGGTTCAATTATATTTGGGTTTCTTTTTTTTCAAACCAACAAAAAAAAAAAAAAAAAAAAAAAAAAAAAGAAGAAGAAAAAAAACCTGTCCACCGTCTTCCTTAGCCGTAGCTTGAAGTTTTGTTTTTGTGTTGGTTTGTAAGATTAAGAGGATTTTTGTTTAAAAAAGAGAAAAATAATAAATCCTTGTTGTGAACAAACAACGGAATCGACTGAACTTTACCAGCTCTGTGGTAGTCCGTTATTCCCCCGTATTAGTATTAGGTAGCATGAATAATTTATTATTATTTATTATTCTTCCCATCGGTCTTGATCCTTGTTTTTTTTTTTTTTTTTTAAATTATTTTCGTATTTGGTTTCTTCACGTAGTTAGTTAGTTAGCTTTTTTTTTTTTTTTTTTTTACATATCCAGTCTTAGTGTTGTGTTAACATGACTTGGTTGATCCAACTCCCTCCTGCGAAGGAAATAGTTCCTTCCCATTCATTTTTCCTATTTATCGATACTGAGATCTTTAATGCATGCTGTCTCCAGAATAATAAAATAACAGGCGTGGAACTCTCTTCTTCCTTATGATGAAGAATATATGCCCGCTGATGTTTTCGGATAAAAAAAAAAAAAAAAAAAAAACTTCCGAGTCATCTGTAGTACGAAAACCCCTGTACCAGCCTGGGAATTCGTCCTTATAAAAAGACTTATGAAAAAAATATATAAAAAATAGAATGATCTCTATTTTAATGCTGTTGTTAAGTTTTTTTTTTTTTTTTTTTTTTTTTTGATTTCTCCTGTTCTCTACCAAGCTTAGCAATGGTGGTTTCTTCTCTATTCGAGTACAAGGAAGAAAGTTTTTTTTTATACTTTTTAATGAAAAGGTTTATTAATTTATATCTAAAGAGCAACAAAAAAACAATGAGGTCACTTCTTTAAAAAGAGTAAAAAAGATACCTTTTGGTTTTTTTGTAAAATAAAATAAATAATATTTTCCAATCTTCTTCTCAGGAGGAAACCGTTCCAATGGCTGCTGCGGGTATGAAGGTGGAATTAAACATAAGCAGCTCCACTGACTTGGGTGATGGTCGGAAGCGTTACTGCATGGCGAAGACCAATTTCGACGTTGACAACAGATATAACCTAACTAAGGTAGTCGGATATGGCGCTTATGGGATTGTCTGTGGAGCGGTAGACACTCAATCAAAGGGTAAAAATGGAAAGAAAGTAGCCCTAAAGAAGTGTCAACAAATCTTCAGAGACTTGGGTGATTGCAAGAGAATCCTTCGGGAGATTAAAATATTAAAATTCTTAAAACAAGAAAACCTTTTGTCATTACGCACCCTTCTCGAACCCCGTGAAGGGAAAGCAGGTTTCAAGGACATCTACGTTGTAACTGAATTACTGGACACTGATCTTAATAATATCATAAAGTCAAAGCAGGAAATGGAAGAAGACCACTACGTTTACTTTATATACCAAATCCTTCGTGGATTGAAATATCTTCACAGCGCTAACGTTATGCATCGTGACTTGAAGCCTGCGAATATCCTTGTGAACCTTAACTGTGATTTGAAAATTTGCGACTTTGGGCTTGCCAGGGGATACACTGAAGACCGAGACATGCAGGTTTGTAGTACTTATACTATAGTCAATATGTGATGTTTGTTGTATTTCATAAAAAAATAATAAACTAAAACAGGAAATGACTGATTACGTTATCACGAGATGGTACCGACCTCCAGAATTGCTACTCATGTGCAACACATACACTTCAGCTATTGATATTTGGTATGGATGTTATTTTGATTATATCCGTCTTGAAAGAACTTATTATATACAACAGACATCACAAAACAAACAATCAGGTCATGCGGTTGCATCTTTGCGGAACTCCTAAACCGTAAAACACTCTTCCAAGGGAAAGATTACATTGCAATGTTAAATATGATTTGTGGTGCCCTCGGAATACCAAGTGAAGAAGACATGAGTTTCTTAAAGGATCACGAGGCCGTGAAATACATGAAAAAGCTTCCTGCAACTAAAGGAAGACCAATGGAAGAATTAATACCGAGTTTAAAAGGAAATAAAAAGGGAATCGACTTCATGTCTAGAATGCTTCAATTCAATCCTGAGAAGAGATCCAGTGCGGCAGAACTTTTAAAGCATCCATACTTAGAGTCGATGCATGATCCCGATGATGAACCAGAAGCACCAGCGACCTTGAGTTGGGAATTCGAACAGGAGGAATTATCAGAAGAGCAGCTACGCGACATTATTTGGTCTGAAATTGAAGAAAGCAACCGAAAACGAAAGAGTAAAAGTGAAAAGTAGCTATTGAAGCTTTTCTCTGGACCTACGATCATGTACCAGTGCTAGCAGATCACATTGAGCTAGACGCGCACACGTTCTACGTGAAGCAGCAACTAAACCAAGGGGTTTTATTTAAATCGAAGTAGTTCCTTCTTTGATTTTCTTTCCACCCAGAGCAATGTCCTCTCGGAATATACATCGTAGTCACTTTATTATGCGACTTTTCTATTTTTTTTTTCTCTTTCTCTTTCGCTTTGTTTGTGTGATTTTATTTTTTATTTTTTATTATTTTTCCCTCTTTTTTTTCGTTCACTCATATATCTTACTTTTCACATATTAAAAAAAAATATAATTATTTAAAAAAAAAACAAAATATATATCCCATTTTGTGAAGAAGAGCTCTCCTCCAGTTTTCTTCTACAATCAAGCAACAACCAGGGAAAAAGAAATGTTCTGCCATTCTGCGCTCAATTCACTTGTTAAAAAGTTCAATGTGATAATAATAAGTTTGGTGGTATGCAAGCGGAAGTTCTTCTTTTAAGACTGTATTTCCCTGACATCAGTTGAACTACCAAATGAATTATTGTGAGCAGAATCATGCCACAACGACTCGTTGCTGCTGATACGTTTATATCATGTCTTAAATTCGTAATAATAGCGGATATTCGAGTTTTTATTTTTTTTTTTTTAAACCCTATGTTTCGCTGAAGCCCTTCAGGTGAGCGAACGAAAAGAAAAGGGTCTACAACGCAGTTTGTTATAAAACAGTATTGTCTGATTTTAGGAATTACAAGTATTCTCCATATCCGACTTTGTGCCATTTCACCTTAGCACGATTTGACTTCATGTGTACATGTTGTGTGTTTTTGTTTTTGTTTTAATTCTCTCATCGTAAATAAAAAGTAGAAAAAAAGAAAAAAAAAAAAGAAGAAAGAATGAAAAAAAAAAAAAAAAAAAAAAAAGGGTCGATGTGTCGAGCTTGTATTGTGATCATAAAAGAATGATTATTTACCGTGAGGTGTGAAAGAACCCCCAACAAACGAGTGTGTTTCACAACCGAACGTCGTTGGCTGCCAAGATTAATTAAATTTAAGTAAAAAACTTGTTTTTACTGATAAAGCTCTCGGCATCCCTTTTAATATTATTCTGTCTTGGTTTGGTATAGGCTGCTTGCTAAGTACGTAAATCTGTTGCTTTCCATTATTTAAGTGGCATCTTCCTTAGTAAAGATGTCAGCTTGTTGACTGAAACAGATTTCATACTACGGTTCTCCCCCTTCGTGCTATCTACCTCCTCACTGTGGTCCAATTGTTAGGAAAATACTTTTGAGAGTATTTTCTTTTTACCTTTATTAAGGTTTGTTGCGCAACAGATGCCTGTGTACCTCCTAAACAGGTCACCACGCTACAGAAAATTGTCCAACATTGGCAATAATGATAAGTAGGTGGGTGTCCTTGTGGTCTTTTTATTTACCACGATATTTTATTTTGCAATCGTGTACTACGCTGCCGCTGTTTCAGTGTGTAAGACCAAAAAAAAAAAAAAAAAAAAAAGTATCAATTACCAACCCTGCTATTAATACGAAAAAAAAAAAAAAAAAAAAAAAGTAAGTATTCAAAGATACTGAAAACAATAAACAGAACAGCAAAACCTGCTTTCAATGAGTATAAGCATATCCTCCAAAAAAAAAAAAAAAAATGAAAGCTGCATTAGCAAGGTGCGTTAATACAGGCATTCTGTTTTTAATCATTTTAATGAACTACAGTTAATCTGGTATTGCTTTATCACACAGGTAAGGATACACAATGCCAGAGAATACACGTGACCTCGCCGTGTCAATCGCTTCTGAAGCTGTTGAGCTTGACAGAAATGGAAATTACGAAGAAGCGATGCATAAATACATTAGAGCACTTGAATACTTTAATGTGAGTATTAAACATGAAAGAAGTGAACAGATCAAATCGATACTAAGAGCAAAGGCTATTGAATACATGGATCGCGCAGAGGCGATAAAAAATAGTTTGGGATCAGCACCTGCAAAGCAACCAGCAGACAATGGAAGCAAGAACACAACCGACACATCCCCTGAAAACGATCTTCCTGTTTCACTCACAGCTGATGAACTATCTGCCGCAACTGAAGAGATGGAAAGAGACTTAGCAAAACTTATTGGTATGGAGTCTGTTAAAAATGAAATGAGAAATCTCTGTAAGACACTTCAACTTGACATTATTCGTAAGAACAACGGACAAGACGTTCTCATGCCAATCAGACACATGACATTCACTGGAAACCCTGGTACTGGAAAGACCACTATCGCAAGAATTGTAGGCAAACTATTTAAGAGTCTAGGAATATCAAGAAATGACCGCGTTGTTGAAGTACAGAAATCAGACTTAGTAAGTGGATTCGTTAACCAGACTGGTGCAAAGACTCGGGAAAAGATCAGAGAAGCAGCTGGAGGAGTTCTCTTCGTTGATGAAGCTTATCAGTTGACTGATGCATTATCAAGAGGTCAATCAGACATGGGAGGAGAAGCAGTCGATGAAATGATGCGAGTCATGAATGACTCTGGACCAGATGCTGTCACCTTCGTCTTTGCCGGCTACAGAGATTCCATTGAACGTTTTATTGATTACAATGCTGGTCTACAATCTAGAATTCGTTATACGTTTCACTTCGATGATTACTTACCCTGTGAAATAGTTCAAATCCTTCAGGTAAAACTTCAGACCAAAGGTTGGAAGCTCTCCCCCGCAGTCAATCAAAACTTAGCCGGCATCATAGAAAGCGGAACTACGGGTGCTCTCCGTTCAAAATATAATGGAAGGCTTGTAGATAATGTTGTTCAGTGGGCTGCTGATTCTCTGAATGGCAGGTTGTCGATAACAGCAACTGCAGAAGATTTAATTACACTCGACATTATGGACTTTCAGTATGCCTTTTCACGTTTTGAAAAGCCCAGCAATCCCGCCAGCAACATTACCAGTCGAAAACCTGCTTCCCGCAACACTGTTGAAGGATTTCTCGAAGCAGCTGCCTGCAGTGAATATATCAGTTTTTTTATTTCTCACAAAGTTGACTTTGCCACACTTATTCAACTCACTTATGATGATTTAAAAGAGATTGGAATGGCTGAGGTTGGACCTCGTCGTCGCCTTTACAACACAATTGAATGCAAACGTGAGGAGACCAACGTCTTAATGGCACTGAACAGAGCCCCATCAGTCAGCTCTCCTTCCACTGATGAGGACCTAACTAGTCGACTACTTGGGAGACTTGATAAGCTCAAAGGGGACTCTGATAGCAACTACAACAGTCCTCAGTATATGTAGCGTTGTTAGTACTTTGTAAAATAGAAGTAAGTTTTCCGAGACATGTTACGAAAACCTCTTCGAGTTGCTCTGTTGTTTGTGTTGGTATTAATCTTAGCTATGAAAAAAATAATGAAATAAAAAAAGGGAAAAAATCAGACAATTCCGACAGAGAGAGAAAGAGGAGTTTTGTTCTGGTTCGATATGGGAGGATACATACAAATACACAAAGAAACGAAAAAAAAAAAAAGAAACACAAAGAAAAGAAAGAAAGATATATCGTTATTTTCAAAATTCCGGACTGTTATGTCGCAGATGTTTTAAAAGAATCCTTTTTCTACTTCGACTCAATGTAACTGTTTCCCTCATTCTTTTCTTCTTATGTTTTTTGGAAGTGAGTTGTCCGTACCTACCGTTCGGGTTTGAATTTTATTTTTAGTATTAAAAAACATTTTATGTGATTTGTGTGATAGTTTGTTAACCTTACTCTTTATCTACTTTAAGCGTTTACCCAATTTGCTAGCCTCGGGAAACCTATGGAAGGATTTGGTATTTATTAACCAGAAGTTATGAATAATTATTAGTATTATTATCCAACTGCAGGATAACACATCATGAAATAAACAAGATTCGTCACGGTGGTCTACTTATCGTCGTCGCGTTGCTAGTCTCGGAAAACCTTTGAAATTATCACATTACTATCACTCTTTATCAGAGCATAAAAATGAGATGTACGAAACCTGCAATACTCCAACATGCCAGGCTAAACTGACGGATGTGACTATGAGATTTCACGAGTTGGCTACAGAGAACTCGAGACTGCGAAGTGAGATTCCGAGGCTGCGTGAGAAAGATGAAAAGATTCATTATTTGAACGCACAACTTGAAAAATCGAATGAAATAACAAAGCAACTCCAAGAAACAGAACTCAAATACAACACCGGAAAGAGAGAATTTGAAAAACTTCGAGTCCAAATGAGAGAACTCACATTCATAGCAGCCAGCGCACAAGAAATCCAATCACAATATGAAATAGCCAACAGGAGCGCGAAGACTTATAAAGTTCAAAATGAAGCTCTACATGGTGAAGTGAAGAACCTACAAGACATCATTCTTCGTAAAACACAAGAAAGTGATGACACATTCACTGAGAACACACAACAGGCAAAGTTATTATGTAAAACAACAACTGAAGGAGAAAGATTATCAACAGAAAACGCTGCACTACAAAATGATGTTTGCGACCTTCGTGAAGTCATCCATCACAAGAACAAGGAACAAGACGCTATGACGATACGAACTGAAAGTGAAATAACACACTTAGAAACTGAAATTAACAACTTACGAACTGAGTTAGAACTATATCAAAACAGTGATGTGGAACAATTGATATCAAATCTTAAAAATGAGTGTTCAGATTTACGACAACAGTTGGTCATCACAACCACATCATTACACCAATTACGAAATGATATCTTTAAGAAGGAGGAACTATCCACTCAATTGGTCGCAAAATTAGAAGCTTCTCAATTCATCTTGGAGGCCCGTAATGAAGAAATTGGATCTCTTCGAGACGAAATAAACCCATTGGGAGAAATGCTTGGGACAAAAACACAACAATTAGCACAAGCAAGTGAGGAATTAAAACAATTACGCAATCAGAAGTGTAGTCCGTCATCAACTGAAAGATCAGAGATTGCTGAACTAGAACGTGAGAATCGAATACTTCTTGAGAGGCTTAATTCACAACCTGCTGTCTCAAATAGATCGACTGAACTCTTGTTGGGTAATATGACTCACGATAACGAGAGTCTAAAAAACTTAATTCACGATCATATGAAAAAGATTACTTCACTGGAAGAAGAAAACCAACAAACAAAACAACAACTAAATAACAATTCTCAAAAAACTTTGATACTCGAATCAAAGTATCAGGAAGCATCAAGGGAATGTATTTACTTAAAAGACATGTTGGTGGTGATGAATACTCGAAATTGTCAACCGATTGGTAAACAAGAATCCGAACACATTGAAATTGAAAATGAAGTTCTAAAATTAGAACTACAAGAAATCCAATCCGTTGCTACTAATTCCCAACATAGGATTCGAGAATTACAAAAAGAGTTATCAAATCTAAAGGAACAGCTCTCATGTAATGATGACTTCCAACCGTCAGAAGGCGATATTAACGATGATGGGTTTCAGCTACCAGTTGACTCTGCAGCCAGCAGTAATATTCAACCTCTGCAAACAACAGAAAGTACCTATTGCGATCCTTCAGAAGATGGTACTCCATTAGATGACCCAACAATAGTTACCAAACACACAGATCTGTTCCAAACAACAGAAAGTACTCATTGTGATCCTTCAGAAGATGGTACTCCATTAGATGATAAAAAGACCACAACAATAACTAATTCCTCTCCGATCTCAGTCGATTTCGGACTCAAAGAAATGGACTCGACATCGAATCCAAATATATCACCGCTACATGTAACTCCAGTCAGTTCAGTTCGATCCTCGACGGAAGATTATCCTGAGTCTCAAAACGACCATGAAATTGGGAGAGAGATAAATCGTATATTGGAAAACAGCAGAAGAAATGAGTCAGAACCTGATGTCAGTGAACAATGTGTTATAGAGAAAAAGCAGGACTATGTTAAGGTTGATGCTTTGGAAGCTGAACACAGAAAGTTACAACATGCGATTCAGGAATTACAACCCTACTCCGTACCAGAGATTGACAGTTCTGAATCACAATCCCTACTGACACCTCGAAATAATAATACCAAAGAGTTACCTGATGAGCAGGTACCTAACAAAGATTGGGATCAGCAAATAAGAAGAGTTGCTATGATGCAACATGTTGTTATTTCATAAAAAAAATATTACTGCAGTCTATCTCTCAATAGACTTTTTGTTTTTTTAGTTAAGTTGAGAAATTTTCTTCTTTTTTTCGATGTGTTTTTTTTTAAATTCATATTGCGAAAGCAATTGCATCGCTACATAGATTGTATTAACTGGTAATAGTGTTTTTGGGTTTTGGTTATTTTTTTAAAAAAGTATATTCTAAGCAGGTGTACCCCTGAGCAGAGCACGAAGTGAGATGCCGGTAGTTCGGAAAGTTCATCGTAGCTTTACAGTGGGATCGGTGACAATTCGAATTGTTGAGGGAGACATCACTTCAGCCACAACTGAAGTGATAGTCAACGCCGCTAATATGTTGAGTTTCACTCCAATGGATTGTGGCGTGTCAGGTGCCCTTCGAAACGCTTGCAAACCAGACAACGTAACTGGAAAAGAGAAGCGCTGGTGGAATGACGAAGGAACCGAACACAACACTAAAAAGGTTCCAACAACATATGTTGGACTACAAGAAGCAGCGGGGGGATTAAAAGAAAATGGAGTAAAGTTTATAGGTCACGCTGTTGGTCCTATTTGGAGTGACTACCCACTCAATGATAAAGTTTTTAAAGTTGTGATGCCGAAGATAAAAGTTACGATCCGTCGTGCTCTTGACCTAACTAAAAGAGTAGGCGCATCATCGTGTACATTACCTGCTGTGAGTGGAGGGATCTTCACTCACTGGAGTCTAACTTCTGATATCAAATCTCGGGAGCAACGTGCAGCTCGTTATGCAGCCTGTCAAGCTGTCTTCACGTGGGCAACCAAGAATCAGAATACTTCTGTTACAGATATTGAACTAATAGATTTATCTCGTAGACAGAAAGGATGCATTCACTTCTTTGCCGATGCATTTGATGCTTCTGTTACTCAATATAACGAAGAGAATGAAGAAACACTTCCTACTTCAAAAGATGAAAAAGACACCAGCAGTCTAACGACATGAGCAGATTTACTTTGAACCAATAGATGATCCTATTTGTGCTCTCAATACTTGCCCGGGTGCACACTGTTTTCGATTATCGAGGGGGGAGTTAATCCCCACGCGGTAAATACAAATATTTAGAATCTAAATAAAGGCTTTCCGGAAGATACCAATTTTCCAAACGGCCTACTCAGTTTTGATTAGTTCAGATTGTATGATAACAGAGATTGACGTAGTGCATACAGAACACTGCAGTCTTATCTTTTATTATGAACTTGTTCTCGTAATTAATAATTATACTATTTCTACACTCAGGGTCATCCCCTCCCCATTCCTTTTTCTCAATAACAAAAGTAAATGACCTAATGAGTGACAGTGATTGTAATAATGATGTAGGACAAGAAACATTGGAACGAAGTGTAGCAGAAGAAGAAGCTGAAGGACTGTTTGATGAGCTCAAAGAAGATGTCGCACAAGAAGCATGGAGAATCATGGTTAGAGAACGAGTAGAAGTTCAAACAGCTAAAAAACATCAAAGACGATTTCTGTGGTTGGGTGGAGGAGCCCTAGTAATCGGAATCATATTAGCGATCATTGGATTCTACTTGGGATGGGAAGAAGGATCGAAATTTCCAGTTATAATTGGAGGATATTGCGCTGTGTTAGCAACCCTTTTATCACTCTTACAAATTATGGAACACTTATCAGCTTTTAGTGACCCTGACATTCAGTCTCGAATAGTTAGAATACTTGTAATGGTTCCTATCTATGCTATTACATCATGGCTTGCTATTGTTTATACTGATCAAGCTGTTTATTTAGATCTCGTTAGAGATATGTATGAGTCGTATGCGGTTTATACATTCTTCTCATTGATGCTGGGACTGTTAGGAGGTCTAGATGAATGTGTTAGACTGTTTATGGTTGAAGGTCATTCTGGTGATGGTTTCAAGCATCCGTTTCCACTTTGCAAAGTACGACGTTGGTATATGCTACCACAAGTTTTATATAGAATAACTGTTTGTATCATTCAGTTTATGATCCTAAAACCGCTCTGTACTGTTGTTGTTATTGTTCTCACAGCAACGGGTCACTATGGATCTGATTTTTCAGATTTCAAGGGAGGATTTGTTTACATTACAATGATATACAATGTGTCGATAACATTCGCATTCACTGCGTTGCTATATTTTTATATTGCGACGAAAGACTTGTTGAAAGATCACAATCCGTTGTTGAAGTTTGCTTGTATCAAGGGTGTTATTTTTCTTTCATACTGGCAATCTTTATGTATAGCAGTGCTTGACGCATTAGACCTCCTCCCACAGATTTCATTTTGGGAACCAGGGGTCGAAACTCGTACTGGTCTTCAGGACTTTTTAATATGCTGTGAAATGCTATTATTCGCCATCGCTCATAAGTATGTCTTCGAAGCAAAAACTTACTCACGAGGACTTCAGGTGGGTGCTAGGATAGTTAGAGGAGCAGTCTTACCTACAGCTCGTCAGGGGATGTGTAATAATCTCAAAAAAACTCTTCAGCATGAAGACGTTAAATCTGATATTATTGCGATTTGGCATTTTATCAGGGCTTTTTAAAACATTAAGTTGATCCTCCTACTCTCCGAAAACAACTTTTGAAATCTGAAAACTTGCAAACACCGGGGTAGTCGAGGGACATTATTCCCAAAATATAATTGAATGTCGGATTTGTAAACAGTTGATTTTCTTTCGTTTCTCTTCGTCCTTTAAATAAATTTATAAACTAATTATTATTATTAAAAAAATTCTCCCTGTGCAACACCCCCTTCCCTTTGTTTATATTTCCTTTTTAATATCTATTTCTTTTTCGCAAATAGATGATCATAACTAAAGATCTGGAACTACCTCACAAGAATAAATGTGGTTTCCGAATCCCTAACTGTTGGTTTTTCTTTTTTTACATGGCAGCCAGGATTGGCCGAACTATTTTAGTTTTTAGCCGAGTTCAGGTTGCCTTTTTATGTTGTTTCGCACAAATAATTTAGTTGTATTTTATTACAAATTGTCCGTAGTAGTAGTAACGGCCATCGGATTGGGTCTTCTGTTGCAGTGAGTTGCCCTGCAGTACTCATAATGCTGACATACTAATCTAAAATCATTAACACATAAAAAAAAAATTTTTTTTTTTCTTATTTGAATGGATAAGTCTTTTCTGACCTCCCTCACTCTACTCAACTAGACGATTTGAATTATAACACATGGTCGATCTTGATGGTAGCTAATTTATTTATTTTATTTTTATTTTTATCTGGTTACGTTTCGTTTGATGAGGATTAAGAATTTTGTATATTTTTTTTTTTTTAAAAATAAATAAAATAATTTTTTTATTTCAGGGAAAAAGTGAAAAAAAAAAAAAAAAACAAGAAAATCTGATTTACTCCAACCCCACCTGATGTGATACAATAAAATTAATAAACACCGAAGAGCTACCCAGTTCTCTTTGATATTCCTTCAACTAATACTCTGCAGTATCTTACAAACTAATAATTAAAATCAACAGACAGGTATTCCAACATGAACTCTGTGAATGACGACACAGAAACCACACAAAACGGTGTTGTTAAATACACTATTTATCCCATATCAGAAGATACAGATTTGAAATCTGTCAAACTCACAACAGAGAGAATAATAAACACGACACTAAAGAACTACATTTGGAATGCTGATTTAAAACCATCACTTAAAGAAGATGAAAACAAACTATTCGGAGAATACGAATATGGAGATGCCGTTGATGACGAATGGGCAACTGTACTAGCGTTGTTGCAATTAAGTAAAGAGTGTGTAGATGTTGTGATTCACGTAGTGGATCAAGATGGTCAGTTTTTATTAATAGAAGCAGCAGAGTATTTACCAGAATGGATGGACCCTGACGGGATGCAGAATAGAGTTTTTATTAGAAGTGGAGGATTGCAATGTATTCCTCCAGTACCAGAACATCCTTCACAAGTACTTCCTCTTTCAAAGTGTTCTGGTCATAAGTCTGTTGATGATTGCCCGCCATTATTATTATCTGATGCGTTGAGTATATTGTCAACTAGTTCTAAGTCAGATTTCGAAGCTGATTTAGATATTACAAAAACAATCCTCAGTCGTCTTCCTGTTCTAAGTGACGACGTTCTACTTCAAAAGACAAAACTGACACTTCCAACTCCAATTGCCGCATCTCTTTCTGAAAATCCACAACTAATCAGTAAGATAGCCAGTTCTGTAGATTCGTCATCATCTTCTCATTTAACTTTATTTAATCCATCAAAGGTTGGTCGTAGTACCTCAATGGTAACCGCTAGTCGATACATATTTGCGAAACTATCTCTGGAGGTTGATAAATTACAACGATCCAACCCCACGAATGATAAAAACCAAACTGACAGTGAAAAGCGAGACCTCTACTTAGCTTCGTTAATCTCAAATTCCTTCGAGAATGTGTTTCTTAAAGACCAGAAAACTCTCTCTGAAGCACAGAAAGCTGCGCAAAAGAAAACAACAATTGAAAAAGCAACTCAGCCAACAACAACACATCCTAAATGCGGAGTGTTCTCAGAGGGTCTTCAGCATGCGCGAGAAATAAACGATAAGAATAAATCAAAGATAGCTGCGAAAAATAACAAACTACCGGGATTCACAACATACCTTCAACGGTTAGAAAAGATGGGCTACTTTGGAGATGAAATAAAAGGCAGCAAACTATATAATGAGAAGTTGGAAGCAGCGAAGAAAAACTTTGGAATAGGTGCGAATGAAAATAATGAAATCAGTTCTGAAGGATGTTCTAAACAAGATGATAATTGTGTTGTAAATAAAACATCGAAGTATCCCTGGGATCTACCAACTGAATCTACGGACGGTAATAAACTAAACTTTGCTACCAGAGTATTACATTCTATTGAGTTATGGAAACAACATAATGAATGTTCTGGTAACCTTCCGTTGAGTATCGAATTTAAAACAAACCCTTCAGACTCAACTGATTGGTTAACAGTTACTCCCCAATCAGTCGATGCTTTGCTTTCTCATAAATTCGATCCAAATCTTTCTCAAAATCTCGAAGATGATGAAAAGAAAAAAACAGACGCAGCTGCCTACGAATCAGCTCAACAACGACTAAAGGAAACAGTCGAAAAGATGGATTCATTCATGAAATCAGAAAGTGACTACAAAGGTGTAGAGACCACAGACAGTAAGATCGTAGAAGAAAAAGAATCCCCAGCTAACACTAAGAACGACGGGGAATACCAGTTTAATCGAAAAGAATACGAGAAAAGACGTAAAGAACTATTAGGTATTATTGACTTGGAATCAGATGATGAAGAACCACAGAAACCAACTTCAAAAGATCCCCTCGATTGTGATTCCAATAACAGTGAGGACTCAGATGATGATATCGACCCTGAAGAACTCTCTAGATACATAAATGAGTTATCATCAGAGTTGAGATCTCATTCATCTCTCAGCAGGACATCAGACGATAATCAAATTGATAACGCTCTCAATTCAATTACTGAAAGTATTAAAGCTCAAGGTGGTGGAACAGGACCTGCTCTTAATATTCTAAATCAATTAGGTCTTTGAGATCCTTTGACCGGTGTTGCTCGTTTTCTTCAAACGAACAACCATTTCTGGCAACCGCCATCAAACATTACCTACTTACCTAACATTACCAACCTGTATTTATCTATTTATTATCAATTTTTAGCGTTCTAATGAAAATCCAATGCGTGTTTCGCAAATTTCTTTTGTGAAAACCGTTCCTATTTTTTACTTACGTTTTTTCACACTCGTCTCAAACAGGGTGTAATAATAAAATTTATTTTTGTGTGGGGTGTGTACTTTATTATTTATTCTTTCAAGGGGGAGGTGTTCACAAAATGACATACCTCAGCAAGATGTGTATTGCTACCACCAGAGGGATGTACAGCAGACAGATGCTACTACCTCGTCGTTGTAATTTGAGATCTCAAATGAGATTTTGTGTTAACAATTGGAAACCCCCAGCAGAAGTGAAGAAAGCGAAGGAAAAAAGAACACCTGCTGACATTACAATGGGTGTAATTAGAACGATTTGGCCAACAAAGGGACAATGGAGATTAAAATTTCAAATTATGACGGCTTTTGGTTGTGTATTTGGTACGAAGTTATTTGGTATCGCAGTACCGTATTGGTTTAAAGGGATAATTGATTCTCTTTCTGTTGATCCGACAATTGTACTTCAGGCTTTCAATCCAATTGGAGTATCTGCGCTAGGTCTTGTAGTCTGTTACACTCTTTGTAAAGTATTACAAGCAGCAACTCAAGAAGCAAGAGGAGCTCTCTTCGCAACAGTCGTACAAGACGCAATTCGAAGGTTATCTGTTCAGACAGCTACTCATTTGCATCAGTTGAATTTAGACTTTCACATTAATCGTCAAACTGGAGCTCTCGCTAAGTCAATCGATAGAGGAACCAAAGCAGTTGACAGACTCTTAAACTTCGCTTTATTTCACATTATACCTACTGCTTTAGAATTGATTTTAGTGTCTGCTGTTTTGTACAGAGAAGCAGGTTTACCTTTTGTACTAACGGCATGCACTGCTGTAACAGCCTATACTGTCTTTACTATTATTGTGAGTACTTGGAGAATAGAAGTTAGAAAGACGATGAACAAACACGACACGGAATCGAGTGGTTTGATTATTGACGGTCTCTTAAACTATGAAACTGTGAAGTATTTTCAAAATGAAAAATATGAAGTCGATCGATACGATGAAATCCTACGAAAGTATTCAAAAGACGCAGCAAAGACAACGCAATCACTCTCTTTCTTAAACTTAGGACAGCAACTAATATTTACGTCAGCATTAGCAGTTGCAATGGGAATGTCTGTAACTCGTGTTGCTGCGGGGACGATGACGTTGGGTGATCTGATATTAGTGAATACGTTGCTTATGCAATTATCAATGCCGTTAAACTTCTTAGGAACGGTATTCAGAGAGTTACAAACAGCTGTGACTGATATGGATAATTTGTTTACTTTGTTATCAAGTAATCAACCACCACCAGAACCAGAGACGAAATTCGTTTTTAAATCGGGTGAAATTGAGTTTCGTGATGTGTTCTTCAGCTACCGCACGGATCAAGCAGTTCTCAAGGGACTTTCATTTAAGGTTCCAGCTGGTCATTCTGTTGGTGTTGTCGGACCATCAGGTTGTGGTAAATCAACAATCCACCGACTGCTATTTAAATTCCATTTCCCATCATCTGGTACCATTCTTGTTGACGGACAAGATATTACTGAAATTAGTTCTGAGTCTTTGCGTTCTCATTTCGGAGTCATTCCACAAGACACTGTTTTATTTAATGACACGATCCTTCATAATATTCGTTATGGTAAAATAGGAGCTACTGATGAAGAGTGTTATGAAGCAAGTAAGAAAGCAGGTCTTCATGAGACTGTTATGGGATTCCCAGATGGATACAGCACAAAAGTTGGTGAGAGAGGACTGAAACTCTCCGGAGGAGAAAAACAGAGAGTTTCAATCGCCCGTTGTCTACTTCGCAATGCTCCTATCTTATTAGCAGATGAAGCGACCTCAGCATTAGACACTCGTACTGAAGCACTCACAATGGATAGTTTACGTGATACTCATAATGAACAACCTTTAACTTCAATTATCATCGCTCATCGTCTATCAACAATTAGAGATTGTAATGCTGTTCTTGTTCTTAAAGAAGGATTACAACATGAATATGGTTCTCATTCAGAACTAATGGAAAAGAAAGGATTGTATTACGACATGTGGATGAGACAACAAACAGACACCGAAGAAAAAGAGAAACCAGAAAGTAAGTAAAGCGTCTTAAATAAATAAGACAGCAACTTCTTTAACACAAATGGTACGCATATTTCCATTTCAGATACGACTGAGATGGATTGTAAAATGAAAGCGGACATCAATTCCGAAAGAGAGGGGTTAAAAGATATAAAAAATCTTCTGGAGACACTTCGTGCTTAACGTACATTCTGCTTCCGATTTTCTATTAGTTATTTACGTAAGAAAACATCATTCCTGTGCATTATTCGTGTTGCTTATTCAGACAACACTATTCGTTGCTTTTGGTATTTCGAAGGCGCAGTAGAGTGTACTGGGGAAAGAAAAAAAAAAAAAAAAAAAAATTAATAAAAAAGGAGAGTTTTGCTTTTTTTATTGCAATCTTCTCTACTGAAATTACTGTCCTCGTCTCCCTTGCGGTTATAACGTTTTTTTTTCCTTTTTTTTTTTTTCACCCCCCGTCTCATAGGTCGTCATGTGTTGTTTTTGAAAGTACCTATATGGCCTCAATTATCATATTAGAATTCCTTTAATGAGACACTTTCGGTTATCCTTAACAAAAAAAAAAAATAAGAATTACATCACAATCTCACATCAGATAAAGTCACCCACATAGTATGGTGTTTGGAAGGCTCAAGGGAGTCTTTTGGGGTGAAGAACTTAAAGAAATACCTGCAAAATTACAAAGGAAACTTCCTACAGAAGGAGACTGGGAGGTAACTGACAGCGACAATGAAGCTTTGGCTAGAGACGAGGATGAGGTTAGGTTACCAGTTAGGTCGAGATCATTGAAAGGAGTGGGTGAAATGGGATTACCGTATGAAGACCCATTGTTATGTGATAGAGATGATGGACGCTTAGCAAGTCCTGTTTTTATTGGAGCATTGGATGAGATATCAAAAAGTGATGGAGATCCTAACCTTCTACGAGATCTCTGTTGGAAAGGTATCCCTTGGGAATCTCGCAGTGACTGCTGGAGTCTTTTATCAGGCTACCTCCCATCACAACCAGATAGGCGTCTTGAACATCTTCAAAATAAGAGGACAACTTACAGAAAATATAAAACACAATACTGCGCTCACAGTACAACTGGTGAAGGTAATAAAATAATGAACATGTTGAAAAAAGATATTCCTCGAACTAGTCCTTCGTATCCTATATTTGCACTCCCTGTAATTCAAAAAGCCTTAGAGAAATTATTATTTGTGTGGTCGTTGCAACATCCTGCAACAGGTTACGTCCAGGGGATGAATGATTTAGTGACTCCGTTTTTCGTGGCATTTTTGGCGCCGCATCTTCCGGAAAGAGTTTTGTTGTCGGGAGATGTCTCAAGCCCAAGTCTCATAGAAAAACTAAATGAAATAATTAATGATGTAGAAGCTGATTGCTACTGGTGTTTTCACGCGTTACTACACAGCATACAAAACCATTATACGGAGGGACAAACAGGTATGTATTTTAGTTTTTGTATACAAACCCATTGTGCGATAGAAAAGAGAATTGTGAGCGTAACTAACCTATTCCTTTATTAGGATTTCGTTCCGGTTGTGCGCACTAAAAGTAAAAAAAAATGAAGTTTGCCGATTCTTTTTTTTTTTTTTTTTCAACAACAAAAAACCCAACAACAGGTATTCAAGAAAAACTTGGCGTACTGGACGAGCTCTTAAAAAAAGCCGAACCCAGATTGTATGCACATTTTCAAGTAGAAGAAGTAACAATGATGCAATTCGCTTACAAGTGGGTTAATTGCTTACTGCTAAGAGAATTACCATTCCCAGCTTCACTCCGATTGTGGGATGCTTATCTCAGTGAGATAGATGATTACGCGAACACTCATATTTATGTTTGTCTTGCTTTGATTTCAAAATACTCTTCGACTCTTATGAAGTTAGAATTTTCTGAATTGCTACCATTTCTACTGTCACCTCCAACAAAAGAATTTACAGAAGAAGACGTTGGAGAACTTTTATCACAAGCGTATCTTTATCAGCAACTATACCCAGATGCTTTTAAGACATAGTTCGTATATCATCTGTGGTGTATTGTAATATTTAATATCTCGCACATCGAAATTATCCGACAAGTTTCGTTGAATTTCGTAAATTATAAGTAATAGTTGCCTTTGTATTTGTGTTTCGCTCTACTTATTTATTACTTACGGATTTGTTCTTTTAATAGACTTTGCTGCGTTTACTAATTTTTTAAATAGACCTATTTTTGAATTCGTCTAAAGTGTCGTTTTCAATGTTTTTTTTTTGTCTATTTTTGGTTTAGTAATCCATGATGTTATTTTTTTAATATATATACCTGCGAACTAATTGTTTGAAAAAATTGTGATAAAACGTAACTTAGCTTTGTTCCTCTAGTGGGAGTCTTGTACCACAAAAAAAATAAAATAAAATAAAATAAAATTGCCCACCATCGATAGTCCTCAATGACTCTTAAGTAAATTAAATAATAAAAATCTTCATCCTATCAATTTGCTAACTTCTTAAGTGATAGTGAGTTCTGTTGAATAAGAAGACATAAACACATCAACGTATTTTGTTCAATATCTCTTTTGATGCATTATTTTTACTTCTTTCGATGAATCGCTTTTTTTTTTTTTTTTTTTTTTTTTTGTACGTCGTTAGGTACTTTGTCCGCTTTGTTTCTTATACCAACTGACGCTTGCCGATGTTGGTTTTCTTTGTTTCTAAGCAAAAGAGAAAATGGATAAAAGTTTCGTTTTTTTTTTATTTTTATTTTATTTTTTATTCTTCCAAAAAGCACGAATCACCTCGTGAATGACAAGTTCAGATTTCCAGCATCGGTTATCTTTTACACTCATAAATCCGAACAATACAAAAGATTATTTAATGTGTGTCCATGTCTTTAATTCGTATCACATGCTGTGGAGATATCATCGAATTGATTGACAGTTTTCATATTTATATCTTCGAATAGTTAAAACAAATGCCGTCATCGGGAGTACAATCCTTAGTAAAGTATGATAACGCTGTCTTACTTGCTGAGATTCGTGAAGTAAAGAAGAAGGGAGGTGGTACAGTCAGAGGTAGACTACCACCAGTCGATAAATTAACATCTCAAACGGAAGATATTTTAAACACAATTATACCTCCTCAAGAATGGGAAGAAGGTAATCAAGTTTGGGTTCAATACGTTAGCAGCACACCTGCTACTCGTTTAGATGTAATTAACCTTCAAGAACAGTTAGATAGTCAACTTGAACGAAGACAAGCTCGTGAGACAGGAATCTGTACAACACGAGAACTTCTTTACTCACAATGTTTTGATGAACTTATTAGACAAGTTACTGTTTCTTGTGCTGAGAGAGGACTTCTACTCCTCAGAGTTAGAGATGAAGCTAGAATGACAATCAGAGCTTACAAAATACTTTACGAAAGTAGTATCGCTTTTGGTATGAGAAAAGCTCTACAAGCAGAACAAGGAAAAGCTGACATGCAATCAAAAATAAGAGCTCAAGAACGACAAATCGATGAGTTAGAACGCGCCAATGCAGAACTACAAGCAAAGTGCGAAGCCATTCACCAACAAGAAGTAGAACAGAGAAAGGAAGCAGAAAGAAAACATCAGGAAGATGTTACATATCTGCGAAAGGCGAATCACCAACTGACGACACAGCTACAGACATTTCTAGGAGCACAGGGTGGGAAGAAATAATTTGAAGTCTTTTAAAAAGCACAAAAGACATTCGACTGCTACTGAACTTGTTAATAAAATAAGTTTAGTAATCTCGCGTAGGAAACAAAATGTTTACTACCCATCAATAGCTTCTGCTGTTTGATTACTAAAATTGTCCCTCAAAGACAATATAGCTTTTGTAGTCAGCTCGAAAGAGCTGTCAATCTGAAATAAAATAATAGTTTCGTATGAGTTTTGTTATAAGGCTCCTGCCTTGTTGTTAATATGTCTGTTGAAAAAATGGTAAACTGTGATTGTTTGTGGTGAATATTTTTACTTATCAGGTGTTTTACAATAATGTCAGAAAGGAATCAACAGATAGAAACCGATGGGCTTGCTGTTTTATTATTATTATCTATTTGAGTGTTTACTTTATTTTATTTATGATGTGCCTCAGGAAGGGGTGTGGGTTGTCAAAATGACCGACACTCGCGTTGCTTTCAGCGTCGCTGCCGAGTGGAGTGGTCGTAAATTTAAAATAATGCTTGAAGAGAAAGACATCAACGGTATGAAGGCTGAGAAGATAATAAAAACACTTTCTAAGTTTACGAACCTTCCAAGTGACGAATTCGATATTAGAACACAACAAGGATTAGTATTAGTACCTGGAATGAAAGGTTTTGATTTCGGTCTACGAGCGAATATGGTTCTGTTAATGTACAAGAAAACTCCTCCTCCTGCAGCACCTATTCAACCACAAGTAACAAATGCTGGTAGACTGACTCCTCCACCTCCAACTGTTGTTGCAGAAGCTACACTTCCATCACAAGTGTCTGTACCTCCGCCGAGTGTTAGTGAAATGCGATCGTTGTCAGCATCTCATGTTATTCAACCGCCGCTATCTTCACTCAGTCATGATAGAGTTCCTTCTTTAGGAATAGGAGTGCCAGTAATTAACAATTCAATAAGTGCTGCGAGTAACATTAGTGCTTCTGCTGGTCTGTTAGCAGCCGGAGGCATCTCGAGTGGAGTCGCTGGCATCTCGCAGGTGGTTTCGATGCCTCTTCCACAACCAACAACACCAATAACACAGTATTCAATACCTCAACAACCATCTCGACCACCACCACCACAACAACAACAACAACAACAACAGTCTCAGTCAGGTAGAGACTCACGTGAGATCTCTCCGATGAGATCTAATTCTAAGTCTCCTACTCCTCTCCGTCTTGGGCTAAATCAAGAGCAGGTCATACTGCAGGAACGCTTAATAGCTGAGGCACAAACTAAAGCACCAGTACCTTCCATTCATGATGTTCTTGGACAGAGTGCTCACAATATATCAGCACTTCCATCAGTTCTTCATACTCCGAAGGGGGCATCTCCGTCTCTCGAGAGCATCAGTCGTGTCGGACGAAGTGCAAGTAGACAACCTTCTACTAGCAGGCAGCCTTCTGCCAGCAGGCAACCTTCTGCGAGTCCATTACATTTAACAGGACCAGCGACCCCAGCACTACTAGAGGCGAAGATAAAGGAACTTAGGGCTGAGAATGAAGCACTGCGGGTGGAGAATAAGGCCGCCATGCAGATGCAGATTCGGCGGAGGAGTCGTTCAAGTAGTCCAGGATGGGCACACCAACACGGTGGGGAAAGCATAAGCAGAAGTATGGGAGGGGAATCAGAAATGAGAACGTTGTTGAGGAAGTGCAACGAGTTGGCAACCGCACGACACCAACTGGAAAATGATCTCGAAAGTATGAAACAAGAGTGGAGTGATGAACGAAGACAGCGAATGACAGAATGGGAAGCAGATCACTTGGAATGGACAAAAAGACAACACAACCTCGTCATGGGGTGGGAACACGATAAGAAGTTACTCCTCGGACCAACTTTATCAAAGGAAGACATCATTCGAATTCATTCAAAGTGGGAATGTATCGACCAAAAGTGGGAAGAAGAACGCACGGCACTTCAAAACAACCTCAACTACCTAACCCAACGTCGCGATGAAGAAGAGCGCAACCGACTTACAGAACAAGAAGCGTTACTACAACAGCTGACAGACAAGAGGAATGAACTTTTAGTCGGAACGAGGGGGTTAAAAACTGAACTGGCTAAGTCGCGTCATTCAACTGAAGAAAACAAGAAAAATGTTGTCGCAGCCACTAAACACCTCGACTCACTACAACAAGAGATGTGTTCTGCTGGTCTAACGGCTGAAGTAGCGAAGGGATTAATACAACAAAGTACTGAGAAGGCTATGCATTTAGAAATGGCAGCAACTCTACGAGCGGAGAACCAACAACTAACTCGTCAGCTAGAACGTGAGACTCACACAAGAAAACATCTTCACAATACTTTAGAAGATATGAAAGGATCAATAAGAGCAATTATTAGAATGAGACCACTCTTATCACATGAACAACATGGTGTTAATGATGAATATGGTGAACATGGTTATACCACTATAACTGATTCTTCTGTTGTAACTGTTTCAACTCCAACAACTGGTGTTAAAGAATATTCTTTTTATAAAGCTTTAGGACCTGAAATACAACAACAAGAAGTATTCGCAGAAGTGAGACCTCTTCTCCAATCAACACTTGATGGTTACAATGTATCAGTAATGGCTTATGGTCAGACTGGTTCTGGTAAAACTTTTACAATTATGGGAGGACAGACACCACAAACAAGAGGAGTTCTCCCGAGAACTATTCAGGAATTATTTAGACTGCTATCAACACTTGATGGTACTGCAGAGTTAAGATGTTCAATGGTAGAGTTATACCTCGATACTCCTCGTGATCTTCTTGACCCTGATCAAAAGAAATGTGAACTTCACCAACTACCCAGCGGTCTGAAAGTATCTGCATCAGAGCACACGGTAACATCAGCTAATGAAGCTCTCGGTTTACTAAAAAGAGGAGGTTCTCACAGACAAGTTCACAGTACCTTAGTTAACCCTCAGTCTTCAAGATCTCATGCTGTCTTTACTTTAGAAATGAAAATAAAGACTGGAAATGTATGTATTTTTCTATTGTACCTACTTTTTTACTTGTGTAGTAATTGTAACCGAAAAAACTAATATAAAAACAGTCGATGACTACTTCGAAGTTATCATTTGTTGACTTAGCCGGAAGTGAGAGAGTTAAGATTTCACACTCAAGAGGGGATCGTCTGAAGGAAGCTCAAACAATTAATAAATCACTTTCAGCTTTGGGTGATGTCGTTGCTGCTCTGTCGCAATCATCGAAACCAAATCAGACAACAAGACCATTCATACCTTACAGAAATTCAAAGATAACAATGATACTACAGGAAGCTCTTGGTGGTAATTCTAAGACAGTTCTATTTGCTTGTATCTGTCCTGGAGTTCCTGGCTCTTCCACAAACATTTCAGAAACAGTTTCTACTTTAGTGTTTGCTTCTCGGATTAAACATGTTAGAAATCCTTTTGTAAGAAGCATCACAAAGATTCAGGTTTGTTGTTTTTTTATTTTTTTATTTTCTACACGACTGTCTTAGTTTGATTATTGGATGAAAAATAATTACAAAAAAAAAATCAGAATCAAGCTCTCCCCGAATCAGAGCTCGATAAAGAGGCAGAACAGTTAGCACCACAAGCAAGACTCTACTAAATAACACGATGTGACATACTACTTGTGAAGTATTTACAGGCATCTCTCATGAAAATAGAGTTTCTTTTCCCCTTTTTTTTCTTTTTCACGTTTTTATACCTCCACATTTTATTATTTAAATTACCATAGCAAGACGATAGATATATTTTTGTGTGATAGAAATGAATGCTTACTCAAGAAGTAGTTCGCAACTATTTGCATACCACCCACTGTTGGTTTATTGAAAATAGTGACTCAGTCTCAGTAGTAGATGTAAGACTCTCTAAGTCTGATATAATACGACGAAGTTTGTATTTTTTACTAAATCAAACAATTAGCACTCCAGCCGTTAGTTTAATAGGAATCAACTAACTAACCTCCTCTGTATAAATTTCTGTAACTCTCTTGTTAGTAGTCTTTCCCTAGCTGCATTGCTTATTGTTGGATGAAATCTTCTTGAGAGAAATTTTATAGAAATTAAAAAATAACAAAAAAAAAAAAAAAGAAAGGTAGAACAAAACAACGGAGTTTAGATTTTATTATATAAAGCCACAGTAGATTGCGGCCTAGAAATATTTACTGAATGAAATTGTTATTTTGTGTCAGCGTTTTTTTTTAAATTGTTATTTTCTAGTTGCTCGACACACCGCTCAAATACTAACCAACATGTCGTCTGTTAACTACCCAGTCAATTACGGAGCAGGTCTTACTGCGTTGGATGCAACGAAGGCACAGGCGATGGATGCCGCCAACAGGGCTGGTGCTGCTGCTATTGATCGCGCTGAGTACGAGTCGACTGCTTACAACACGACAGCACATGCGAGAGCGATGAACATCGACAGAGAGAGACTCGCTGACGTGAGAGGAGCTCCTTCATACCCAGTGAGCTACCACTACTGCACATGAGTAATGCCGTCAATACTACTCGTTGTGATGACTGCAATGAAGATGTACTTCACACCTGATAGACCGACTTTGAACTCTAAAAAACAACGAACTCAAATATAAAGTTCAGTCTGTTGGTAGTATTGTTGTGGCCTCCCCTTCCTCACTTGTACTGTGTATTCTGTAATTATTATTCTGATGGGTTTTCTCAGTACACTTTAAAATTATTTTACAGTTTCACTGCTCACTACTCACTCACTCTCATAACAATGTCGTCTGTTAACTACCCAGTCAACTACGGAGCAGGTCTTACTGCGTTGGATGCAACGAAGGCACAGGCGATGGATGCCGCCAACAGGGCTGGTGCTGCTGCTATTGATCGTGCTGAGTACGAGTCGACTGCTTACAACACGACAGCACATGCGAGAGCGATGAACATCGACAGAGAGAGACTCGCTGACGTGAGAGGAGCCCCTTCATACCCAGTGAGCTACCACTACTGCACATGAGTGATGCCGTTTCCTTGGATGCTGCAGTCAAGCGGGAGGTTTTCATGTGAAACTCTCCATAATCTAGTTGTGCAATATGCTCGAATGAAACTTAGCAGCAGCTTATCTTCACAGAGCACACGTATCGTTGTAAGATAGTATTTACCTGTCGTCTTCCCTATTTAATGTATTGTACTACTTGTGTTCAAATAATCTTTAGGTTTTAGGCGGAGTTGATTATTATTATTTACTCGCAGTTTTACTACTCACTCACTCTCATAACAATGTCGTCTGTTAACTACCCAGTCAATTACGGAGCAGGTCTTACTGCGTTGGATGCAACGAAGGCACAGGCGATGGATGCCGCCAACAGGGCTGGTGCTGCTGCTATTGATCGCGCTGAGTACGAGTCGACTGCTTACAACACGACAGCACATGCGAGAGCGATGAACATCGACAGAGAGAGACTCGCTGACGTGAGAGGAGCTCCTTCATACCCAGTGAGCTACCACTACTGCACATGAGTGATGTACTCATCGTAATGAATGCCATAGGTCCGCTAAGACTATAGCTCGACTGTTTTAGTTATTGTATTATTCTATTATCGTTCTCTTACCTTTCAATTCCCCTCTCAACTTGTTGTTGACTTGTAACTCATGTTTAATTATTATTCTTACTGTAGTTATTTTAATTGTGTCAAACTCACACAAGATTCTAATTTCCCCCATCAGGTGTCTTCTTGAAAGGCGGGCTTCTCCAACATGGCGGAGCCTCCAATACCAGTACTGACTGCTCATAAAACAACAGCACCTCCATTTGATATCGCGTCTCGTATTAATATAGAAGATATTTATGATAACCCAGAGTTGATCGGAGATGTTATCGATGAGGACTTTGTTTCTAATCTCAAGTTGGCGAAGTTTACTCCGGAAATCGTAACAAAAACAGATCCTGATAAAGTCTGTCGAATGCTACAAGTCTTTCAACTGATGTTTGAATGCGTTGAGTCTGATCAAAATTGGTACATGGACACTCTGAAGAATGAAGCAAGTGGTCACCGTCGCGTTACAGAAGACACACAAGTCCTTCAAGCTCTTAATGATGACCTTCAGGTTCGATTACAAGAGAGAAGTGACAGGATTGCTGAACTACAAAGAGAATTAGATAAGAAAAAAGATCTGCAAAAGAACTTTGAAGTATGCAGTCAGAGAGTTTTTCAACTCCAAGCAGACCTTGAACGACACAAGTCACAAAACGAAGAATACAGAAAGTCAGTAGAACAAAAGCTTAAGAGAGCTGCAGAAGTTGAAGCTCGTACTCGTAAAGATACCCGCGAAGGTGAGCGTGATGTCCGTGCACTCCAACAGATGATTCAGCAAACTGAAGATGAACTTAGAAAATCTGATCGACTTCTTCGATCTTCAAAAGCATCAGAACAAACTTTATTATTCAGATTAGAAGAAATGGAGAATAAAGAACGAGCTCTTCGTGTGATGCTCGATGACTTGAACGACTCTAATGAGAACCTTCGCTTTCGACTCGAAGAAAAGGAAGACCAGTGTCTGTCACTTGAAAAACACGCTGTTGAAGATCTTCAAGCCATCCGCGATAAGACATCAAAGTCAGCTGTTGATAATGAACGAGTCACTCATAAACACAAACAAGAATTACAACAAATCACAGCTTCGTTAGCACTTCAAAAGGAAGAGAATTTCAATTTACAAAAGAAAGTATCCGAAACTCATCAAATAATGGACGACATGGCTGAGAAGGCTGCTTCTAAAGACACGGAGTGTAAACATCTTCGTCATCAGTTAGACAAACTTGAAAAGGTTCGTGTCAGTCAGCAATCATTTCCTCTTCCATTAACAACTCCAGACTTATCAGGTATAAAGGGAAGTTCTGAAGAGTTTTATCAACTAGCTGAGTTACTAAAACAAAGAACCAGAGACCTAGCACTCGAACAGGCTCGAAGACAAGACGACGAACGAGAAAGGAATCGACTTGATCGTGATGTTGTTGAACTTCGAAAGCAACTTGACATCTATGAGCGTTCAGGAGTTGAAGGTGCAGTCGCAGAAAAACGTGCTCGGATTGCAGAAATGCAACAATGCTTAGACGAGCGAGACAATGCTCTTATTGAAATGAGAGACAAACTAAACCAGGCAGATGAAGATCTCGATAATCTGTTGGAATTCACAGAAGCATTAAAACAACTCGCACTCGAGTGTGGACTAACAAGGGAACAGATTATGAGTTTATCAACAATGAAGGTCCCACACACAGAGAGAAAGTCAACAGAAGTTGAAGAACTACGAGAGAAACTCTACGTCAGAGACAGAGAGATTGAAATATTAGAACGAGAGAGGCTTCACTGGAAGAAACAAGTCCGACTACAAGCTCTACCTAGATTCGAACAGGCTCAGAAGATGGGAATCACACCTGAGCAATTATCAATGCTTGCTGATATTAGAGATAGAATGAGGGAATCGGATTCTACTGATATTCAAGCTCTTGTTGGTGAAGGAGAGGATTATAATCTCATAGTCGGAACTTCCCGCGCTGCTTTAGAGCGCCAGAATAAGTCTCTCTCTGATAAGGTTACCTCTCTCAGGGCTGAACTCGCCAAATTCGAGGGAAAATATGAAGTTCTTAAAGAACACTACCACAGACTACATCTCAATCAGGATAAGTTTCAACAGCAGATTAATATTTCAAAAGATCCAGCAGGAAGTATTTGGCACACGAGTGGCATGTTGACGGACAAGAAGAGTTCCTCTGCATCCGGAAACACAAGTGAAAGTGGTGATGAGAATAGTAAAGAAAAGAAGAAGAAAACATCAATTGCACCAGACAGTAGTCCAATGTTTCCTCCACTTCCACAGAATCTGATGCAGCAATTAGCAAACGCGCAGCTAAATGACGGTCGAGTTCAACAGATGTTGGGAGACTACAATAAAACAAATACTGTTTTGGGTGAACTTCGTAAGGAACTTCAACGAACAAACGACTCCCTTGAGAATGCTGAACGACGTGCTAAAGGATACCTCGAAGAGAGAGATGCATTCAGACGAACACTCGCTTACAGAGATGGGTTCAAACAAAAGACACCAACAGAATCAGATCAAATGCTACCCGCAACTAGTGAACCAGAAAAGTCTGAACCTCAAGCTGAAGGTCACAATGAACTTTGGGATACTGATCCTGAGCAGGCAGCAGCACTTTCTCCAAAAGCTGCTGCAACTGAAATTGAAGCAGCTCTTCATCAGGAGATCGCAAATAAAGAAAATGCTCTTCGTACTCTGATGGTCGCATACGATAAGAAGGAATCTGATATCGTTGAAGGTGAGAAGATAAAGAATGAAGCAATAGATCGAATGGCTGATATGAAAGACAAGTTTGAGAATGAACAGTTTGAAGGAGTTCGTTTAAAAGCTGACTTAGAATATCTGAGAGAATGCCTATCCGATACAGAATCACTACTACAAGAAGAAAGAACTAAACTTGAAGAGCATCAGGAATACATTGCAGGCTTACAAGGGAAATCTGATGACCCCACACTCAGAGAAGCCGGCACTGAAGTAATGAGAAAGGTAACTGCTCTTCGTGTAAACGAAATCAGACTAATAAAACGTTACAAAATGTCAATGGCTGAGTCTGACACTTCTCGTGAACGACTCCGAGAGAGTGAAAAATCCCTCATAGCACTTCAAAAGGAAACAGGCGAACAGATTGCTTCCTTATTAGGACAACTAAAGGAATCAGAAGGCGTCCAGAAAGTACTCCACGACCGATTAGAGTTTACTGAGAAGACTCGGAACTTTGAATCTTTAAGAATTCAGTTGGGAACTGCTAAACAGGAACTTCAAACTTATCTTTCAATTGAGAGGGATGACAATAATGCGAAGCATCAATACGCGGAGCTAAAAAAAGAGGCCGAGGCCTTGAAACGTGATATCGGGGAAATCACAATTGAGCGAACCAGCGTCAAGGAAGAACTGCAACGAACAAAAAGACTCCTTGAGCAAGGAGCAACAGATGGAAATAGTTTAAGAGAAAGAGAAAAGATTGTAGAACTCGATATGGAGGTCAAGACTGCCAACCAAAAAGTTGACTTGAACAGGAATCGAGCTCAAGCGGCTGTTCGAGAAGCTGGTGTTTTAGAAAGTGAGAAATTAGAGATGTCGGGGGAGATTGTATCCCTTCGACAGAAGCAAGCCAAGCTACTGAGTGAACTACGAGAAGCACAAGAATCTCTTCAGGACAGTGTCGCCTTGTCAGAAATGCAACAGCTTCAATCAAAAATAAACGATCTCGAAACAGTTAAAAACAAAGCCGAAGCCAGATCAATTCGCGCAATTGAAACCAGCCAAGCAACAGTAGAATACAGCCTCACAATAGAACAAGTTCACAATCAATATAAAGAAGAACTTGAAACACTACGTCGTGTTATTGCTGGACTCGAACCTGCGAATGACGAGGGATACGTTCTTGGTGAAATGCAGTATCGCACATTTCAACAACAAATTCAAAATATTGCTTTAAAGAAAGAGAAAGAACAAGCCGAACTCTCTCTAGTTTCTAAGAAGGCTCGCACACAAGCTATTCATGTGCAGAACACTCAACTTCTAAACGAACTTGCGAAGGTTTACGATGAATACATTCAAAAGAGTCATGAGCTCCACCAATCAAACGTGACTCTAAAAGGAGAACTAGACGGCAGGCTATCCCCTGAAGATTCTTCTAAACTTAATAAACAATTAGAAACAGAACGTCGTAACGTTGAAGACTCAAACAAGTCTCTTAGGGATGCGAAAAAAAAAATCAGCGAGTTGGAATTCCGCGAAGACGAATCACAAAAGATTCAAGACGCTATTCGATTACTGGATACGAGAGATATGTCAAAAATAGAAATTGAATACAAGAAAACTGTTCAAGACTTATCAGCGACGAAATTGCAATCTCTGAAAACGGAATGGCAGGGAAGAGAACTATCAGAGGAAGTAGTCATGTTGAGAAAACTAAAAACAGCTTCTCAAGAACAAATGGAATTCCTTCAAAAAGAAACCGTCGAACTACAACAACAACGAGATGCTTCTAATAACGAGTTCACTCGTAAAGTTGAAGAACTTTATCAAAAGTTAAAAGAGTCTAAAGTTAGAGAAGCAGCAACTATGAAACAAAGCATCCGAGACAGAGAATCAAACAATAGTTCCATAATGGCACCACAAGTTAAAGATAATGAAGAACACATATCTATTCTTAATAATAAAATAAAAGAAATGAGATCTTCTGAAACAGCTCAAAACAACAACAATTCAGAATTGAGGAATAAAGTTGGGAAACTGACAGCTGACATTCACAATTTAAAGTCTGATTTAGAAAAGAGAAATGTCATCAACGCTGCGCTACAAAAGGAAGTAATGGATGAGCGTTTGAAGTCTCGGCAGACGGTTGACAGAATACGTGAAGTTGAAACTTCTCGCGGAGAAGCACTACAAGAAGTTGCCAGACGTAACACAGCTACCTTACAGGAGCTTCTTCGCAAGAAAGACGACGCCTTGAAACGCGTCACTGATCAACTTAACAACGATCGCCAAGTCTACGCTGCTGAAAAGCAAATTTCAAATATAAAAATATCCGACCTTCACAAACAGCTTCACAAAGAAAACAGCGACACCATTCGGAAATTTAGCGACAGACTGAATAGTATTTCTTCAGCACCACCAATGAGAGCAGAAGATAATGAACCTGTTCCTGGATCCTTAATTGATATTAAAATGGCACAAATGACTGCTGAGTTATCTCGCCAACAGGGAAAACTCGACTTAGCAGAAGCAGAGATAAGAAAACTCACCCGAGAGCTAAGTGAACGAGACCTGGCTGATAAAACAAAAGAACAGGTTGTGATCACATCCCCTGAGAAACAAATAGGAGCGCAGTGGAGTGTTGATGAAGTACAAAAACTTCAGCAGCAAATCCAAACATTGACGGAACAATTACAAAAGGAACGCGACATGCACCGCGAGAAGGAACTTGAACAGTCTGCTATTGACGAAGCAGAAAAGTATCAAAAAGTAAATCAATCTGATCAAATACAACAAACTGAATTATTTCAAGCAACTATTGTGAAAGCAAAGAAGAAAGGTGTTCGCGTGTTATGTACTCGTGAAATAACATTTCGCAGTGGTAAGAAACTTCAAGTTGGTGACGCTGGTGTCATATCTCGAGAGGTGTCAGATGAAGACTCGTCTAAAATGGAAATAATTTGGGATAACGGAATTGTATTCGATGCCACTGATGCCGACATTGAAGTAGCACCACAACCAGCTTTCACCGTTCATAGTGAGACACCAATTGATACAATTAATTTAATTATACTTGAGAGAGAAACTCTTATCCGACAACAAGCTCTTCAGATTGACGACTTCGAACGCCAACTTCTAAAGTGTTCCAGAGATCGTTCAGAAGCCGTTGACTCCGAACGCCTCGCTCACAAGAAAAGACGGGAAGCTGAAGAGATCAACGAACGCCTCCAACTAGAACTTGGCGACAAGGCATCTGCGGCTCTGCAATCTCAAATAACAAAATTGGAAGGCCATGTTCGAAATTTAGAAGCCGACAAAAAAAGTCTTGAAGGCGAGGTTCGAACTACACATGAAGCACTAAAGTCAACAAAATCAGAGCTGGCAATTCGCTACAAAATAGAATCCCAAAACAGCAGACGTGACAAAGTAGATGAAGAGCTACGCACACGTTTTGAAGAAGTTCAAAAAGAGTCAGACAAGAACATTCAATCTCTGCAGTACCGCATCAAAGCAATTAAATCAGACTTTGAAGGAGTTCTCTCTCGTGAAGAAACTCTTCTGAAGGAAGTTGAAAATGAGAAAAAGCGAACTGCAGCCTTAGAGTCCTCCCTCTCAGTTGCTGAAAAACTAAACGAATCGACGCAAAAACAATCAAAAGAAGCATGGGTTGGTGCCAACAGTAGTTTTGAAGCAAAGGGTTTTGAGCAACAAGCATCTATTCCTACTTTGAATGAGGAGTTATTAAAGAGAGAGAATGATAAATTGAATAGGACAGTCGATGAGCTTGAAATACAAAACCGAGTTCACCGACTGAAAGAGAAGAGCAACCTGTCAAGACCACAACAACAACAAACTTCACCTTTAAGAACTTCTTTAGATAATAAATCTGAATTATATGAACTTAGACAAGAACGAGCTGAGTGGACAGCAATCAAATCAGCTCTTATCCACAAACTACGAGAAGCACAGGAAGACACGGAAAAAAGAGAGCGTTCAATCAAACGACAGCTCGACAACTGCCGCTTTGCAACTGAAAGAAGGATTTCTGATATTAAAAAGGAAGCAGAAATAGCAATGGCAGACACGGAAACATCAAATGGAAGAGTCGAATCACTCAAAAGAGAATTAGAAAATGTGAGATCAGAACTACTGCAGTCGACGAATGCTGTTGGGAATTTGCAAACTGATTTGACGAAGGCTGAAAGTTTGTTGCAGTCTCTCAGACAAAAACAGTCTGCGACTTCGTCTGAAGCTCCACAGCGACGAGTAGTTCAGAGGACTAAGAAACCTCCAAGAGAAGCACTTTGTCATATCGGAGTGAATACGATGCCTGTGCCATTAACTTCATCATCACCACAAGATGATGCACCAGACAAGGAACTAATGTCTTACAGAGGAATCTCACCCAAGAAAAGAACTACCGCAACCATACCAAAACCAGGTTCTAGCAACGAGGTAATGAAGTATTGGGAAGAGAATAAAAAGTTGAAAAGGATTATAAATAACCTGAAGCAAACCCAGAGACAAAAAAGTACCATGATCCCCTTAGCAGAACACGACAAGGTTAAAGGTGAACTTATAAAGGTTCAAGAGGAACTTCGCTTTACAAGAGAAAAACTTGCTGTGAAACAAGAAGAACTCCACCAGAGAGCTGTAGACATGCATACTTTTGAGAAAGTAAATTCATTTAAGAATGAAATAATGAGACTTGAAGATGAAAACATGCGTCTAAAGAGAAGCATCGAAATTGAAAGTGAAATTGAGATAAGAAACCTGCAGCATGCGTTGCGAAGAAAAGATGAGCAAATCCAACAAATGGAAGCCTTGTACACAAAGAATGATGAAATAAGGATAGATGTCCAATTAACAGAACACGTACCATCAGTACCTCACTCAGTTATAAATCAATTGATAATTGATAACCCAACCATCACTGACAGATTAGAATCATTAAGACAGATGTTCAAATCAACAGAAGACCGACTGTTGGAATCAACAAATGAAATCCTTCAACTTCGATTCGCAAAAGAAGCCGCTATCGCACAGCAACAACGAGCAGAACGTCATCTCAAAGACTTACAGTCTATAGTCCCAACTAACATGGAGAGTACTGGTGCTGCAATTATGGGAAATTTAAAGCTCAGTAAAGACAGGCAGATTCATGACTTTCAGCAAGTCATCGCTGGAATGAAGACTGTTATTGAACGATTAAAAACTGACAAAGAAACCCTCGAGAGAAACGGAATCAGCAACATGAAATATGTTGAGATCATGAAGGAAAATAAAAATCTAAAAGCAAAGTTGTCGGCGACTAAAACAGCTGAAAAGGAAGTAAAACAACAACAAGAAACACATCAACCTCAGAGTACGACGGAATCAACTTTACTAAAGAAGAAGTTAAAAAGAGAACAAGAGATCTCATCAAAACTACGAGATGATCTTTCTTTATTAACAGCTGCATTTCAAGAAGAACAAACTAAAAGATTACAACCGTCAGAGTCAACTCAAGCAATGCAACGTCTCGAAGAAGCAAACAATCAAATGGCTGAAGATGCTCTCCTCGGTGAGAAACTACGAAGTGAAGTTACAATTCTAAGAAATGACATCGAAGGGTGGCGTCAAAGATGTGAATCTGCTCAGCTTGAGAATCAAATTCTAACAAAACGGAACACAAAATTAGAAGCTGACCTCTCACTGTTTGATGTTGAGTTCCTTGAGGAAGTTGCGAATCTTCAAAAACAAAATGCGGATCTTCAAAAAGTAAATAAACAACTCGAAGAGAAACTTGTCGTTCAATCTGTTTTTGATCCTCTTTCTGAAGAACCATCTCGAGGACTTGCTGGTATTAGAAAACGACAATCAACACTTCGAGACAGCATCGATTCAACTTCCAGTTCGATAAACGACAGTAGGATAGCTGCAGCAATACGAAGCTTACAACAGCCAGTATCGACGTCATTAGACACTGATGGTGTTCCTGCAACTTCTTCTGCTTCAACTTCACTCGACTTGTCTAACTACACCAGATCTAGATTAACAGGTGGTAGGTACTCAAGTTGAAAACATAGTTACCTTTTTTTGACCATCTTTTTAAGAATATAGTAATCTATTACGGCTTGCCCTCAATTTTTTTTTTCTTTTTTTCTCGGCGCCCTTTGGTGCCTTTTTTGTTAAAAAAAACAACAAGTCCAATAGATATGGGTATTTTTTTTTTTCATTCACCAACCATTCCTCACTCTCACCCTCTGATAGATAGTGTGTAGAGATTATTGCCTTCACCAATGTGGTGGAGGTCAATAGCAGTTTCAGGGAGTAGACTTTTTTATCTCACATCAAACAAATTGGTTTTAGTTTGTGACTGACGGGAAGAGGTCTTTTATATTTATAAAAAAAAAAAAAAAAAAAGAAAAATAGTTCTGAAATAGAGTTGAGTATATCCTTTAGATTTTCTGTTAGTTATGTGCCTCGTTGGTTGAATTTAGAGGGTTGTGAACAACTAACGTCATCATTTTTATGTATTTCTTATCAGTAATCAGCAACCCAAAGAAATGTTAGTTATAAATAAAAGTTGACCCTCCGTTGTTAATCATTTTTTTTTCATTTCACCTTCAGGTAACTTTGACACCGCTAACCACACAAAAAGATGTTCAGCCGAACTGCTTTTCGCTTCTGCGCTGCAGCAAAAGAAAATGTTTTGATTCTGTGCACTGGAAACAGCTGCAGAAGTCACATGGCTGAAGGAATAATTAATAAGTTCGCAGGAGAGAAGTATCAAGCAGTATCAGCAGGAACAAAGCCAACAGGATACGTTCATCCTTTAGCAATTAAGGCTTTGAATGAGATTGGTGCGGATATTTCACACAACACATCAAAGCACACAGATGATGTAAAGTTAGAAGACGGATATGATATTGCTATTACTGTTTGTGACAATGCTTTAAGAGATAAACCAGAATGGTTGAAAGACTCTATTCACATCGGTTTTGAAGATCCAGCTGATGCCAAAGGAAGTGAAGAAGAACAACTCGAAGTCTTTCGTAACATCAGAGATGAGATTCAACAAAAGATCGTCAGCTATCTAACTCTCAGACAACAGCGTAGATCAGCTCACACGTCAGCAGATGCGGATTACGATCCAACATTCGATTCTGTGAAGGATTATTACGGAAAGGTATTGTCCACTAACAAGGACTTAAAAACAACTGCGTGCACAGCATTTGACAGACCTCACCCGATTATTATCGATGCTATTAAAAAGATTCCTGATGCCGTCACAGAGAAGTTTTACGGATGTGGAACACCTCTACCTCTTGGTATTAAAGACCTTACTATCTTAGACCTTGGATCTGGTAGTGGAAGAGATGCGTACGTTGCATCTCAACTTGTTGGTGAGAACGGAAAGGTAATTGGAATTGATATGACTGACGAACAATTAGAAGTAGCTCGTGCTTCAGCTGAACCATTCACCAAGTCATTAGGATACAAGTCTTGTAACATGGAATTCCGTAGTGGGTACATTGAATACCTTGACAGAGCTGGTATCGAATCAGAGACTGTTGACTTAGTTATTAGTAACTGCGTTCAGAACCTTTCACCTGACAAACCAAGAGTAATCAGTGAAGCATTTAGAGTACTAAAACAAGGAGGAGAGTTTCACTTCTCTGATGTCTACAGTGACAGACGTCTACCTGAGAAGGTAACTTCTAATGAAGTTCTTTGGGGTGAATGTATTGCTGGAGCTATGTACACTGAGGACTTCATTCGTGAGGCTCAGAAGGCAGGTTTTGATGATCCTCGTGTGTTAGCTGCTACAGAGATAATAGTTCAAGACCCAGAGCTTAAGGAGATCTGTGGAGAAGCCAAGTTCTACTCGATTACCTACAGATTGTTTAAGCTCCCAGAGATGCTTGAAACCAAGTGTGAAGACTACGGTCAGTTCGCAACTTACAAGGGAACTATTCCTGGGCATCCAAACAGTTTTACTCTTGATGACCATCACAAGTTAGAAACTAACAAACCATTTCTAGTCTGCGGTAACACCGCTGCAATGTTAGGTGAGAATGGCGTCAGTTGGTTGTCACCACATTTTGACATCCACGGTGACCGTAGTGCTCACTTTGGTTTGTTTGATTGTGGACCATCACCAGTCACGACACCAGCTGCATCCGCCCCTGCGGGAGGTGCCTGCTGCTAAGTTGGTATTCCTTTCGTGACGTTTATCTGCATCACATGTATGACTAGTAGTCTGCTGTTGCAATTCGGGGGTACTGCTGGAATGTATCTGTGTCTTTTTTTATTCTTTCAAGAAAAAATCCCTCAACACAACCTGTTTGTTATCTACTTTCAGAACACACAGCTGCTGTGAATCGTTAAGATTTACGAGTTTTGTTTGTATTTGATAATAGTTTCATTATGGGCACTTGGAGGCAGAAAATGTACCGCAAGACTGTGCTGGTTTAGATTTCCCCCGAAATTACTCAAGTGAAAGGTGCTCGTCGTCCTAGTTCTTGGTCGAATTTTGTATCGATGAAATTCAGCTATGAACTAATGTTGACAAAAAAAATAAATATTCTCTCTAAATGAAAACCCACCCAGAGGAAGTCACAAGTGTTTCAGTGTGTTTCATGGTACAAAAAAAGGAATGAAAAAAAAAAAAAAAAAAAAAAAAGTGTCACGTGTAAACCTTGTAAACTTCCTCTGGGGCTATATAGGTCTGGTGGTTGGGAGGAAGCCAGATCCGTCTTTCTTGTTTTTTTTCTTTTTTTCTTCCAACTAATTTTGTCATTGATGGTCCCCATTTTATTAGGGGATTTCTTCTGTGTGGATCAGCACTGCCTGCCTGCTCCGAGTAACGAGAAAAGTAATTCAAAAAGTAGGTATTCTGAATCCGGCAAAATCACTACGTCGCTTTATGTGTTTTTAGCGAGAAACAAGAAATATACGTATTCCGTGTGTAGTGTTGCTTACTTTATTGCTGAAATAATTTAAAAAAAAAAAAAATATTAACATAAAAAAAAATGCTGTTTCTGAATGGCATTTTGCACGACGCTTTTAAAAATAAGCGTTGGAGAACTCAATTGTTTGTTTCTTTTTTTGTCCCCTTCCTTTGAGCTTGATAACGGTATCAATTTCCCCTCTCGTTTTCCTAGTTCTGATTGCCAGCAACTTGCGTTCTGGCATTTCATTAAGGGAATTTGCAATACAGTTTTATTTTTATTTTTATTTTTTTCAACAAAAAAAAAAAAAAAAAAGAAAAGGGAAGGCACCCTCCTTAAAGTAAAAGCATTTAAATGGTTGTTATGTTTCTTTTTGGTTTATATTTTGTGCTCCGATCCAACAAAGCTCTACCAATACAACTGGTAAAGCAGTACTTCTTAATACTGTTAGCATTTTGAATCCCCCGTGTGCAACTACTGACTACTTATTTAGTGTTAGGGAATCAGTTCTATTGGCTTCCTGCAGAAAGCAGAGTTATTTCTCTTTAGTAGTTTTTGTGGGGATAGATCAGTGCTTGTCCTGATTTTGTGTTGAAAAAAAGAGATTTATCTTTCACCGTGTGACTACCCGTGTATGACTACAGTTTAGTATTTATTCGTTTCTGGTGGTTAGACTGCATATGGGAAGATGTCTCCCCGTCATAGTCAGGCCTTAGGAAGGAGATATTACAGTTTTTTTTTTTTTTTTTTTAAAGCTTTTGTGTTTTTGTGTTGTTGTTTTTTTTTTATTTATTTTTATTATTTGTTTTTTTGTCATGCTGCCTCATACTACTACTTGAGGTGGGACACTACGGAGAGTGATGGTGCCTTCTTCTTTGCTCCCCCCTCTTCTCCCTATCGTCGCCCTTCACAAGAAAGACCTTTTTTAGGACGATACGTTCCTTCCTTCCCCGGCATCCCTCAGACTTTAAAGCTGAAACTTATAAGGGGAATAACGAATATCAAAAAGCTACAGCGTTAGTTCCCACTTTTTTTTTTTCCCCCTCATTTCTCAGGTGATACCTTCGGAGGGGAATATTTTCTTATAAAAGTTTTTCCAGATCGTTTCTCCTCTCCCAACCACTTTGAAAAAGAAGAACTTTTATCCACGCAAATGCACAGCAAAAAAAAAAAAAAAAAAAAAACTAGTTGAAACATTTCTTATTACTTTAAGTATTCTGTAATCGGTAATGATGCAGTAAGAGATGCGAACCCGTGTCGGTATTATTATTTACAATATTATTATTTACAGTACTCTACAAAATGTTTAAACTTCTTCGTTGAGGACCACCTCATTAGTTGGTTTGTTCAGTCAGACTTGATGTCCTACGATTTGTTTATTTATTTAATTAACTTAGTTTCCCTCTTTTTTTCTTCTTTCCCCTGTTTGTTTTTTCTTCTTCCTTTACTCTGCTTATAATAATGATTGAGCTGAATTTGATAGGAGCCGATAGTAGTTGAAATTCCTGTCACTATTGTCGTCTCACCGTCACTGATACTTTTTCACAGGCCTTGCGGCCAAGCTGCCACCACAACATGAATCAGTCTTCCGGGTGGTTCGCCGGTGTGGAGGCTCGGAATTATTTGGTAGAGAAGAATGTGATGGGCGTTATTGAAGAAGGATTAGCTGTATTGTTGCAAGAAAGACCAAAGGATCCAGTTGCGAAGTTAGCAGAAGTCCTACGGGATAGAAATCCCACAAGAAAGACTACTGACATCATTGTTGATGGTGTTCCCCTTCGAAGTATCTGTCCTTCGATTGTTCTTCGAAATACACCTCTTCAAACTGTTCCGAATTGGAGGAGGAGTGGTCAGATGAATATCTGGGCAATGTCAAGTGTTGGATTTGATGGTTGGAAGCGAGTCATTGATTACATTAAAACAACTCAAAAGGGAATAACAAAAATTATAACTATTGAAACAAACTCTGAACAAGTTACTTACATTCGAGGTACTCCTCACATAGTAACCAATCCTGAGGATATTTCGAAGCTATCATCACCCAACGTATCAACATTACAGCATGTCGTTAGAGAAGCAGCACGTAGTCGAGATAGCCGTAAAATAGATTTTGACGTATTGAAAATCGGAATGCCGCAGACATTTATGTCACCAGACACTTCGAAGTACACTCAAATACAAGACATGATATTCAAATATAGAAAAGGAATTATTGAAGAAGAGAACACAGCTATTATTATTCATTCAATTACTGGTAAAGATGACGCCTCTATTGGTTTGATGATCGTCTCGTCAGTTGTGCATGCGATTCAAAAAGTTCGAACCCAAAGTAGAAAGAAGGCTGAGTGGAAGGAAAAGCTTCGGGACAGAGTTGTGAAAAAACGCGAAGCCGCGGCCCTCGTCGCAATGAAGTATCAATTACTTATCACAAAGGACAAGGAACAAGTTGAATTAGCTGAAAAGGAAGCGAAGTCAAAAGTAATCGAAGAAACACAATCAGAATATGAAGAAAGATTACAAAGCGCTCAAACAATTTCCGACCACCGAACTGCTCAGTGGCTTCGATACAATGAGTTGATTCGCAGCACAGCCTCCACCAAAATATCTTCTGCTTTTAGAGGTTACTCTGGTCGAAAGTTAGCAGCAACTAAAAAGAAAAATCCACAACTTCTTGATGCTCCACGAAGGGTAGACAGTGGTCTGTACGCTACTGTTAGGGGTGTTCAAAGTAAAGATCAACAAACAACTAATTATTCGATTATAAAACACACAATCGAATCACTATTATCAATATACGGGAGTTGGGAATTATTAACAAGCAGACAACAACCTCGCAACAGGTTAGTAGTTGAACGTGAGATGATTGTAGTAAATGATGGAGAGATTGAAAATCCTGAATGTGATATTTTTAAAGTAACAACATACCATGATACTGATGATGAACGAAATGATGATTTTGCTATTCCAATGTCTTCATTCATAAACGTTGTGAGAAGTTGTTCTCATCTTCGTTCATACATATCTGACTCACAATCAATGTCTATGCGATTTGGTACTGTGGGCGCTGTTCAAGCTCGGATACTCAAGGCATTCGATTTTATGTCAGTCGGAATTGCCTTCTACACTCACACTGTTCTGAGAACAGTTAGTGATTCTCGTGACCTTATTAAACTATTCGGGTGTCCCGATAAAATACCCTTAATGAATCAAAAGTTTACTTATTGGTTGTCTGATCAACCTAATATAACTGAGGCTTTACGAGAACAACATTTGTTCTGTTTGTCTGAAGGTATAAAAAATAATAACCATGGTATAATGAAAGATAGAATCTTATTACACCATCCGAGTATTCGTCAGAAAAGATCATCTCCATCACAGAGAAGGAAGTCTCGTCTTTCTCTAGATAATAGTATTATGGGATTACCAGATAGGATGAGACGAAGTCAAGTTGGAATGTCTCAAACTTGGGGTGACTTTGATCATCATCGTGCTTTTAAAAGAGTTCATAAAAAATTAAATTTATTTTCAATAATTGATCCCGCAGCTGGAAATGATTTTATTGACGTAATGAATCACTTGAGTGAGTCATCATCAAAAGTACTTTGGTTATCTCTGGGAATGTCACCTACTGTCGCTGTTGGTGAAGAAGTATACTCCGCAAGATTACGAGTTCCAACTTTGTGTCCTTCAAATGGAACAATGGAACCTGTTAAGGATTGCGTTACAAAAGATTCATTAACTCCTGAGATCAAACATCAAACACATAATGGGACATCATCAAAAATGAATAAACTATCTCACATCGATCCTGTTGATGCCAACGTCGATACCGACAGTGAAACTCCTTTCGAAGGTGATTTTGAGATACCTGTCTTCGGTCTTCTCTGGAGTGACTTAGAGTCTCGTCTCATAAAAGAAATATCAACACTCGCCTCACGAGATGGTACTGTTGGATATCTTGAATTTGATAATAGTACTGAGAACAAGAGAACAGTTATTCAAAAGAGAGTTTCAGTATTTGGTCAACAACCAGCAGCTCCGGAAACAGCTCGCGCAAGTGAGGAAGTAGAAGCACAAATAACTAGACGATTATCACCAACACCATCTGTTACACGATACCCAAGTAGAAATACATCAACTAGGAATGATGGAATGCGTTTATTAAGTTCGGGAATTGGATTCAGTATGACACCAAGAAGAGAGAATAGTATGATGAATTCAATAATTGATCCTTCAAGTATTCCTCCATTAGCTGGTCAGGACTCACAAGAGATTGATGATAACCCAGCCACAGGTAGAAAGTCACACAACTCATCTGTTGCTCTTCCTGATCTTAATATTCAACAGCCTTGCAAATTATATCAAACATTACTCGAGTCTTGGAACAAGTCTCGTATTACTGATGAGCAAACAACTGATAGAAGAGAAGTTCAACTACAGTTCATTAGGCAACCTGTCACACCAGGTGCTACTAGTTTAATGTTGAAAGCGATCAACAGATTGAGCTTTGCTGTCGATGAATTTATAAATCAAAATGGAAGTGAAGGATGTGTTGTAATTGCTCACACTGAAGAACTAAATCCAATATTGTTAGTTGCGTTTACTATAACGTATTCAATGGCTTGGAAGAAGTACGTTGACGAAGATCCAATTATAGCTTTAGGCAAGGCAAGAAAACTTATAGAACTTAATGCTCAAAAGAGAGAGAATATGATAGCTGCTGACTGCTCAGCTGTAAGTGGAAGTAGTGTTGCTAGTGTCGGTTCAACAACAACAGCATCAGATTCTGATGTCTCAGATTCACTTAATGTGACACATCAATTACTTGGAACTGTTAGTAAGTTACGTCTCGCAGATGATAAGACTGATGAGACTAAATCAGAACCTCTCTCACCATTCACACCAATTGATATCTTAGTTAAAAGTGAACTTGGTATTACTTTACGACTATCAGACTCACTTGATTATGTTGGTGAGATATTCTCACACTCGAACAGACATGTTGAAGATTCCGTTGCAACTAAATTGGCAGTTCTCTATCTCGAATGTGATCAGCCATTACCAACTGAAACACTTCGATCTCACTCTATGAGTTTAGCTCGTATTATCGAGTCTTATGGGTTGCTTTTATTTTATTACTCTTGGCTTCAATCAGAATTTAGTTCACCATTCAACACTTTTATTATTGAAACACATCCTGATGCTTATTGCTGGTTACTTTCTGTTAATCCTTTTGAAGGAATGGTGTGTGCTTTTATATATTTATTTTTTATCTTAAAAGATTCTTTAGTAAAATTACTTTTTAAAAAGAAAATTCATAAACTATTTGTTAATGATGATAAAAAAAACAACCAACCGCAGGAATCAATTCCATCAAATTATAATCCCGAATGGGTAGCGATGAAGAATAGATGGGCGGGAGAGGTATGTATTGAAAAAAAGATGCCCCACCTACCCCCCCCCGAGCTTATTTATTATAATGTAAAGTATTTACGTCAATCGCGGAGTGTATACCTACACTAACATTACCTTTAGTCAACTGTATCTCAGAACTGATGTTAAATTATCGTTATGTTGTTTTACATTTGTATTTTACGTACAAACACGAACAGTTAACCCCCCGAGCTTGTTTTCGTCAGCATCGTGCCTGCAACTAATAAAATAGTCGATTGACTCACAAAAACACAGCAAACCCTCCCTACACGCGTAAGCTGACGACCTTACAACAAGTTAGGTATTTCTTTTTGTAAATAATAACCTTGATTAGCAGTAGTGTATTGTACACGATGAATATTCTCTTCTCAGTAGACATGACATTCAACGATGTGGTTTGTTGGAGTGAAATTATCCGTCCGTTGAATATTGGTAATTAAAGCTGTCGAATTACTATTTTCTTTACAGGAAGGAAAAACGATGGTTTCCTTTAAGAGTGCGGCTGTTGCGCGACTCTTTGCAGTTGCGATTGTGGGGTGCGTAGCACAGCAAACACCAGTTCCGCTGACTCCTTCACCACCACAGCAGACATCAGTCCCTAACACACCTGCTCCACCTCGTCAGACACCAATTCCTCTTACGGGCATGCCAACGGGTGTTCCAAATACAAATGCTCCACCACGACAGACTTCAGTTCCTGATACTGTGTCGCCATTCGCATTTCCACCCACTTCAGTTCCAAATACAAATTCACCGACCTTTATATCTCATGTCCCTCAAACGCCATCACCGGCAGCACAGACACCTGTTCCTCTAACAGTAAGTCCTTCTTACACGCAGGGTCCTAATTCATTCGGGACTCCTACTCCAGGTGGTACCTTAGCTCCACTACCAGTTACGACTCCTGTTCCGGATACGTCATCACCAGCTATTCAGACTTCTGTTCCTATTACAAGTGTTCCATTACCGCAGTCACCTGTTCCTGTAACTACTTCACCTGCTTTGACACCTGTTCCTATTACGGGATCTCCTCCATTTCAAACACCCGTTCCTATAACAGAAGTACCTACACTTGTACCAGTGACACCTTCACCACCTATGCAGTCTCCTACTCCAATGACACCTTCACCACCTCGTCAGACTCCTGTTCCAAATACGCCTTCACCAGTATGTATTATTGTTTTACTTTATGTGAGTAGTTGAGATAATGCTTAGAGTCATGTTGATGTTAAATAACAATCATTTTACTAAATCAAACAGACTTTAATCCCTACGGCCGTGCCAACAGCAGCACCAACTTCAGTTCCTACCACGGTGCCAACTGTTGTTCCAACAGTTGCGCCAACAGCTGTGCCAACAGTAGTACCGACTAACACTCCGGGTGCTCCACCTACTGCCGTACCAACGAGTGTTCCGATTCCGCCAACTGTCGTTCCGACAGCTGCGCCAACAGCTGTGCCAACAGTAGTACCGACTAACACTCCGGGTGCTCCACCTACCGCCGTACCAACGAGCGTTCCGATTCCACCAACTGCCGTGCCGACAATGGCGCCAATGCTGACGCCTGTTCCTGTCGTTCCAACAGCTGTACCAACAGCTGCGCCAACAGCTGTGCCAACAGTAGTACCGACTAACACTCCGGGGGCTCCACCTACCGCCGTACCAACGAGTGTTCCGATTCCGCCAACTGTCGTTCCAACAGCTGCGCCAACAGCTGTGCCAACAGTAGTACCGACTAACACTCCGGGGGCTCCACCTACCGCCGTACCAACGAGTGTTCCGATTCCGCCAACTGTCGTTCCAACAGCTGCGCCAACAGCTGTGCCAACAGTAGTACCGACTAACACTCCGGGTGTTCCACCTACCGCCGTACCAACAAGTGTTCCGATTCCACCTACTGCCGTGCCGACAATGGCGCCAATGCTGACGCCTGTTCCTGTTGTTTCAACAGCTGTTCCAACAGTAGTACCGACTAACACTCCGGGTGTTCCACCTACCGCCGTACCAACGAGTGTTCCGATTCCACCAACTGCAGTGCCAACAATAGCACCAATAACGCCTCTTCCGACCTCCGTACCAACAACCGTCCCAACGTCGGTGCCAACTAATACCCCGGGTGTCCCACCCACCGCCGTGCCGACATGGGTTCCAACGTCGGTGCCAACTAATACCCCGGGTGTTCCACCAACCGCCGTGCCAACAACCGTCCCAACGTCGGTGCCAACTAATACCCCGGGTGTCCCACCCACCGCCGTGCCGACATGGGTTCCAACGTCGGTTCCAACTAATACCCCGGGTGTTCCGCCTACTGCCGTGCCAACAACCGTCCCAACATCGGTGCCAACTAATACCCCGGGTGTTCCGCCTACTGCTGTGCCGACATGGACTCCAACGTCAGTGCCAACTAACACCCCGGGTGTTCCGCCTACTGCCGTGCCAACAACCGTCCCAACATCGGTGCCAACTAACACCCCGGGTGTTCCGCCTACTGCTGTGCCGACATGGACTCCAACGTCGGTGCCAACTAACACTCCGGGTGTTCCGCCTACTGCCGTGCCAACAACCGTCCCAACATCGGTGCCAACTAATACCCCGGGTGTTCCGCCTACTGCTGTGCCGACATGGACTCCAACGTCAGTGCCAACTAACACTCCGGGTGTTCCGCCCACTGCCGTGCCAACAACTGCCCCAACATCGGTGCCAACTAACACCCCGGGTGTTCCGCCTACTGCCGTGCCGACATGGACTCCAACGTCAGTACCAACTAACACTCCGGGTGTTCCGCCTACTGCCGTGCCAACAACTGTCCCAACGTCTGTGCCAACTAACACCCCGGGTGTTCCGCCTACTGCCGTACCAACGTGGACTCCAACGTCAGTGCCAACTAACACTCCAGGTGTTCCGCCCACTGCCGTGCCAACAACTGTCCCAACGTCTGTGCCAACTAACACCCCAGGGGTTCCGCCTACTGCTGTGCCAACATGGATTCCAACGGTTGTGCCAACAACGGCAGTACCAACTAACACCCCGGGTGTTCCTCCTACTGCCGTGCCAACACGAGCTCCAACAGCAGCTCCAAGTACTCCAACGCCAACCTCACCCCCAGTTCAGGAAAAGATCTGTCTTGTCCCTACGCCTGACCGTGACTGCACAAATAAGAGCGCCGTTCCATGCGTCCTACAAGACGCTTATGTTGATATGGTAGTAGACGGCTTGAGAGAAGACTTGCAGATTACTGTCAACGAAACGGCAACTGTTAACAACAACTGCGACACAAGTTCGGCGTGTGATGCGGCGGGAAGTTGTGAGGTTGAGGTTTCAATTCCAAGCAGATCATTATCTAAGTATGTATTACTAATTTATTTTATTGTACTTATCAGTAATTTGTTTATTAATCACGATGAGACTCTGCTCTGTACCTACTCACAATAAACAGATTACAATCATGTTCACTCGGTCAAGGATCGTGCATCCAACTAGCTCAGGTCGGAATGGTTCAAAGTGCTGCTGTTACGACACCAAAAGATGATTCGAGTGATGATGGATTCCCGCTAATTGGGATTATATTAATTATTGCTGGTGTTTGTGTATTAGCTGGTGGTATTGCATTCATGGCACACTCGAAGCTGAATAGCAGTGGAAGCCTTACTTACCAAGACTTCACACAACACAGTCAAGTCTTAAGCAGAATTGAAGCAGCTGACAAGGATTTACATTCATATTACGATAACTATGATACCTATGCTGGAAATGTTGATAATATGGGCAATCAGGGAGGATCAAACGAAATGCGTTCTATAAGCAGCCCAGGCAATTACCAATAAGGGTGCACAATTGTTACTTATGATAAAGTTTAAAAAGCCTCATCCTGAGGGGCTGTCAGTGATGCAGTACTCTTGCAGGACTAGTTTTATGTCCTCTTAATAATTATTTTATTTGTAATGAAGGTCACAAATATGAAAGAAACGTACCTCATATATCTCAGCGTGTTTCTAGACTGGTATCGACAAAGACTAAAACATATGATTTTAGTGATAGAATCGTTGAACAACATCGGGGTTGTTTTTAGACTTGTTTCACGATATTAAAAAAAAAAAAAAGTAGCTATCTTTCATATTTCCCTGTTATATGTCATCGTGGTAAATACTTAGACTAAGAAAAATTACCTATTTTTTCTTTTTTTTTTTCACTGGCATCTTTCCTCAATTGTTGGTTTGTACTATTTGTTACTTTCATGCTGTATCGGTTATGGCCGTCTTTATATTACTTTTGGTTTGTTATTCCTCAACTGAAATACAACATTAAGAACAACCCTTTTCCCTTTCTTTAATCCCCATTAGTTTTTACAGTTTTGGTTTTTTTTTTATTGTTTTTTTTTGGTTGAAGACCCCCACCATGTGTATGTTTGCGACTGTTTGTTGACGGGGTTGATTTCCCAAGCGTTCTGTCGGTAGGGTCTTTATTGATGAAATTAGTTTATTTATTTTTTTTTTTTAAATCTTGAAGTTAAGCATAAGAGAGTCTAAGGGGAAGAAAACATATGAATTGGGGATCGGGGTGTTTATTAATTTTTTTTTTATATTTTAATTTTATTACTGTAGTGTACTTTGTGTGTTTTTTGTCTGCGATTGTGACTATTCGATTATCTGATACCGGTTGGGTATTATGGTGATTTATACTTTCTTATTTTAATCATCATCTTATGGTTACAACTGACTTCCCAATGCCGCAAGTTTGTTGTTGTCATGACCGATGGTTGCATTCCCCCTTTTCTTATTTTTAAATTCCTTTTAATAACTGTTAGTTCTCTTACTGTTTGCGTCAAGGGGAGAAAAGATAATGATCATACCGTTGAGAATAGTACATCTATTGTTAATCTTGCGGTTAAGCTTCTGAAACATAAAAAAAAAACTATAATTATCAGAAAACACTTTTTTTTTCAATAATTCGATGCAATTGTTTATTAAACCAGCACTTTTCCCCTCCCTCCCATTTATCGATTTATTTATCCAAGTCCCTCCCATTGTTATTTCCCTATTTCTCCTAATTTAAAAAGGATTTGTTGTAGAAATTTACCAACTTTTTTTTTATATTTTTTTTTTCGTGTGTATTGTTGTGTTTCCCCGTTCCCCAGATCATTGCTGTTGACCTAAACTCACAGTATTCTTATGGCTTCAAAGAAGCCTCCCATTGTAGATGCACTGTTCTACGAAAAAAAAGAAAAAAAATCAAGCAAGAACTATCTATTTGCACTAAGATCGCATTCACAAGAAACCTGTGTATCAATTAAAATAAAGATTACTGTGTTTTTTAATTTATTTTTTTTTTTCTTTTCCCGTCCTCAACAAATTATTTGTAGGAGAGAAAACGAATGTTTGCACGGTCGGTGCAAAAAAAAAAAAAAGAAAAGAGGAGAATATTACTCACCGAAAACGAGAGAAAAAATCAAGGGAATTTTATTTTGTGTGATTTTCCGTAAAACTTATGCTAAAAGGGAAAAAGGAGAAAAAGAAATCGGCTTTCACTTTTTACTTTTTTTACTCAATTTTTTAATGTTTTTGTTTGTGCAATAGGTACAAAAAATCCAATACAGGTAAGTGAAGGTCAATATTCTTTTTCTACCGAACGACAGGTTCGTAGGGTACAAAAAAAAAGAACAATAATTGAAAAACCAATATAAAAGCAAAGTAAGACCTTGAACAACCATTTATGATAACTACTGTCGCTCTATTATTTGTGTGCTGCGACCTTTGAACTCTCCCAGCTGTGGGTTCTTACTAGTAACAGCGATAGTTTGCTCTGCTGTTGATTTTTTTTCAAAAAAATAACTTTAATTCTTTTTCCCCCCTTTCTTTATATTTGCTACGCTAACTATTTAGAGTACCATTCCAAAAAGTCGATAGAGATGAAGCACGCAGTGAAACTAAAAGCAACACCTGAGGGCTGTCAGTAACGTGCAGCACACTCGCCTCCTCCTCTCTTCGACTACAAAGATGCACAGCACGTCATTGTGACCTCCTGTCCATGGTATTTGTGCCCCCGCTGGTACTACAGTTTTTTCCTTGCGAATGTTTTTTTTTTTTTTTTTTTTTTTTTTTAAAACCGAACATTTTAGTCATCGTAGGGTTCGACTGCTGTCAGTTATTTTCTTCACTATTCTGCGCTGTGTTAATTTAAATCATTTTTTTTATTCAACTTGTTTATGTAAGTAAACAAGTGTTTACTCTGTTTTTCATTATAAATTGTCGATAACGATTACCCACTTTTTTTTTGTAACCTATAACAGATTTACTGAAGTGGAGGTCCGACGCAGTTACGACCATAAACTAACTGTCATCTTACCTGATCCTTTTGTTTTCATTTCTGAGTGACATAGCTATGTGCTGCCCAACTTTTGTGATACTTTTATAAAGCTTTCGGTAAGCCCACAGTACAATTATAATGCTTTGGACAACTGGGGGGTAAACGATCCTCAGTACTGTTCCGGGGGTTTCTATTTTTCTTTCGTGGTATGTGGGAGCATATGGCGTATTATAGAGAACGATTTTTTTAATTTACTCAGCCCGAAAACCAACCATTATATGCTTGTTGTCCTACGAATTTTTGCATTTGGTTTTTTTGATTTGACCGATACTAATACCGACTTAAAGTGAGGAATGAGTGATTTAACTATTTATTGCAGAAGATATTTATTTTTCTTTAAATGGGCTTTTGTTACTAAGACATGTTGAAATCGTTTCTTCATTTTGTTATTTATTTGCGCATCCGTAACAGCTCGCAATCAGTTTTTCTACAACTCTCCTGATACGTGATTCCATTCCCAATTTACAAACAGTTCTTTTGTTGTTGTTGCTGCTTCAGTGCGGCAATGAGGTATAGGATTTTTTTTTTTTTTTTTTTTTTTCTTTTTTTGGTTTAACAACTCTTTGGAGAGAATCTCGTTGACTTTCAAGAAAAAAAAAAGAACATAGTAGATACCAACGCAACACCAACTCTCTTGGGTACAAACAGAACGAAAATTAGCATAATTTGCATGCGTTGAACGATTTCATTGATGCTCGACCTGCCATCGCAATGATCGCACGACATACATCGATGTATGCATTTTGAACAGCAAGGAGAGACCAGTAACAAATTGAGGTACCCCCCGATCTCCCCATTATCGCGAGTAAGGGTATTCCTCCACGCGGTCTCTTATTGATCAAAAATAAATAGAAAAAAGAACAGCACCAGGTTAGTCAAACAACAATCTCGTGCTTAATCTTGTTTCCTCCCTTTTCCTTCTTTTTACACACAACCTTTCATTGACGACAGAGATTCTTCCCGAAATGTCTCTCATTTTTGTTTATTCTTTTTAAAAAAAAAATAGTAGCCCATTATGAAAAAAAGAGATAAAGACCATCAACGTCTTCTCAAAGTAGCTTTTTATTAATAGTTCGTCTGTTTCTTGTTTCGTGCATTAGTCGTTTAACTTCGAATGTATACTTAGTGCGATATTGATAATTAATCTGATGAGGAAAAAAAAAAAAAAAAAAAAAAAAAGATTTTCCAGTATTTTTTTTGTTGCTTGAAGTATTGAGAGGCGGCAAAAAAGAAAGAAAAAAACACAATTCCCCCCAAAAGTTATAGATATTGCTTAATAAGCTTTTCTTTTTTCAGTTTAGCCTTAATACTTATTTTTAGTATTATAAGTTTAATACTGTTTCTACATTATCAACCAAAAAAAGTTATATAGGATTTTGCTTGATGTAGTTGCAGGTAAAGCACTTTACGATGTGTCTGCCTTCTCACAATTAAAGATGTTAAGAAGAAAACTATTGAACAGAATTATAGTGAACTTCTAGTACTAAAGAGTGGCTTGACCGTTTCCTTAGAACATGGATATCGGCTTTCGATTATTAGGTTTATCGTATCACACTAACCCACCCCCCGCAAGCCGAATGATCAATTTTGTGAAATGTAAAAGAACGAAGTAAATACGAAGTAGTTGGAAAAACGAATGTACGCATTTTGCTTCACTGCCTGCGTTGAATTTTATTTTACAAAAAAAAGAAACAGGCGAGAAGGGGTTCTGTTTTTCTGCTCTCTCTCTCTCTCTATGTTTTAAAAAAACAAATAGAATAAAAAAAAAAAAAAAAAAAAGGAGATAATTCTCCCAATTGCTGCTAGTTTACGAAATCTCCCGATGGGATGATAAAAATCTTGGGGTGACAATAAAAAAAAAAGGTACCCCCTTAGTCACTAGTGAAAGCAATTACTCAACGTACAAGATCCGCGTACTTGTAAATTTGTCTGGTCATTTACGTCAGAAGCATTCACCTGCTCGGATAAAAGACACCTTTCCCGTGTCTTGCAAATAGCGGAATTATATTTCGACGCTCTAAACTGCAAGGGTTCAAGGCGCACAGACGAATTTCTTTCTTTTTTTGTTTTTTTTTTGGTTTTGTAAAATTTTTTTTTTTCGCTGCCAATATTATTGTGTATTAGTATAAAACAAAAATAAAATAAAATAAAATAAAAAGAAAAGTGTGTTGTATTTTTAGCGTATTTGTTTTTTAAGTAGCTTGGTAAAAAAAAAACCTGAATGGTCTTATTCTTCTTTTTTTTACCTCTTATAAAAGCTGCCGGTACTGAGACTGAAACAGAGCGAATCAATTTGTCGTTCTGAAGAATTTGTCTTGTGGCTCGAGGGCATCTTGAAGCCGTTGATGTTTTTTTTCTCCCTTAATGTCTTTCCAAATGTGAAGCTTATTTGTGTTAGATGATTTGTAAGGGGAAAGCGGAATAATTCAGACAAAGTCTTACACTTGTTGATAGCAGGCGGCAACACTGGATTCCTGACAGGTAACGACTTCTTTAATCTGAATGTTTCTCCCGACATCGTCGGTGCAAAAAAAAAAAAAAATAAGAAAAAAAAAAAAAGTAATAGAAAAACATAGAGAATTAACCACAAAGTGAACTCAATTAGGAAGAACGGAACTTTAAAAAAAAAAAAAAAAAAAAAACAGAAAAGAATTATTACTTAGAATTCTTTTCACCAGTCGGTTTAGTTGATAACAAGCTAATTAACGTGAATTCCAATATAAATATAAATCTTCAAAAGGGTTTTAACACAGTACACTAATTATGTTATCTAGAAACACTAGAGAAGAAAGAGATCGCGAACTTGAAAACATCGGTCGGAGAATAGATGAATGGTCAAGTAGTGAATTAGATAATTACGCGATAAGATATTTTGATTCTGAAAAGAAGAATAGAAAGAAGAAAAGGAGAGAAAAGGAAGAACATCATGAAAAGGATCAAACTAGTCGACACCAACGAGGAAGACCACTTCCAACACCTCCGGTTCTTGGATCAGATTTATGTACAGGAACGTTAACAGAAACAGATATTTCTGTTGTGAAAACATTTCCTGCAGTTATTCGAGCAGGTGAAGACATTCTTGTCGAGAGACTAAAGTTTTCTGAAGAGAAGATGTCAGCTGCTGAACAAAAAGCAACTGCTTTAGCCATCGACTGTGAGAGTTATAAAATTAAGAACAAGAACCTCCAAGACAAGTTAACAAGAGCTGTCAATCAAATTACGACGATTTCTTCAGAATCTGAAATAAAAGAACAATCTCTCAATACTAAACTAGAACAGTTATCCTTACAACATTGTGAAATATCAAAACAATCTGCCAAGTGGAAATCAAAACATAATAAAGTAGTTGTTGAGAACGAGTCTTTAAAACAGGAACTCGTAAGAATATCAGCTACCAAAGACAAAGAATCTATTGAATTAAAGAACAACAACCGACTACATGCTGCAAGAAGTATTTCATTAAAAAACGAGGTTGATTCCCTTCGATCCCAATTGAACTCCGCAGAGTCGAACATTTCAACGAAGACGATGGAGCTAACGCAATCAAACGAAACTGTTAAACAATTAAATAATCAGATATCACATAACTTAGATCCGCTTATAGAAAAACTTCAAAGAGAAAAAACTGACGTCATAGCGCAGTCTCACAGCATAAAACTAACTCAAGCAGAATCAGTAAAGAATCAGGCCAGCTCTGCGAATATCATATCATCTCTAAAGGCTGCTAATGAGAGATTGAAGAATGATGTAAAACGCAAAGAGGAAGAAACACAGACGGCGTTTTCGCAATTATCGAAATGCAAGGCAAAGGCGAATGACGCGATTCAGGCTGCTGCTGAAGCAGAGATCCAAGTTGATGAATTAAGAAGACATCTTGAACTGAGAAAGAAAGACATAACTAAACTACGAGTTCAGGAATCAACATCACGTGTTGAGAATATGAGTATTCAGTCTTCTTTGGCTGATGTTGATAAGCAGGTTTCTGATGCACAAATTCAACTGAGTACACACGAACAGACAATAAAGAAATTAAGATCAGAACTAGCTGATGCACAAGAAACCATAGACAACTCTGAACGTACAACAAAAAGACTTCGATCACAACTATTAAGAAGTACTGATGATAATAAATCCATGGAGTCTCAGATTCAATCAATGGAAAGATCTGTTCAGAACTCAAGAACTGAAACAGACAGACTTACCAAACAGTTGGGACAAACAACATCTGGATGGGAAGACACTCGTATTAAAATGCAAACAAAAATCCAAGAACTGGAAGGACTTGCTGCCTCGTCAGAAACTGAAAAGCAAAAAGGCCAACTGGAAGTAGACTCAGCGAACATAAAACTTCAAGCGATGAAAGAATCAAACACAAGATTACATCAACAGTTAGATGATGCTTCAGAAACCATATCAAAACTGAAGGAGGAGGATGAGTTAAAGTCTCTCGCAGCAGACAAAAAATTACAGCAGACGTTAAAACTTTTAAATGATAAAAACCAACAGCATTACGACAATAAAGTTATTACACAAGTTGAGAATAACTTAACTGGTACAGCTTTATATCCAAGTGGGGCATTCACTCAGGCAATAACAACAGCAACAACAATACCTGCAGTAGAGAGAGAGGAAGTAAGACACAGTGATCCAAGTCCTTCTTCACCGAATGTCTCTGATATCGAAGGAGGAGGAGGAAATCATTTTGATCAAGAAACTGGGTCGTCTTCTTCTAACTTCGATGTTGATGAAGATGATGAAGAAGAGGAGGATGAATCCGCATCTTATGCGAGTAGGAAAATTATCGACTCGCTCATCAAGCAAACCACTCTTCAATACGGAGCTTCTACTGAGAACCTTCGAGATATTCAGGCACAGATTGCTGCAACTAATAAATCAATGAGCATTAATACTGATAAGGGTATCAAAGATATAAAACGAGCTCTTTCGACTAATCCTCCCAGAGTTAGAAAAAGAGTCGGCGGAAGTAGGAAACAAGAGATGTTGGATATGTTGAAAAAATAATACGTCGCGACTTCCTTCAGTAGCAGCTTCGTATAAAACATTCGACGCTTTTTTTAGATTATTAGTAGATATTTTTATTCTATTCCCTTCACATACTTACTTACCTACTTTTAGATTTCGTGTAGTACTTTTGGCATTTGGTCTTGCAGTCGTTATTTTATTGTCCTTCGAATACAACACGGCAGTTAGTAATGGTATTTATTCTTTCAGTCATTTATGTGGTGTGTGACCTCAGAGAACAGTATTTGATGTGTTTGTTTGACTTTCATATTCTTTCAGAACAAATAACAACACATCTCATCAACAATGGTTGGCGTCGATGTCTGGATGCAACACCCAACTGAGAAATTTATTACTCAGCCATTCTTTGCTTCACTGAACAGATGGAATAGAAATCAAGACATTTCAGTTCAGAAGGCGATGATGAAGATGGCTATTGATGTTAAGACAACTGTAAAGATGCTTGACGCGGCTGACTTAGAACTCGGTATTATCAGCGCTTGGCACGGTGCTTGTGGAGAACTCATTAGCAACGATGAAGTAGCAGAGTTTGTAAAGCAGAGTAATGGTCGATTTGTAGGTACTGGAACAGTTGATATTACAAAACCAGTTGAAGCAGTTCAAGAAATCCGTCGCTGTATTAATGTATTGGACTTTCACGCCATCAGAGTTCTTCCATGGTTGTGGGAGAAACCACCGACTGACAGACTATTCTATCCAGTCTATGCAGCATGTGCTGAATTAGGTGTTCCTCTTTGTCTTCAAGTTGGTCACACAGGACCATTAAAGCCATCAGAGGTTGGACGTCCTATTCCTTACATTGATCAGGTTGCAATTGATTTCCCAACTTTGACTATCGTTGGTGGTCATATTGGATATCCATGGACTGATGAGATGATTGCTGTTTGTACTAAACATGAGAATGTTTATATCGATACTTCTGCTTACACTGTTAAGAGATATCCTCAAGTACTGGTAGACTACATGGTGACTAAGTCTGGAAGACATAAAGTGTTGTTTGGATCAAACTACCCAATGATATTTCCTGATAGGTGTCTTAAGAACTTAGATGAAAGAATCTATTCAAAACTTGACAAGAAAGATGCCGCAGAATGTAAAGAGCTTTTCCTCAAAGGAAACGCCACTCGTATTTTCAAGCTGATGCGTAAGTTCAAGACTGCTGGAAAATTATAGTTTTTTTTATTTTTTTTATACCAATTTTAGTTTTCTTTTTTTTAACATACTTTCCTCTTCTTTTCTTCTGAGGAACAAAAAACAAAACAAAAAAAAAATTTTTATATCGCGCTTTTTTTTTTAAAAAATATTTTTATTCTTTTTTTTTCCATTCTTTTTAAAAGATTGTTGGAGTAGGAAAACCACCTCTCACAGCAGTCCAAAATATGTATTCAGTTCTCCTTAGTTTCGATTTGGGAGCAAATTATTGTTTACTTTCTTATGCGATTAACGTTTAACTTTCTTTTTGTATAAAATAATCCCATGTGCTCTCTCTGACTGTCAAAGCTTCGAGGATGAACACCTCCTTAGAGCCTCCGTTTTCTATTCCTTCCTCTGTCCAATTCGCTGTTTGCTTAAAAGATGACATAGCTGTGCAATTGTCTGAAATTTTGGCCCTACCAGTCGATACGTCGATCGTTTTTGAGTTTGGCCCAGCTCAGTAGTAGTTGTGCAATATAATTGAGAACTTCCTTACAGTCGTATCGTTTTCTTAAAGAATCATCCCGTCAGTAATGTAGTGAAGGTGAAAAAGCTGCCCTTCACAGTCAATGATGTGTTGTTGTATTATCCGGCACTGGTACACCCACTTATCGTCTTCTAACTCTTAATCTACCCTCCCATGCGTGAAATTTTCCCCTTTTCTTAAAATATTTGCCTCTCACGTCTAAATATGAGAAGCGACTCAAATCTTTTTTTTTTTTTTTGGAACATTTTTATTCTATAAACAAAAAAAAAAAAAAAAGACAAGGTGGGTTCAGTTTATTTTGATATACAAAAAGCACAAAAAAAAGAAAGGGAAGAAAACTACCCACGCGATTTTTTTTTTTTTTTTTTTTTTCATTTTCCCCCGAAGTATTAATTGTGAGAGAAGAAAATTTATTTCTGAATTTCAAGTAAAGTGAGCAAATATATAATCACCTTCAGGGTGACTGGTAAACATTATATTATGCTATTCGATTCGAGATTCAATTTGTGTTCACAACTATAATTTTTTTTTTTTTTTTTCGTTATTTTTTTTCCAAATAGTCCATCATTGGTCATTAATTGGTATTTGGATTTTGGTAGCTAATTAATTATTTTATTTTTGATATCTTAAAATTATTAATTAAAGCAGGACTGCAACACCCCCCCCCTCCCTCTCTCCCTCCCTATCAAAATGGTTGTTGCATCTGTCCCATCAAGAATGTTGGATGGAATTGATAAGCCGTCATCTAGGATTGTATTTGGCTGTCTGTTTCTACACACAACAGAGAATCCCTACGAACTTCTAGACGAAGCCTGGAAAAGAGGAGTCAACACATATGACTGCGCTGCGATATACGGAGGAGGACAGTGTGAAGTAATTCTAGGAAAATGGATCTCTGAAAGAGGCTACCAAGACAAAGCTGTTGTAATCACAAAAGGTGGTTGTGGAGGACAAGACACTCTCTGGGCTCCAAAATTAGATGAAAATTCAATCAGAAAAGATCTAACAGAATCATTAAAAAGACTCAGACTATCATCAGTTGACATGTATATGTTACACCGTGATGATCCAACAGTTCCTGCTGGTTCAATTGTTAAGATGATGAATAATATTATGTCTGAGGGATCATTTAAGTCTTGGGCTGTTTCTAACTGGACTCCAACACGAATTCAACAGGCCATCGAATTCTCAGATGAACACAACTTGTCCGCACCCAACTGCAGTAGTATTCAACTTTCACTAGCCCAACCCTCCCACGAAGTCTGGCCAGGCACTGAATACATGCGAGACTACGCCTGTACTAAATTCTATAAAAAATACAAAGTACCAGTTCTCGCATGGGAGTGCCTCGCAAAGGGATTTCTTGTTAAAGATCCATCAATTCATGATAAAGAACTACTCAGAACGAGGACTGAATCACACAAAGAATTATCACCTGAGAATGGCCCTGAATGGAGAGAATTCAAACTCCGCTCTGCTTACGTTACGACTGAAAATATTGAACGATGCCGTAGAGCCCGCCAACTGGCTGATCAACTTGGAGTATCTACTGCTGTTGTTGCTCTCGCTTGGATACTTTGTCAGGTATGTTATCGAAATAAGGTTTATTCAGAATAGGATGAGGGGAAAGAAGGACAAAAAAAAAAAAAAAAAAAAACAGTCTTACACAACCTTCGCACTTGTAGGAACTACAAAACGCAATCACTTGCTGCAAGCATTAGAAGCTGCCTCAGTAAGTCTGACACCAAGTCAATGTAGTTGGCTTTCTTCAGGAGTACTTGAGGAGGGTTCAACAGAAGAAAGTGAAGAGTTTCATGAAGAGGAGTGCCATTCAAGCTCTTGAAGTCTTTTTAAATGGCGACTCCTATTTCTGAGTACTCTTACTAAGTAAATAAGGAAAGCCTACCTGGGTAATAACAACGTAAGGAAAAAGAAACGTTCACAAAAATTCTTCATTAAGTCATTTGGTTATATATATTTTTTTTAGATCTGTATCTCTCCCAACCCTCGCACCGATCGAAAAAAGTTTTAAAAAAAAAATAAATAAAATGAAAAATCAGCAATCTCTCTTTTACTTGTGTTTGTTATATTTGATTAAAGGCGGATTAATAACCGTCTGATATGTCATTTGTGTACCAACACGATTAGGACATCGTTATGATATTTATATCCCTTCCTTACACAGGATGAGGAGTTGGAGGTTACTTTCCTTTTTTTGAATATCACACGACTGGAGTTGGCGGACATTTTTTATTTTTTCGTTGCGCGAGCACACGATTAGGATTTCGTGTCGATTTTCTTATCCCTTCCTTTCTCGGATGTGGAGTTTGCTACCATCTATTTGGTCCTTTTTGTTATCAAATATCCTGAAATGAGTTCTATCCGAAGGAGGGAAAACATCATCTCAATGTGATGAAAAAACCTTATGGTTCAATTGAGATGCGAGATAAGTTTAAACGAAATAAATAATAGCAAGTCTGCAATTATGTGAGCACTAAGATTCTTACCTGTACCTGCATTAGTTACCTTTTAGTTTTGAATTCCTTATAGATTGCAAACTTTTGCGCCCTGCCTACCTTATAGTTTGTCACCAAATCAAACTTCATAAAAACGGTTTATTATTGTCAAATAAAGTTACCAATAAAATGTGAACCATGTCTGCCCTTCTGTTTCGCCTGAGTATTCCCTAACAATGTGTTGGAGACCGTTCTGTTGTAACAGTGAGAGGCCATTGGTTGTTATTTCTCTTTTTCTGGTTATGAACGTCGGTGAGTAACTTAAACTCACTTTTAAGTTTCTAACACGTGAGAAGTGTTCGCACCGATTGGACTGATCAGAGACAACGACAGTCACTAATCTGACAGTCTTTTGTGAGAAAGAACAAAAAAAAAAAAAAAAATAAAAAGAAACGAAACGAAACGAAACGAAAAGAAGAAAATTCTGCACTTTAAAAAAAAAAAAAAATTTGTTATCTTTTGTTTCTTTTCGACTGACACACCCGCCATTTTTTTTTTTTTTCTTTCCTTTTCTTTTTTTTTTCCTTTTCTTCGATAGACGATATGACGAGTAAAAGTAATCAATCAGAACCCATAACTTCATTGAAAGAGGTAGTAGCACCCTCCTTGGGTACCGCCATATTGGATATTTATTTGTTGTTTGTTTTTGAAGATATTGTAGATGACGTTGACCTAGAACCCGATAAAATTCTACTTCTTCAAAACGTGCACAAACACATCTGATAGTTTCCATTAAGTAGGTTGCCTATTACCTACCTTCAGTGAATGTCCAAACCCCACATAAAAAAAATTATTAAAAAAAAAGAAAACAAAAGAACAAAGTTGCTTTGTTCTCTTAGTTATCCGTAACGATCGATCTTACTCTTTTTCTAATCCGTTCGAATCTTCTTCAGGTTCTGACAATTTAATTGTCTGTTTTATTTTATTTTTTGAAAGGGAGGGGGAAAAAAAAAAAAAAAAAAAAAAAATCGACGTTTATTTTGTGTGTATTTTTGCAATGTGAGAATAATAAGCGAAAGAATAACAATTGCAGGAAAAAGTTGGGTGAGGGTGCTCTTTTTCGGGTTTTTGGAAATCTAACCAGCCAAGGCCACATCGGATCGCTTTTAAGGTGTTGAATTTGGAAACATCGAACATCATCTTTAAGTGATTAATAAAAACTACTTTGACTTTTATTTATCCTAACACACTTCTTTTAAGCACTCAAACCCAGGTACGGCTTTTTTTTTCTTAAAAAAAAAAGTAACTGCAGTTGCTCTTATGAGCTTATTTATTCATAATGCCCTTTTTTTCTTTTTCTTCCCCTTTATTTGTTGGTTCTTTGTGTATCGAATTGTCATTACAAAAAAAAAAAAAAAAAAAACGAAATAATTTGAAAAAGAACACTGCAAACCCGGTATTCCTATTTGCCAATTTGCCCTACGATAAGTCGAACAAAGAAGACTAGTGTGCAATTGCAAGGATATTACAAAGTTTCATTTTTACTCTCGGGATACTTTTTATCATTATCAGTTATGTTGATCTAAGGGGTGGTTTATCGTGGCTTTTTTCTTCTTCTCCCAATAAACTTTACGTCAAAAAAAAAAAAAAAAAAAAAAAAAAAAAAAAAAACTCTTAAAAGCATTTTTTTTCCGGAACCTACTGCATCTTATGTGACGGCGACACGGTGAACTTTTTACGTTTTTCTCGCAGAAGATCGCAACTACGTTAATCATAAGTGCATCGGATCCTGGTTAGCCGTTATGGTTGAGGGTTCTTCTCTCTGCTCTCACAAGTTGAAAGAGCAAAGGAGAGGATTAGAAGTAAGTGATTATCCCTGCCGTGCGAGTACGTTACCCAACTTGAGACACTCAGTAGTCTTCTTTGTTTAAGGTAACACAATTCAAAGCGTTTTTAACACGTTGTTAAGTTGCTTTGTCAACTTTATAACATGACAGATTGCAACTATGTTGGGTGTCACTGTTGTCTTGCGATAAGTTTTTTTTAGTGATTTCTAAACCGTAATTATCTATTTTTTACAGTAATAGATCATCAGAGGAATTAAATATGTGGCGGTCGGCATACCTGCTGATGTGCACAGCCACCGCCTCTGCTGCTGACTTCCGATTGTATGGAGCCAACACCGACGCAGGTCGTGTAGAAGTCCTTTATAACGAAACCTGGGGGAATATATGTTATGGAGAACACTGGGGTATGAGTCAGGCTAATGCTATTTGCAGGAATATTGGTTTTGCAAAGGCCATGGCTGCTGGGAAATGGGTTGCTGGTGGGATCAAGGAACAATTATTTTGGGTTGGTGAGAATGAAAAGGAGTGTGAGGATGTCAACTGTCTTACTGAGAATTGGCCACCACCAGAAGAAGGTTACAATTGTGATCACGCTGCGTTCGTTGCGTGTGTCAGCACAGGATCAGAACCACCAGCGGTATCGGGAGAGATTAGTATAAAGTATGGACAAAATGCGAGAGCTTCAAGAAATGAAACTCTTACAAAAAGATCTCAATGCACAAAACAATCAGAAGTATCATCTTGTTGGTATTCTGACATCCCAAACCCATTCGAGGACATGCACTCTGCCTTCGTCTACGACATCTCCGCAGACGCTAATGTAGTCATGCAGAATGTTTATAAAGAAATTTGTACGAATGAAACTGCTCGAGAAGTTCTCTACGAACTGTTCAAAAACAAACAACTAACTGCTAACGCCGTTGGTATCAACTTGAACAGAAGTCTGTTGGAAGGTTCTGACAGATGGGCTCGTCAGAGTACGATGGATATCACAAAACTATTTGTAGAAACAAATGAACATCACGACTTGCATTGGGACATTGACGAGTCTCAAAGACATAGTGAGCCTCCTCAAGACACTCTCAGTAAGGATTTACGTGATAATGGAATAGCGATGGTTGAAGACTACGGTATCCCAGATACTGATATTGATAAAATCATGAATCTCGCGAATGAATTAATGTCTCCTCCGATCGATGAAAACCTCACCTCATCCGTGAGTGGCGGTGCTATAATGACTTCTCGAGTTCAGTTGCCTGCTATTGAGAAGTTGCTTCAGAACTCTTCAATCATTGACGCCGTCAGCAGCTATCTTGGTGATGATGTCACACTAAATGGTTATAAGATTACTCGCCTTTCTAATAATCTTCAAGAAGGAAATCAATACATTGCAGGTAAGTGGCATCATGACCGTGTAGGACGTCGTATAAAAATGTTTATATTTCTTCATGACATCGACTGTGAAGAAGGTCGTCCAACATTAGTTGCTCAGAATACCAACAATATTTTATTTTATAAAACTGAATCATTCCCTCACTCGAGGTTTAACGATGATTGGGTTAGATCTAATTATAACATAACTAAGGCATGTGGTAAGAAGGGAGGTGGGTTCTTATTCGATACTCACACCATCCATAAAGGAACAGAGTTTGGAGCATTAGAAAGAACGACTGTGATTATTGAGTTCCATAACACAGTGAAATGTCCTTTCGTAACAGAAAACAACTTTGGATTACCATGTCCATCAGGGGATTCATTTATGGTAAGTAAAAGATTACAAGAGAGATTCTTACTACCGGATGGTACTTATGAAACAGCAACGAGACATTCTATTGCTGCGGAACCAGGTTTTAGTTGGAGACTATTCCCGTATGATGTCATTCCACCAATCCCACCAAGTGCGTACCTTAAAAAGATAACATCAGGACACGCACAGGGTGTTTGCTTTGCGAATGGTGAAATTGGAACTGCAGAGTTTGATGGTCCTCACGGAGGAGGATGTCTACTCAAAGAGGGCTACCAGTATGGAGAGTTTCATCTTTTGCTCAAAAGAAAAGATGAAACCTCAACATGTGATCCATTGCTGAAGACAGACTTCCTTCAGTACGTCGACAAGTATGTTACTGATGATGACATTAGTGATTTTGAGTTTGTGACGAAACACTCTTTTAGCGAACTCATATCAGAAATATCTCAGCAAAACGACTGCTTTTTCCAATCCATTGTCAGCACTGAGCGTTTCGTTCCCCACGAGTTAAACCTGAAAGGGCTTCACTTAGTAAGATGTATTGTAGCAGAACGATTGAATGACTTTAGAAGATTAAAGTACTCAGACCACCCTGACTATGAAACTTGGAAAACAGAAGGATACTTACTAAAAGACTACACAAAGATGAAAGAAAATGATTTTGAAGAACTCCGAGGGATACTAAAGATGGCAGCTGCTGGGGAGCCTATTCAACAAAATCTTTCATTCTTTCCTCGGATAGTAACACATGTACCAAGGGATACTCAAACAGAAGCACATGTTGATACATTTCATACAGTACTTAAGATGTGGGTGTATCCAGCAAATATTACTTTAGAACATGGTCCTCTTCATGTTTACCCAGGAACTCATAGAGCAACAAGGGAAAAGCTTCAATGGATGTTTAAGGTTACCTCTTCAAACACAACAACAGAGTCAGTAGCTGAAGCATCCCTTCGCCTGTGGGATGAAGAATCAAAAAACGCTCTTCCAAAACCGAAGGCTATGCTTCCTGCATTCCCTGAGTGGACGCTAATTATTGCTGACACTTCAGGTATACATAATAGAGGAAGAGCTGAAATTGGAGTAAAGAGACTCACACTGCGACCAGCTGGAGGTGAGAATGATGGTGGTGTCAGGTACGTGTTTATTTTATTCATAAAAAAACTGGAGAGGCTCAACTTTAGTCAACAACAACAACAACAACACAAACAGGAGACGAAACCCGTTTCACGACGAGTAGTATTCTTTTGGTTATTCAGCTGGAAATATTCTTTGTACTGCTGTACACCACTTGACGTCTGCAGTAACGTCTCATTGATTATTTTAATCATTTATTGGTTCTACATTGCATTTCAGAAGAGTTCTCTCTTTTTAAATTAAAAAAAAAAAAAAAAAAAAAAAAAAACAAGAACTCAAATTACCCCTTACCTCATCCGTAAATTTCAATGCGAATGTGATGGAACAGTTTTATTTGTTTAACTCAGCTCTGTTTTGTATTGGAGTGATGGTGATGTGATCCTTTTTAAAGGGGGTTGAATTATCATATTAATATCATATCCTACGATGAGTGGAGTTATTCATTTTAAGTACGCGATACTAGTGGGTCGCACTGTTTTCCAGTAATCACATTGAGTGTAAGGAAACAACTACCCTGAAGCCACTCATAGTACGCTTTACTCAGGGATAGATAAGATACATTTCTTGAGCGATAACCGACTGGTTCAGTAGTCGCTATCAATGTAAAGGTTTACTAAGTCAGGGAAATGTGAATTTCCGTTCCCTTTTTTTTTTCTTTTTTTTTTTTTCTTCGTTTGTTTTTAACCTCTGAATTCTCACACCAGTCAGAGCGACTTGTAGAAATCAGAGAATTGGTGGCAAACGCGAGTGAGCACTTTATTTTTCCCTTTTTGTGTCACCAGGAAAAACTTAAACGACTACACTGGTCAGGGTACAGAAACGGCATCTGTATACTTGATAGGTTTGTGAATAGCTTCATGTGCGATAGGCACATGGACACCTTTTCGATGGGGACAAAGTTAATAAAAAAATTTGTGTGTAAGCCCCAATCACTGATGGAGTCAGGCAATGTTATTTTTGTTTTTGTTTGAACGTTCGAATCAGCCTTTCAAGTTGTGAAGTTTTATATTTTTTGCACTTGTGTTGACCTTGTTTTGGATCAAAAAAGGTTTGACTTCCCCGTTCCTTATTTCATTCTATTTATCATGATCTGTATTTCCAATTGGGCAAATCTAAAAACTGATAACTTACAGGTCGATTGTTTCCGTCTTCCTTTTCTTTATTTTTTCGATGCACGCTTACAAACGCATCGTTCTTTTTATTTCCCATCATAGCACCCGTTCCAGCTCCTTTTGTACTGTTGATTTTCATAAATGTTTTGTTTTGTTTGCTATTCTCGTTAATTAGTGATTCGTGGTCATCTGTTTTAGTTTGATATCTTTCAATTAACAAACGTGACATCTGTTGTTTGGGTCGATAAAAGTTCACTTTTTTCTTCGAAAGTAGTATTTTTGAAGTCTTCGTTATCGATTAAGTTGATTATTTACTACTCGTGTTGTTTACTCTTCGGATTCCTTTTGGTTTCGTCACGTGCTTTGCTTTAGGTCCTGCAGCTTCAATTCTTGTAGGTACAGTCGACCGAAAATAAGCATTTTTGTTACTAAACATTTTATATCTTTCGAGTGTTTTCTCCAGATAGTAAGTATGTTCATGACGACTACCTTAAGAGAGTCATAGTTCTTGGCCTGATCTCTCAGTGTTGACATGAACAAGACGTAAGGCCTAACTTTTGAATCCAATAACCCAGTGGATTTATTTAGCAAACAAATAGGATGTGGAAATTAATGGTACAAGAGGAGGGGGATTTTTTTTTTTTTTTTTTTTTTATATCTGAAAAAATAAAAAAATATAAAATGGAGGGATTTTCTTTCTTTGTCTTAACTTGTTCCCTAACCTGTCGATTTCGTTAGCGTTTTTGACTTGTTTTGTCAAAAAAAAAAAAAAAAAAAAAAAAAAACTCCCGGCGTGTGTTTTCTTACTGGGATTTCAAAAAAAAAAAAAAAATTAAATAAATAAATAAAAAGCCTTTATCCGATCTACGACAAAGGCTGTGCCTTTCCGCACTCCCTGTAAGTCAACGGTGTGGGGAAAAAAAAAAAATAGTTTTTGATATATGACTGGTCCGCTATCGCTGAATTGCTTGATTTTTTCTGAAGTACAATACGTAACAATACGATTAGAAAGCAATCCCACCTTTGTCGCTGCGCCATTATCCCCCTATTTGGCAGTACGAGAGCCGACAACTAATGTTTGTTGTTGTCATAATCGTCAAAAAAAATTGTGTCAAATTGTTGGTGTTTTTGATCTTAGCACGATTCTCGACGTCGTCAAAAAAAAAAAAAAAAAAAAAAAAGTTGGGATTAGAATAAGGAACTATTGTCCTTTGTTAACCTCATCCCTACTCTCACTCAGTTTACAAATATGGTTTTGGTATCACGATTGTGATCATCGCTATTTCATTAATTAATTATAATAATAATAAAAATCTTATACAAACACTTTAACAGTTGTCATAAAATGGAAGCAAAAGTTGACGTAACTTCAAATAGTCAGACTTCGAGTGAACGCAGAGGAAGACGAAGTCGTTTAGAAACCAGAGCAGAGTCAGTCAAATGGTTAGAAGCAGCGAGAACTCTCAACACAAGAACTGCTATTGCTGGAAGAGATGTCGACGTGTTTTGGAGTAAAGTAATCGACAGCTCATGTGACATCTATTCGGGTCTTAAAGATATAAATAAAAGTGATATCGCCAGAGGAAAATGGTTCGATGGAATGCTTTCAAAAAGACAAAAGATTGCACTCTCTGTAACAACTGTTAAAGATCAACTTTTACAACCTTACAAAGCTCCTCACTGGGAAGAAGACTCTAAGAGGACATTAAATGCCGTCGGCATTCAAATAAAAAGTATTCGAGAAGCTCAGCTACGAGACACTGATCTACTCAACAGTGAAGCAGCTGAATTAGAATCAGAGCTCTCTACTCTGACTGAAAATATTAGTAATTGGGGTCAGGTCGCAGTTTCAAGGGCGAGAACACCACAAAGAAGTGGATCGAGTTCACCAGTTCAGACATCACAAAAAGAACAAATGTTACCTGCGGAGGTCTTATCATATCAAAACTTTATTCAGCAATATGGAACAACAGGTGGTTGGGATACTTCAGAACATAATGAGTTTCTTCGTATCTATTCTGAGAATGAAAATGACGAGAGTGCCTTAATAAGAAAAGTGGTATTGAAGCTGCAAAAAGACCAACCAGACGCCTTTCAGCATCTTCGCTTCTACCAGAAATATCTCTCGTTGAGAGAATCGAACGGTATTGCTGTAAAGAGATGGCAAGCAGAAAGGGAACTGAACAAGCAGAGAAGCAGCTCTGTACCTCAGAAACACGTCGACAAAGTAAGTCAATCAGTTAGAATATATAGAGACCCTTCTATTTCACGAAATGATTCATATCGTCAAAAACAAAGGGGAGCTTTACAAGCATGGAAAGAAAATCGTGAAAACGAAACGAATAGATGCAGAGACTTAATGGCGGAGGTTACTAAAGCACGTGTGATTAGAGAGAAGACTGAGAGAGAGCGAAAACGAGAAGAGCAGAAAACTGCGATAGCGATTTATAAAAAGGAAAAAGAAATGAAAAGAGCAAATATTGATCGTGAAACAAATCATCGCAACTCACTAAAAGAGGGAAAGGTAAGTGATGAAGCTCTGATAACATTAAGAGCAAGAGATAAATTAATTCTTGAGAGGAAGATGTCGTTGGTTCGTAAAGTTGATCCAAACATTAAGAAAGTTGAAAGAGAGCAGCGACTAACTCAACTACTCCCAACAAGACATGATACCCCAAGATCATTTGATCGACTAACTCAACCTACTATCGCATCTCAACAACGAGAGGTTGTTGAAGATATTCCACAAACAGAAACTATCTTACTTCGGGGAAATACTTACAATGCTCCTCCTCCAGTTAGATTCGCTGGAAGATCAATGGTAGCCTGGTGTGGTAGTAATCACTTATTGTAAACTTCAGCACTACTCACCATTTAAAGGATCTCTAGGTCCTACTGATAGTTTACATTAGTTGAATTATTACACAACTGTTAGCATTCACTTTCGCCATAGCGAACATAGATTAGATTTTACTTTTTTTTATGTACTTTTTTTTCTTTCTTCTTTTAATGTTTTGTTATAATTGTCTTATTTTACAAAATAGCATTCGTTAATATTATGAAGGAAGGGTGATATTATTATTTTATTTTTTTTAACTTGTCTATTTGATTGCTATTTAAAATTATTACTTAACCAGAATAATGGATATCTTACTTGCTGTTGCAGTGATGTCAGCCGACAACGGCTTGGCAAGAACACCTCCAATGGGATGGAGTTCTTGGAATGCTTTCGGTCGTCGGTTTACAGAAGACGTATTTTATAATACGACTGACGCCATGGTAGCCAATGGAATGCGTGATGCGGGTTATGAATATTTAAACGTCGATGGAGGCTGGTGGAACGGAAGCGACACAGGAACTATAACCAGAAATGGATCTGGTTATGCGACCTACAACAGAATGAAATATCCACATGGCATCACCAAAGTCATTGACTACATCCACAGTAAAGGAATGAAGTACGGACATTACACTGATGCTGGGATTGCTGCATGTAATCATGATGCTCCAATGTCTGAGTACTATGAACCTCAGGATGTTGATTTGTTTATCTCATGGGGGATTGATTATATTAAAGTTGATGCTTGTTCTACTAAGGAATCTCCTGAAGTTCTAATGCAAAGATGGCACACACTACTAAATGAATCAGGACGACCTGTTCTGTTATCAAATTGTCGTAATGGCTGTCTGACTACTGATGGACCTTTAGACTCTTGGTGTCAGAAATACACAAACATGTGGAGGGTTTCAACTGATATAACATCAACGTGGAAATCGATGTTAAAAAACGTTAATAATCTTAAAGGAAGAGGTCAATACGGTAAACCTGGATCATGGAATGATCCCGACAATCTTGAAGTTGGTGTTGGTGAATTCGAATACAAAGGAACCCCATCATCACTTGCAATCAATCAGGCTCACTTTAGCTTATGGAGTGTAACATCTGCTCCGTTAATTACGTCGGTTGACTTTACAAAACCAGTTGACGAGGAGTTGATTTCTATTTTCCTAAACAAGGAAGCTATTTCTGTTAATCAAAGATATCTAAACAACTCAGGTGATCAAATCGAATCAGGTGATAACTATTCTATTTGGTACAAACCACTTCCTGATAACACGGCTGCTGTTGTTCTTCTAAACGAAGGAATCACTTCAACGATAACATTGCAAATCGAATTCTCAAAACTACCAGTTCTTGGCGTTGGTTCGACCAGCAGTTGTGAAGTCAGAAATATCTGGTCTGCTACCACTAACACTGAACAGAACCTTTACAAGTCTTCAGCTATTCCACCACAGTCATGTGTCTTTATTACGATTTCGAAATGCTCTTAATCTATTGAGTTATTTAAACTAACGTATTCCAACGAACATGTAAACATGTCTTAAGGTTCCTTTACAAGTCTTCAGCTATTCCACCACTCATGTGTCTTTATTACGATTTCGAAATACTCTTGATCTATTAAATCTATTGAGTTATTTGTGCGTGTTCTCTCTCTCCATTCGTAGTACATTATCTCTTACAAACTAACGTATTTCAACGAACATGTAAACACGTCTTAAGGTGCGAGAATATAAAGCAATTTATTTATTTGTCAGAATACAAAATGGAGGAGGTGAAAAGACTTGAATTAGTTGTTTAGATTCTTTAATAACGAACTACCATTTCAACGGAATAAGAAAACGATACCTGCTGTCCAATACAACAGCATAAACAAAATGAGTCGTCCTGGTAGGAATCTGCAGTCTGAAACAACTGACAGGTCTCGTTCTTCAGAGAGACTGTCATCGAGAAAAGCTGCTGTTCCGCGTCAAGAAAAGAAACCCCCGACAATTACACCCAAGAAGTCACCTCCGACAGTTGTATTTTATTTAGGTAGTTGTCCACGTTGTACACACATGTGTAGTTGTTTAACTAAGAAAGGTATTCCTCACCAATATATCGACATCGATAAGCTCAGTGACAAGGGTAAATCTGCCATGTGGGAAGCAATACGCAAAAACCCACAATATGACGGAAGCAGCGCTCAAGTTCCATTCCTCACTTCTAAAGGTAGGGCGTGGTTTAAAATGGGATGGGAAGGCTTTCCAACATTTGATGAAACAGCCAACCAGGTATTTGAAGCTCTTTCACCAGAAGAAAAGAATGCAGCAAATAAAGCAGTTGAGCAGGCTGGCAATGAGAAACAAGAATGATTACCTCACTCTCTGTTGTTATGTTTTTATCAAATCTAAACAACAACCGATTTGATTGTTTACTACTTCTGTCAGCACTTTGCGATTCAAATATTTTAAAACAGTTCTGATTTACATCAGACTCGTCAAACATGAAAAGTAATTATGAATTCCGAAACTAATTTATCATCCGTCTCCTCTGTTCAGAATATCAACATGATAAGAAGGTGTGTGTGTACACTCTTGTGTTCTGGAGAGGGTTCTCAAACTATTCATTTCTTCTTTTCTCTTCAGACATCACAAAAGGAACAATGGGATCTATATCATTAGAAGCGACGGGTTCGATCGCCGTCAACAGAAGAGATTTGGTGAAAGGATTGACAAACAAGACTCCAATGATGTACAGAAGAGGTTTTGAAAACATGTGCGGCAGTCTAGTTAGTGTCTTAAATCATGCTTACTTTAGACAAGCTGAGTGTCTGCGAGAGATCGTTCACGAAGAAGGTGTTTGGGAACAACTTGGAGACGAGAAACGAGCAGAGAACTCCACAGTGAAGAGCTTACAAGCGTTAATAAGAATAATGAAAGCTGGGAAATACGAAGGACTCTCAGAATCAATGTTTCTTTATGGTGTTAACGCACAGAACTATTCTCTTGGAGTCCATGCCGAGCTTGGTATGAATCTCTACTTCCCTGACTCAATTCTAAGAGAAGCGTTATCAAGTGAACCTTATTGGGATTCACAGTCAAGTACACCAATTCCTTTATATTGTAATCGAGTGTTAATTTACTCAAAAGGTTATTCAACTTTAAAACAATCTGGATTGATGATACTTCCAAAGTGTAATGTAATCTTAGAACTAGGTCTCGAATACTTCTATTCACTCTGTGCTGCTATTGGTCTTTGGGAAGCTGAAAAGCAAACTGCTACTCCGAATATTCAAGCCGATGAACACAAGAAGAGTATTCACAGCGCTGAGAAGATTAGAGTCATCAACGTCAGAGATTGTTTAATTGCTGATTGGAAGAATATGTTCCGAAGCATAGAATTGGCTGAAATCGGATTTGAAAAGTTGATAGTCGTCGTCCCACGTGAAGGAATCGAAATGACTGAAGTCAAAGTAACTGCATCAAGTTTGATAAGTTCCATTATAAAGAAATCAACAGCAATGCAAGAAGTACCATCAGAATCTACTCAGTCAGTTGAAGCACACTCGGAACTATCATCTCGGATTGGTATAAAAGTTTATAACAATTACCCGCTTCGTAATTTAGGTCTTTTACTACCTGATAAGTTAATTAGTACAACAAATGTTGATAAATTTTCTTTTATCTTGGAGTTGTTCTTAGTCAGTTTTGTTCTTCGTCAAGGTATCGATGAGCTGTATGACGACGATGAAATATCATGGTTTGTTGTGTCTGTTATACCAATGTGTTTATACAGAATAGTTATGTTATTTATGAACTGGTATTGGGCAGTTGACTACTACAGAAATGTAGTAAAGTGCTACACTGGATCTAAACAAGTTGCTGTTGACGGCTGTGCAGTCAATGGTGTTATTGGTGAAGTAAAAGACGAGTCACTGAAAATGATTATTGTTGCATACTGGACTCTCTGGCAAAAGGGTCGTATGACGGAATCGAACTTAGACTCTTCAGCAGAACAATTAATCTCAGACATGTTTGGAGTTAAGATCGACTTTGATGTCGTTGATTCACTCCGAAAACTTCAACTCCTTGGAATGGTTGAGAAAAACCAACACGACAAAACGTATTCCGCAATTATCTCACCCGATGAGTTCGCAAAGCAGGCTACAGTACCTTGGACTAAACTCGTAAGACACTTAAAATTAGAATGATGTTCCTCTCCATCAGTTAGGTAGTCGTCATTCTTCTGTTTCGAATTGCAAACCATTTTGAGATCGCAACTCAGCTGATCCTTTTGGTCGCATCAATCGTTTGTTTTGTTCTTTAAATCAGTTTTATGATAAGATAAAAATCATCATTCTACATAGTGGTCAATACAGAAATTATTTAACCAGGTAGTTTCTTTATCGCTTCGTGTGTCTTCTGAAGCAGCAGATCTTTATTAGCAGTCGTGAGAGATAATAAATTGATTGTTGTTTTTGGTATTCAATTTTGTTTTGTTTACTTTTGCTTTCCAACGTAAAGAACAAAACCCCGGGCGGCAACAGTTCGTAGAACGTTGTCTGCTTAGCTGATTTAGATCTTTTCAATGGAAGTAAACTTCATTCATTTTATTTTGTGTGGTTTGCTGTCGAAGTGCTTTCGTGTTGTGTCGTAGTGTTCCGCAACTCGTATTTATTTTAATAAATTATGAGTAGTAGTAGTCATCAAGTACTTCATTCAACAGCTTACTGTTCAACATGTGGAGGCTGTTAGTTAGTCAAAGCCTGTTTTGGTTTTGTTTTGCAATAGTTCTGCTGCTAATTTTATTATCTCCCAACAGTTTACTTTTCAAAATATGTTACGAACTCTAATCACATTCCTGTTGGTGGTTGCCACAGCGTCAAGTGACAACAGGCCACATATTCTCTACATGGTAATCGATGACGTGGGTTGGGCTGACGTCGGATTCCACGGAAGTGACTTCCCGACACCTGTGATTGACGGACTGGTAGACAGCGGGGTTGAGATGTCGAGATTCTACGTGCAGCCCGTGTGCTCACCTACGAGGTCATCCATGATGACGGGGAGGTATGCATTCAATATGGGAATGCAACACAGCACTACTATAAAGCCTGGATCAACTGCTCACATACCAGCTGATGTGAAAACCATCGCAGAGATACTGAAGGAAAATAGCTACGACACCCACATGATTGGAAAGTGGCACTTGGGATACGCATCGTGGAACTACACTCCAACAGGTAGAGGATTTGATACCCACACTGGGTACATGGGGGGAATGATCGACTACTACACCAGAAACATGACATTTGACGACTCAAATGGATACGACTTCTGGAAAGGTCATCAAGTGAATACTCTTCGCAATGGTTCCTACACGATGATCGATTACCTGGCTGATGCTGATGCTGTTCTGACGGAGTCTGCTTCTTCGGGAAATCCGACTTTCATGTACTTCGCACACCAAAACATCCACATCCCACTTGACTACCCTCCAACTAGAAACCCCGCCTGCAGTACTGTCCTTCCAACTAGACGGGCAATCCTTTGTGATATGATGTCGGCGTTGGACACGGCGATTGGTGACCTGATCGACACGTACAAGAGGCTTGAGATGTGGAACAACACTATCCTTGTGACTGCTACAGATAACGGTGGGATGACATACTACGAGGAACAGGGTCTGAGTTCGGCATCCAGTAACTGGCCTCTTCGTGGTGGGAAAACAACTCTGTATGAAGGTGGTGTCCGTGGGGTTTGCTTCATCAACGGAGGTGAAAACGTTTTCCCTTCGCACTTGAAAGGATATAAGTACGAAGGACTATCTCACGTGACTGACCTTGTGCCTACTATCTTTTCCGCAGCGGGACTGGACCAGTTGATTCCCGGGCTTCAGCTTGATGGTGTCAGCCAGTGGGACTCAATCACCAACAAGAAGAGCAGCCCTCGTTCTGAGATTCCAATTAACATCATTTGGGGAGGTCGAAACTACACCTCAATTATCTCAAATGATATGAAACTGATTGTCGGATTATTTGACGGAGTTTATGATGGATATTGGACTATTAGTCCTTACAAGAGACTTCCTCCTCCTCATGATGTTCATCACTTTACTCGTCTTTTCAACTTGACTGAAGACCCATTGGAGCAGAACAATATCGTTGAGCAATTCCCTGACATTGTGAGTAATCTCAGAGAGAGAATATCATTTTATGTTAACGGAAGCAGCTACTCAGAGCCACAACCGAATGATGTCGACCCAGCTTCATTGCCAAATCTCCACAACGGTGTTTGGGCGCCGTTTTTAAATTAAATGCAGACAGGACTCTCATTCTTTCGAAACATCGATATCTGTAAGTCTCTTATCTTATTATTATTAAATTTAACCAACAGAATCTAATGCTCTCTAATACTTTGAGACAAGCATCGGGTTGAATTGTTGTCCTCAAGACAGCTAATATCAGACCCGAATTTGCTTTTCTCATTTTATCGAAATAACTTTCTTTTTTATCATTTGTGTGTTTATTGTTAATCAGTTCAAAGTAATCTCAACTTTGTGATTGACCCATTTGTTGATGGTCAGCACATTCATAATTATGAAACTCTTCCTTCCTTTCCTTTTTATTTCGTTTTCTTTCCCACATTCAATCAGCTTATGTTTTTTTTTTTTTTTAAATCGTTTTTTTGATAATTCATTACGAAAAAAAAAAAAAAAAAAAAAAAAACTATGATAAAAAAAAGTGATTGATTTTTTTTTATTTTTCTCTTGTAGACAAAAAACAACAGAGCTGTGCCATGTCTTTTTTTTTTTTTTTTTTTTTTTTTTTGAGTTGCTTCTTAACTTAAAAAAAAAAAGGGTGTCGTTACTTTGATAAAGCAGTTTCTTGTTGTTCTTTGTTTTGCTTCGTCGTTTACTCACTAGCAACTATCACAAAAATTCATTCCTCGTTCAATTCTTAGTCTTTAGTATTTATGTGTTATTATTTTAATGAACTTAAACATGTCTTTCTCCAGAAGTTATCATTTATGTGTTCATCTAAAGTCGATATTTGGAAGTCACGTTTTGAGTAATTCAGAACAAGTAATTTAAACAGTCCTCACTGTTTCTGTTAATCAAATGTTATTATTATTTCAGGAGGGTCATCATAAAATGGTTTTATATAACTTTAAGCAGATAGAGTCGGTCCCGAAGTCGAAAGAGTTCGTCGATGTAATCCTGTCAAAGACACAGCGTAAGACACCAACAGTTGTTCACAAAGGGTACGCTATCACAAGAATAAGAGCATTCTATATGAGAAAGGTTAAGTATACTCAAAAGACTATTCACGAGAAGCTATCAACAGTGTTGGATTCATTCCCAAGATTAGATGATGTGCATCCTTTCTATGCCGAACTGATGAATGTTTTATACGACAGAGATCATTACAAGGCTGCTTTGGGAAGATTGAATACAACTCGTCACTACATCGATCAGTTGGGAAGGGAATACGTCAGACTTCTTAAGTTCGGAGATTCCCTTTACAGATGCAAGCAACTTAAAAGAGCTGGATTAGGAAGAATGGCAACCCTTTTAAAGAAACTTGATGATTCTTTGGGATACCTCGAAGAAGTTCGTCAGCATTTGTCGAGATTGCCTTCGATTGATCCAAACAGCAGAACTCTAATTGTCTGTGGATTCCCTAACGTCGGAAAGAGTTCCTTCATGAACCGTGTCACTAGAGCTGATGTTGACGTACAGCCGTACGCGTTCACAACAAAATCACTTTTTGTTGGTCACACTGACTACCGTCAAATGGCCTGGCAGGTAATTGACACCCCGGGTGTACTTGATAAACCTCTTAGAGACTGCAGTACTATTGAAATGCAGTCTATCACTGCCCTTGGTCACTTGAAGGCATCTATTCTTTACTTCATGGACTTGTCATGCCAGTGTGGATACTCAATTGATCAACAGGTTTGTAGTTATTATATTGTTGTCGTTGTCGTTGTAGTTACCGAAGTAATATTTCTTAATAAACAAACAAAACAGGTTACACTGTTCAAGAACATTTCACCTTTATTTGCCAACAAGCCGCTTTTGGTTGTTTTGAACAAGTGTGACGCTCTGAAGTTACAGGACGTGTCCCCAGATGAGAAGAAGCTTGTCCTTGGAGTATGTAATTAACATAAATATCAACTTTAGTAGCCTTGTTGTACTTCTTCACTTGAGCTGGAGAAATTAATAATAAATAAAGAAACAATAAAACAAAACACAAAACAGGCAATCAAGGAAGCTGGTTGCGAATACCTTGAGTGCTCGACTCTTCACCAGCAGGGAGTTGGTGACTTGAAGATGAAGGCTTGTGAAATGCTTCTCGCTTCTCGTCAGGAGCAGAAGGTCAGAGGTAAGAAGTACCAGGAGATCGAGAACAGAATATACTGCGCAATGCCAGAAGAGAGAGATGAGAGAAGCCGTCCATCATTCGTGCCAGACTCTGTTAAGCAAGTAAGAGTATGTATCATTTCATTTGATTTGATTTTAGGAATGGATCTTAAGTGGCTTCTTGAACATCAAGACTGCCTACTTTATTACTTGTTGGTCTTATTTTATAACAACACAGTCGCTCAAGGACCAGGGAGTCGATCTCCCAAAGCGTCAAACCGAACGTGATTTAGAAGAAGTAGGTGGAGGACCTGGTGTGTTCAGTATGGATTTGAGAAAGAACTATTTATTAGCTGACGATGATTGGAAATACGATGTCATACCTGAGATCATTGACGGTAAGAACATCGCTGATTACATCGATCCTGACATCGAAGAGCGTTTGAAGGAACTCGAAGAGGAGGAAGACCTTCGTCTTGAGGAACTCCGCGAACTCAACTCTGCGAGAGACGGAGAGGACACATTCAAATTGAATGACAACTCAAAGGAAGCTTTGAGGCAGGTAAAGGAAACTGTTGCTTTAATGCGTGTAGAAAACGCTGCGAAGAAGGCAAGAGGAAGAGGAAAGCTCGGAAGAGTCGCAGCCGCTGTAGAGGCGCATCAGGAATTGATTCACAAGAACAGAGATTCCAGATCAAGAAAGAGAGAACAGGGTTTGGGAGACTTCGATGGAAGAGATTTATCGATGGACGATTCGGTCAGAGCGAGATCGCAGTCAACCATCAGATCGACTTCAAGAACGAGATTCTTCAGCAATGCCCCATCTACAAGAGATCGTGGTGTTGTTGTTTCAAAGTTGGGAGGTCTGAAGTCTGGATCTCAGAAATTGAAGGCTTTCAGAATGTCAGTCAAGAAGACACGAGTACTGGCACGCGACTCTCGTCAGGGAGAATCCGACAGACACCACTTCGACATGAAACCAAAGTGGGCGTTCTCTGGAAAGATGAAATCGCAAAAGACAAGACACAGCCGTTAAGCTATATACCCTCCCTTGTGCTGTCTGCTTTGTCTTTTTGCAGTCGTTTTTTGTATATATGACCAATCCACGCCATCAGCTATTTTCACGTACCTTTTAATTTTATTTTTTCCCCCTTTTCGTTTCTTCCGCAGTTTGCGTTCATTCTGTTTTCCTTCCCCCTTTTTATTTTCACTTTTATTTTCTTTTTATTTTTATCATCCCGTCTCTCAGTGCTTCGTCGAACCCAATGCCTCCTCTCTCTTTCGTATCATTTCCCATTCTCTTGAAGCTCCCTAACTTTCCTTTCGTGGATCTTCTCTTGTGTTCCAATAATAGTATCAAATTCGGAAATAAAAAAAGTCAAAATTAAATTAATAGCTGATGGCTTGATTTAGTAACGTTTCTTAATTCACAAAACAGGACAGGAGTAGAATTGAAAACTTGTGTTGAATTATTCACATCACTTAAGTTGAAAGTAGCTCGTTGTGAACTCAGCTTACATTATTATTTTAGATCTGTTTTTTCTCCAGTCATTTTTTAGACAAAAATATATGAAAATGATAAAGTTACTATCAACGTGTCTGTTGCTGACTCTGACTTCTGCGAAGCTTCTGGCAAGCTCTCGAGTAAAGAAGTGTTTTAATGATGGAGATAGTGAAACATGTGGTTATAGTATTGTAGTCTTAATGGAATTGAACGGTGATAAGTATAATGCTGAAAGGATTGTAGTCACACAAGTTTCTGATGGAGAAAATATAATTCCGATGGACAAACCTCTCGAGGTCACACTCGAGACTGTCAAAACAGAAATTGTTTACGATCTGACAAGGTTAAGATTATTTAATAAACGACCACAAGAATACGTCTACTACGGACCAATGGGATCTTGTCCAGGTGGTTGTAAAGAAGTAGTCGGAGATGATGGGAAAGCAATCAAATACTCTTCTGGTTTCTGTTGCCAATGTTCTATTTCTGCACAACTTGGATTATCAAGTCCACCACATAGAGGAAATCCTTCTTGTTCAATATTAGACAGCTCAGTAACATCACATTGTATTAGAATGGATGATGAATGGTATATTGGTTCTCTCATTTCTACTTCCCCGAGAATGGAATACACAGTCGGTGTTTCAACAAATCAAGGAACACAGTTTGAAGTTACAGAGAGTAGAGGTATGTTTGTAGATTATTAACTCAAAAATGACTGCTCCAAAACAACATCAAAACAGACTACAAAAAGGATAACATAACTGCTACTATTGTCGTGTCTATCCCTCCTTATTACTTTGACATCGGTGGTCAGATTCTACTCGTCCCTCAAAGTGGATCTGGAACAGTACTTCGAGTACCTCAACACTTCGTATCAATAAAAGGTGATGAGTGTAATAAGATTGGTGTTTCTTATGAAGGATTTATCACTCAAGGAGGTAGATGTGAAGTAGTTGATGGATCTTGTTTAGGTAGTCAGATTATTGATTACATATACGAAGATAGTATTAGAGGACCTGGTCAAGTCCCGTTGTACACAATGTTAGGATCACCAAATCTATTCGATAGTCATGTTTTGTATTGGCACCTTGTAAAACCAGCGAGGTTTATTGTAACTGTTGAGATTGATAACGTTGATGAAGTTCATTTTGCTGTCAATCACTCGACCAGCGCTAATATTACGGATGTCTACATCAAGGACAGTAACGACAAAAATGAAGTTCAAGAAACTGGATACCTATTCGCGAAAGTTGTGAACAGCGGAAAGGTACCATCATCGCTGACAGTCATCGCAGAAGCTGAGGCAGGATTCGTATTTCTGGAGCCGATGAGAGTACGTCATTTTGAAGTGAATCAAGAACATGTATTTGAGTGGACAATTAGAGCAAAAGATGGAACGAGTAACACAGCAGTATGGCCGGTAGTCATATCTGTACAAAGTGTTAAATATGAAGAGTTAGACAGATGGCAGCTCAACATTACATCAAAAGCTGTTGTCGTAGATGCAGGTGCCCAAGGAGGAAACCAAAACAACTACACTGGTTCTGTCCGCGACCCTGAACATGATCCTAACAAAGGAAAAACAAAGAATGAATCATGTACAGACTGCCCTTGGTATAATCCAATATGTTTCTTATCACGTGAATGCTTCCTTCGTGGTGTTCTTCAATTCATCGGTACACTCTTACTCGTCCTGGTTATCGGTTATCTTGTTGTCAAGGGACACGCATTGCGATTTCTGAAGTGGTGCTTGAAGCGCTGCTACAAAAAGAAGAACAAAAAGAGGGAAAATAAAAAGAAAAACAAAGACTCAGAAAAGGTCCACATCACTATAAGTGAGTATGACAGCAGCTCAGAAAGTTCTGAAGAAGCAAAGCGGCAGAAGAAAAAGAAGAAGACGAAGGCGTATGAAGCTCACGCACCGTATCCGCAGACTGATAGGAATCCAATCGACGTAATGAAAATGATGCATCAAATGGGGTTTGGAGGTAAACCAGCACCAGGATACCCTCAGGCACCACCTGTAGCAACAAGACCTGTTTGAGTTTCTAAGAATGATCTGAAATGATCCCCCGTTCAGATTACTTCAGTCAGTTATCCTTTCTATTCTGTTTCTGACTCAGCCGACTTAATGTCTCTAATGCGACAGCATTACCAACAGACCAAGTGACTGTTGAAAAGCAAAAACTATATTTACCCTTTACTTCCTCCCTGTTTTATTATTTATTAGTACTTTGTATGCAAAGCCGCGCCTTAGCTCTCTGAGCCATTTCATAGTTTGTGTTGGTTTTGCTTTTGGAGCAACGGGTGCGGCTACTAATTAAATTCTGTAAAACCTTCTGAACACGATGATTATTATTATTATTATTATCTTTTGTTTAGACAGCATCGGATTGAAGATTAAAATGGGAGGTCGCAATAATTAGAACAAAAGTAAGTTCACATCCGATCCCAAAATCTCACTTATATTCCAATACAATGGAAGAACTACTTTGGGATATAGTCCGCTCAGTAGAACGCAATGTTGTTAGAGTCGTATTCGATGGTGACTACTGCAACACTTGGAGACTACGAAGGACTTGGTGGAGTCGTAAGAAGATCTGGGCAGACAATCAAAGAAGGAAGAGAAGAGTACTGATGAGAGAGTTTAAAGAGTTTTGGAAGAATCTTAAAAAGTTACTAACTCAGTTAAAGGGAACTGATGAAATGGAAATTGAACTAAACATCGTTAAGAGAAAACTTGAAAGACAAACCAACCACTACGGAACATGTCTAAAGAGTGTACTCAGTCAGGTAACTGAATTCTATTCTAAACAAGGATGTGATAGAGGTGTCACAAGAGGTCGTTGTTGTTGTGGTTGTGGTGGAGCAATCTGTTGTAGTCGCTGTGGATATCGTCTCTGGGATCCAACAACAATTCCACTCCCAACAACTCCATTTGACTTCTTAACATCATTTGATGGTTCTGAAGTATCCGCTGATATTGCTTCAAAGGTAGCCTCCTTATTAGAGAAACAACACGTCTATGAAAAGGAAATTATTAAAACTAGAATGTCTAAAGAAATAAAGCGACGAGACGACCGCATCAACGTATTGACAACTCAAATCAAAGAAGCAAGATTTGAGGGATTCGGTGCGTTTGCATTTCCTGTTCAGTCGCAAACAAGAAGTGACAGCATTTCTTCAAATAGTGAAAACCTTCAAACGACTCACGTCGTTCATCAGAGTTGTTTAGTGAGAAAGCCGATAATTGAAATGTCTCAGAAGGAGAAAAGTAAAGATGTCGGTAGTTTGAACGAAGAGTTGTCATCAAAAAAAAAAGAATCGCCTGACTTTCAACTGCTTCCATCATCATCTCAAAAACATAAAAAGAAACCCTTCACAAAGAATACTGTGAATATCGATCGACTGCATTCAACCAAACAAAATCAAGATCGTCGACGACAAGAACGTATCCAACAAGAGAGAACTCTTTATGATAATATTCTACAACAAGTATTGAGAGATCAGATTAGTATTGCTTCTGAAGAAAATAATAAAAAGAAAGGAAAAAGAAATGATAAATACACACAAACAACTAATCCAACAAACAACAACACTAAACATTACAATGGAATCATCACTACTACAACACCAGAATCTGTAGAATTGGATACCCCAAAACAAATTACTATAAAGAAAGGAACGTATTCTACTTGTGATAATCGAATTCAGAGTAAGCCGATTGTAATTACGAAACGGAAGAAAGTTATCGACAACAGCAAAGTGGTTGTTGATAATCCGATACCAAAGAAGTATTATAAAAAACAAAACCAATCCAAATCAAAAAGAAAAGTACTACAATACCAACCAGTCATACCTGTCGTATATGATGGGGATATGGATGTGGTGATTTCTAAAGAAGCTTGTCCTTTGATTACTCAAGGGTGGTCATTTCATGTAAACGAAAGAGAAGAAGCCAATCAATACAAGAGTGAGCAAATTAATAATAATAATTCATCGAAAACTACTCCAAGTAGATCAATCAAAGACGTGATATTATCAAATATATCAAAACAGATAAGAGAATGCGATATCCTGAAACCAACATCGTTCGCTTTAAGACTACAAAACTCTAATCAAACAACAACAACAAATGATTTGACGAAAAACTATACCGATGAAAGTACTATTGCAGAACACAACACACAAAATAGTATGGTTGCGGAATCTAGTCATCATTCTGGTCCGAACTTCTTCCCAAATCGTGATAAAAGGAATACCAATGATTACCAATCTTTGGAGCTTACTTCAAGTATTATTATCGATCCTGTTAAGAGGGACGTCAATCAAATCACATCCGTCGGGAGAAAACAAAATAAAAGAATTCCATCAAACTCAACAACAGAATTATCTAATTCAGCAAAGATGTCGATGTGGAAAGTACAGCTACAAAGACAAATGGAAAAAACACAGATCGATGATGAAATTACTTCACATCAAAGACAGCGAGTCAGTGACGTGTTGGCAGATGAGAACATAACACCTCCCTGTCAGTATGACGGTGATGGTGAATTAGAAATATCGATTGAGAATGGATTAATGATTTCAAGTTCTGAAGAACCTTCTGGACAGCAGGCATTGGATTCGAATATCAGAAATCAAATCATATCCGACTCCGTTATTCACAAAGTCTATAAGCGAGCATTCGCTCTCATAAAAGAGCGATGTGAAGCTGACATCCTGACCCCACATCTTTCAGATAGCGAGGCATCGATCTTGAAAACTCTCATCAGAAAGAAACGTTCTTTTCAAAAGAAAGAATCAAATCCTCGTTGTGAAGATGTTGAGGAATTCGATCGAAACCGATCTGTGAAACCTTCAGACGTCATTTTAGATGATTTGAATAACATTTCACTCGGAGATTCCTTCGCACTCTCAGGTGCTGCTCCGCGTGGTCTTCGATCGTTCTATTCTCGTGAGTCAGTTCGAAAGGGAACATCAAATGCAACAACGGTAGCTGCTGCCCTTGTTTGTTGTGCCACAGCTGCTTATGAGCCGAGTACCTTTGTTAGGGTCAAGTACTACACTATTTCTATTTAAAAGGTTGAGTTGCAGTAATTGGTACTACACTTTCTGTTTAGTTTATTTAAGTAACTAATATTATTCATTTACAACGACCCTCACCTGGTCACTTTAGATAATTTAGTTATTCAGTTTTGATTATTATTACATACTTTTCTCTTCAAAGGAATGAAGCAAACATGATGATGGAGTCTGATGGAGTTTATTGTATTGTTTTTGATTTTTTTTTTTTTTTTTTTTTTAAAAAAAGTCAAAAATTACTTCCAAAAACACCAGCCTTCCAACAAACACACAAAAACCAAAACCAAAAAAAAAAAAAAAAAATGAAAGCAAAGACCTACAAATACATCATCGTAGTGTTGTTGTTCATCTCTTGGATTCTAACTATCGTGGCATCGGCTGTCCCTAACGGTTATTTAGACACGGATGGTAATCTTCCGATTGTCAGGGCACCAACAGTAGTAAATGGAATATTTACTTACAATAATAACTTCATCACTTACGATACTGACTGTGGTGTTTTTGATTGTTTCATTACTGATATTTGTGATGACTACACTCCTTTAGCTAGAGCAGCGAGGGCTTTCGTTATTATTTCAATACTTCTGATTTCAATGTTGCTTCTCATCCACCTCGCCATGTGTCACCAAAAAACCTGCAATAAGATGCTCGCTAACAAAACATTTTACAAAATAAGCAAAAACGGTGGTCTCGCATTCTTACATCTCCTCACGTGTGCCTGTTTGGTTATTGCGTGGGGAATCTTGTTGGGAATATTTACTACGGAGAAGTGCAATATTACTCCAAAGGACTTCATGAAGTTGTACATTGCTGTTCCGTTTTATATCATCGCAACTGTTTTCTGTTTTATTGTGTGCATTCTTTGCTACATGAAGAAACACATGGCAATCGATGTGTTGGTAGTTGAGAATCACTACCCTCCTGCATACAACACCCAACCAGGATACGCTGTCAACCCAATGGACAGTTACTACTATCGTTAGGTGAAAGGTTCACAAGACAAAAATCAACAAACAATAAAAACTAATCTAAAAATAAATAAATAAAGTAACTGACGTCGCTTTCTATGGACCATTCCTGTTTTCTTCATCTCAAAAAAACAACAGACTGTCACCCCTTTGCAGCATCAATCTTGGGTATCTACAACATTCAAGAAAGTCTTAAATGATTAATTCTTTAATCTTACTAAGAATAGCAGCATCGTCTGCCTTATGAAATAGTTGCTCGACATTAATTGATTATCTGTTTGTTAAAATTGGAGATAATCAAATCGAATGGCGCTGCTGCTGTCGGATTAATTGATTTGTTGTTAGGTCTGTGTAAGGATTCATGATTTGTTTTTATTGTATTTATTTCTTGTTAATAGTTGTCGTCTTCTGTGTGCCTGCGCCCGAGTTGACAACGACAGTCTCTATTTAGCGGCGCTCATTCATTCGCTTCTGAATGTTTCTTGTTGTGCTGCTCCAAAAGGAATCTCAGCCAGGAGATCTGTTTTTCAGGTTTTGAATTCCCAGTACATCCCGGTAGTCATTTTTTCAAAAAAAAAAAAAAAAAAGAAGAAGAAGTAAAAGTCCCCTCCTAAAAAGAAACATATAATTAGGTAAAAAAAAAAAGAAAATAAAAAATTCAATTCCCTTAATTGTTTTGCGTTCTTTTATTCTTGATACGTTCTTCAACTAAATATTCTCTTTTGAGAATTGGTTTGGGTCGTTCTAAAACAGTAGAAGTAAAAATGAACAAAAAAAAAAAAAAAAGAGGAAAAAAAAATATGCAAAATTGTAAACTTTACAAATATTATGTAACAACCCGCCTCCCTTTTCCCTCTCCAACCATTTTTTAAAAAAAGTTCTTTTGTGTGATCCACACCCTGAAGGTGTACTGCGTGTGCGGGTTTGTCTATTTGACTGCAAAGGATGAACAGAAAAGCGTGTTGCAACTCACTTACATGGACATTTTAAAAAAAAGAAATAAGTGGAAATCTGCTGGCAAACTGCACATCTGTTGACTTCGGCTGCACGCATTGCTGCAAATTTCTCTCTAATTTATATTCTATAGTATGTGCCTCTCTCTCTTCCCCCCTTTCCACTTGTTGTAACTCGTGTCAGTGTTCTTAACTGTGCAAGACGCGAGCGAAGAGAATCGAAAAGAGAAGGAAAAAAGAACGGGAAAAAAGTAACAGAAGAAGTGTCTTGAGCCCCCTCCCCTTAGTTTCGGGGAGCGGGAAGCGACTGATGTGTACCAAAGGTTTCGCAAAAAAGTAATGTAGCAGTAACGCACTCTGTTCAATTTAATTTATTACTTTGTGGCGATGTGCAATATTTTTTACTGTGATTGTGAAGACCCAGGAGGTTTATTTCTCTGATCTATTTTCTGTTTTTTCGTTGGCTTTGCTGTTGTGCTAATCCTCAGTCTTGTAATCCCTGTGCTGAGCGAGCCGTCCCCCAAATAGAGAACCGTATGGCGATGATCCTTAATATTATCTTGTTGTACATTGTACCTTGCTCTGACCCTGTTGTACTCTTAGCTTTCCTTATAGCAAAGGGTAAGGGATTGCTTGATCAAATTAGCTAGCAGACATCTAGGAATTATCTTGATCTTGTCTTGTTGAAAGTGTCATTCTTGTTTCCTTCAATTTTCCTTTCCCTGTCATTAAGGGTGTTATTAGAAATGCGAAGTAGTTACATTTTATTTTTTCTTCTTTTTTTTTTTAAAGTCCAACGTCTGGGTAAGCAGCAAGTCTTCCTTCTGTTAGTTATCATCATTGTGACAGTTTGAAGTATCGCAGAGAGGGATCTAATTTCACGTAAAGTCACCACAAGTATGAGTAATGAAAACCTTCTAACGAAAGGGATTCGAGTATGCCTTCTGTCATCTGACGTTTGGAAACAACAAAACATTCACAGCAACTGTTCTTTGACCGTTCCCACATCAACGTTGCGGATATGCCCGAGGAAATAGAACTCCCTTAAGCATATCTGTTCATTTTTGGTCTCAGGAAGTCTTGTGATGTGTTGAATCTTTTTATTTTCTTGTTTCCCTTTTATTTTTTGTACTAAACAAGTTAAAAAAGAACTTTGGAGCACACAAACCTCCATTACCTTTTCACTGTGCGGTTCGTGCACGAGCAAAACTCTGGTAACGTGTTTCCTAACAGTGAAGAGAAGCAAGCGGAGAGAACAAGTCGCTGTCGATTCCTTGTTGATACTCAAGTGTTTGCTAATCAAAGAACGTTAGGAATTGTAATCAATCGAACGACTAATCAACGTATTTACTGATTCTTGACTGCTCAGAAGGTTACTTTCTGTTTAGTTAGCCGTCCGTTCTTGGAAAAGTGGAAAGAAAGAAGGAAAATTCAGTAAGGGCTTATTCGTACACACAACAAGGAAAACATCCCAACAAAACCCCTTTCCAGTAGTACACATTCCTAGTAGTAGTTTAGTTTTATGTAGTTTTTGACACTTTTATTTATCCCTCGTGTCTAGTCTACTCGCTAACCAGATATTCGGTAGCAATTATTTAGGTTTACTTTTCTTTTAATCGATCTCGTTGGTAAAGCCTTCTCTCCATTTGCTCTTTTCCTTTTCTTACGTAGCTGTACTGTAGTTGTAATAAGTTCTTACATTAGTCTTAAAAGTCTCTTTTCGCTTCTGAGGGACCGTCTGCCATCTCTGTAGAGAGGAGCTTACTATTAGTTAAAAGAAGAATAACTTTAGGAGCGTAGTTGTGGCATATTTCTTGTGTCTGCTCCCGTTTGGTTTCTTTTATTTTATTTTTATTTTTCAATTTTTTGCAAGAGATTTCTTCTTTTCCCCCCCCCTGGTTTGAATCTTTGCTTTCCAATTGTTATTTTTTTTTTGTTTATCGGAGGCGGGTACCACAAAAACTCCAAATTTTAGGGCAAAGGGCCTGAAAAATGGTAACCCGACAACCCATGCCTGACTCAAGCGATTCCTATTCTCTATGAAATAAAAATCATGGATGGCAAGTAGCAATGTAAGGATTGATGACGAACCCACCTATAAGATCTTCCCCTTCCCAATCCCCTCTCGGTTGTATTTTATTCTGTGTTGTGTTTCTAATAGTGTTTTACACTTTAATATTCTAACAGGTTATAGCTTAATGTTGTGCTCCAGGAATGTGTTTCATAAGTACGTATGTGATATGTTATAATCTCTTTACTAGGATACGAAAGAATCAAAACAATGCAACCCTCCCAACAAGAGTTGGAGCAGATTGTGAATATATTTAGGGGTGGTGCCAATGCCATGGATCAAGCAGCTGTGGCTAAGGTGACAGAGTTTATTCAGCAGCACGTCGCAGACCCGAAATTCAATACCGCGCTTGCTGTGATTGCATCGACTCCAAACTGTTGTGAGGACTTAGTACGTCAGCATGCGGCATTGACGTTGAAAAACAGCGTCAAATTAGCTTTTGAGAAGGGAATTGAACCAAACCTCGCCTCCATCAAGCCTATCCTAGTGAAGGCACTAAATGAACAACACCACGGAACTCGTCAGGCTATCGCTTGCTGTGTATCTGATATAGCTAAGACTGGTTCTTACCCAACTCTCGTGCAGGAACTCTGGCCGGAGTTTGCCCGTTCACAAGACAAGGGTCACCGTGCTGGTATTCTGTTCTGCATTCGTGATATGTGTGAGAACTGTGCTGATCAACTTGAACAAGGAGGTATGGAATGTCAGGCAACTATTCTAATTCAAGAATTGATTGGACTTCTCACTTCTTCAAGTGATGGAGAAGAGATTTCATTTGCTATTCAGGCGCTGTTATCACTTCTTAGTCATCAGAGTGAACATGATATCAGTCCAATTGATCAAAAGTGTAAAGCTTTATTACAACCAATGTGCACAGCGTTAAAGCGTTGCTGTGAGTTTGCGAAATCTGGTAGCTCTCCTGCACATGCGAAGGTAATGGAAGCCTTGTTGGGATGCTACAGAATGATCTCTCAGCATTACTACGCAGAACTGAAGAACTTTAATGAAATGCAACACATTCTTCATGTTATTGTTGAGACTAGTTCTTCAAGTGACCAGGGAGTACTACTTGCTGCTTGTACTTTCTGGTACGACTTGTCTGTTCAACCAGAAGCAATTCATGATTTCTTCAAAATGGAGGGTCTCATGCCGAGAGTTGTCGAACAACTATTCGCAGGAATGCAATACAGTGATATGGAAATTTCTCTCATCGAAGAAGATGAAATGAAGGAAAACATTCAACCAAAACATAACTTGAAGAAGGTTGGTAAGAACCAGAACAGCGAAGACGAAGCAGAAGTTGAGAACTGGACTGTGAGAACCTGCACTGCGAGTATCATTGATCAACTTGCTTTAATTCATCCTGGATTTATTGCTTTAGTATTACCTCAGATTGAGAAGAGACTCTCAAACCCAAACTGGAAGACTCAGGAAGTTGCTATTCTCGCACTTGGTGCAATCTCATCAGGTTGTTATGAACAAGTTCAGCCACTTCTAAAGGGATTGGTTCCGATGTTGTTTCAGCTTCTCCACGCTCCTAATGTTCACTTTTTAGTTCAAACTATTGCGATTTGGGCGTTAAGCAGATACGATCCGTACTTCTCTTCGAATGAAGAACACTTTAAAAGCTACTTAGATATTTTGTTATGCAACGTGTCTGCTGCAAAACGTAAGGTTCAGGAGTCGGCGATCAGTGCGTTTGATTCTTTGATGGATCAAGAAGCCAGACTTAATTACGATGATGGTGGTTTCTTAACTAGAAACCCACAAGTAGCTAACCAAGTCATGTCCCGTCTTAGGGATTGCCTCAGTAAAAACTACACTACTAAGAACATGACAAGTTTACTGAACGCTGTTACTCACACGGTGAGTGCTTTTCCAATAAATACCCCGCAGGGAATGGAGTTTGTTCGTCCTATTATGGAACTTCTTCCTCGAACACCCGACACTGAAGTGTGCATTCTGCCTTCGTTAATGAACTGCATTGGAAATATTGTTTATAATTTATCTGGAGAACCAGAACTCGTTACTCCATTCTACCAAAGATGCCTTCACATATTAGGAAAGTACATGCAACAGCAATTCCAATATAAGGGAGAGGTACCAGACCAGCTCGACATGGGACAGAATCCAATTATGGCGATTTATTGTGTTAGTGATCTGTGTACGTATGTTCAAAGTATGGAACAACTTCTTCACCAGAAGTACCTCGAGTTCTCATTCTTAGATCTTATCGTTATGCCGTTACAGCAGCCAGACTTTGTTGATGGTGAGGTTTACTTGAAGGCTATTTCATTTATTGGTGAACATCTTGCTATTTACCCAGAATTGTTTATGAAGTCTGTACAGCAAGTTGATAATATTCTAAAGTACTGTGACACTGTTTCATGCTACAAAACTTGTGGTGATTGCTGTTGGTTTGCAGGTGTTCTTTCTATCACAGCCCCTGGAAAGATGGACGCTGGTGATGTTACAAAGATGGTCGGAGTCTTTGCTAACAAAATCATCCCAATTCTTGTTGAGCACGGAATTGCCAAAGCAAACGCTGACAACGTCGCTGCCCAAGCGGCTCTCGCTGTTGGTAAGTTCGGTGCTGTTGCCCCAGACCTCCTCGCAACTCAACTTCCAAGTTTCTACCCGATGTTAGTCAGCCACTTGATTGGAGTATGTTTTGTTATTTTATTATTTTAGAAGTTATTATTATTATTACTGATTACTTTAAAAATCCTACAAACAGATTCAAACTGGAATGGAGAAGACTCAGGCTGTAGTGGGTGTCATGCATTTAATTAAAAAGAATGGCGGAGTGTTTAGCGACAGCAACAACATTGTTATGTTAGGAAAGCTAATGAACAGCTGTCCACTTGTTGAACAAGAGATGGAATTACTTACGGTATGGAATTATATTTAGGTTAAAAGATTCCCAGGAAACGGGAAAAAACAACAACAAAAAAAACAGGAGTTTACCCATGTTCTCACTATGCTCAAGCAGCTCGCTGGTGCACAATGGGCTAGTGTCGCGCAGACTGTTGCCTTCCCTCCTCAGATTCTGGCGAGGATTCAGTAGGTTGCTGTGATCGTACTCTGACTGTGTCGAAGAGTTCATTAGTCTGCTTCACAAAGTACTCAATCGATTGTGCGAATAGCTGTTGGCGTTTAGTTAGCATGTAGGAGTGGGAATGGTGTTCACCCTTCCAACTATTTTTTAAAATTAACAATTTCTTTTCTCCTTACCTCTGTTGTACGTTACTGGTTGTGAGTGAGCATCTTTGAATTGACATCAGGTAGTCTTGTTGTTGAATTCTATTATTTTTTCCCGAGTCTTTTTGATTCCTTTGGAAAAAACTTTCGGTTTTCGCTAAGAAACCGTAAGGGGGGGTACACACTCGGAGTCAATTCAATGGCGGACTGGAGCCTGAAGCTTGTGCGGTTAAAAAAAGTAACTTTTTTTAAATTTTTTATTTTATTTTATTTGTTATCAGCTCCTTCAATCAGTTTTTACTTTTGATTAGACATCTCTTTTTTCTCAACTTTGTTAGTGTGACGTGGTGCGTCCTCCCCTCAGCCCAGTTTTTCTTGATCTCAAAAACCCCCTTTTTTTAAGAAGTGTGGCGCCACTTTTTATTCAAATTTCTTAATCTATTGTTGGGGCTGGATGGTCTTTGTGTGTGTATTTTATATTATTTATTCATTTATTTACTTTTTTTTTTTTTTTTTTGTGGCATTGATGCTCACGGCAAGACTGATACCTACAAACTGAAATGTATAACAAAGTGTTGTTCCTTTTCGAAGTTGACTTCTTATGATCGTCGGAGAAAACAGCTGAGTAATTTTCTTGGTTCTTTGATTGAAGTAGAAGCGAAGAGCTTTTCTTCTTCGTCCTTAGACCTGCTTTTTTAATTGTGTCTCTTTGGTTTCTTTTTTATTTTTTTTTAAATTTTCTTTTCTCCCCGTTTTAGTTTTTTTTTGAAACGCCAATATGGGTTTTTTTTTTTTTTTTTTAGTTGCCACTTTTTTTTTGCATTCAAAAAAAAAAAAAAAAAAAGAGAGAAGAAGTAGAATGGAAAAAAAAAAAAAAAAAAAAAAGTAAAGTAAAGTAAAGTCACAAGAGTTCCACTGAAGACTGAAAGCAGCACAGGGCCTTATATTACCATCTAATTCTCAGCTTAGCACTATATTTTCTCTCTTAGCAAGCTCTTCCTAAATACCAAATGAAATCCACACAATAAGAGAAGATAATTGTAATTTTTTTTTCTTTTTTAATTTTTTATAAAATTTTTATTTAATTAAAAATTCAAAAAAACAAAAAGGCAAAAAAAGAGAACAAATGACAGACGACTGAAGAGAACAAATTGAAAGAAGATGCAGGTTTCTATTTCAAAGAAAAATAAAATAACTACACCTGTTTTAAAAAAACAAAATGATTGATGATCTGGAAGAGAACAAAAAACCGAAAGAAGATAACTGCAGTAGTGTTTTCATAGAGGTATTAAAAATACCAGTTGAAACCCCTCATCAAAAATTACTTATTCTCCCTACGATTGATCATCACGTTGCTTATTTATTTATTAAATTACATTACCATCCTTCTTTACTCGAAATGGATGATTTTTTTAAAAAAAAAAATTTCCCCTCTTCCTTTTACCCCCCTTTAATAAAACTACAAGTAACGACATAAAACTTTCTGCAGTAAAAATCTTATACACAACGTTGTTCAGCATAATATGAATTAATAATCAGCAGTCACAGAAGAGATGCAAAAAAAGTGATTTTAATTTTCATTTTTCATCCTGTACACCTTCATGATGATTTGTACGAATATAACGTGTTCTCCTTTTTAACTTATCGACGAAAATAACAAACAGCCAGCCGCCTTCTATTAGAATCTTTGAAATAATATAATCCTCAGAGTGTCTGCTTTGGATATTGTTATTAGTTTCCTTCTGTTCAGTTCATATGTGAGGGAGTCGTAGTCTGGTGGGTTATTCTTTTCTTAGGTTTTGAGATTTTGAGAGAGAAGAGGGAAATTATTTACGTTCAGTCAGTTTGGAAAAGATGTCTGAAGGTGACTCGCCGTTATTCTGGGGAAGGCAGTCGACAGAAACTTTTCGAGAGCAGTTACTTAGAATGGGAAGTGACGTAATGAAATCAGAGCTGTTGCCGTCTCCTTCAGAATCGACAGCATCATCATCTGACGCAGAGCACTTTGATCCAAATTTTAAAATAGTCTTACAACAGGCGTTTAATGAAGATAGACTTTTATTTTCACAATTTCCAGTAGAAACTCAGATCAACGTCCTCGTTCAAATAAGCGTCACCGATCAGCAACAAATGATCTCCGCTATTGCTTGCAACTCTCTAGTCAGTACTTTGAAATCAAGAGGTCCATATTGGTATACAGATGACCATGTGTTAGCAGTTATTAAACATCTTCAACTACCTTCTGATTTAGAAGCTCTGCTCTTGTCTGTTGGATGGTTATATCCAGAGTTGTTTGCTTCTACTAAATTCAACCAACTCGTATCCGCATTGCAAGACATTGGAATCAAATCTGCTTCGGCATTACTGACGTCTATCGTCAAAAAAGAAAAGTTGGAGTCATTCGGAACCGAACTCATCAGCCCTACTCTACGACAGCAGATTACTAGTTTCGCTAACACTGGTAAGGTACATTTACCAACTGCTGTTGATGTCTCTTCTAAAACGTGTGATGCCAAACTTCGAAAGATCCTCTCCGCCGCTTCTTCCAACACCGAACTGTTCAAATCTTTTCCTTTTAATGTTCAGCTGAAAACCCTTCCAAAGATTTCCATCGAGACACTCTCTGACTTCATTAAGGCATTAGTTAGTGGAACTCTGACAGGAGATCTAAAGCATCAAGGTCCGTATTGGTATTCAAATGATCAACTACTCGCTGTAATCAGAGAAGCTTATCCAGACACATCAGATATTAGAAGGTCACTACTGAGTGTTGGGTGTGAGATGAAGTCACTATTCGCTGTGAGATCTTTGGGTGAAATAATTAGCATCTTGCGTAGTGCTGGTGTTGACACTTCACACAAACTTCTGACAGCACTCAATGATGGAATTGTTGTAAATGAGAAGCCTCTTTTTAGGAAAATCATTGCTAACAAGTTGCGTGACTTTCTAGAAATAGAATTAGAGGTCACTATTCCACAAGTACAGCTACCAACTAGAGAGCGACCAGCTGGAGGGGGAACTCAAATACCCATCCAGAACATGTCATCAACAACTTCATCTGTTGCTGCTCCACTCTCCGCCATTCTCTCCGCCGCTTCTTCCAACACCAAACTGTTCAAATCCTTTCCTTTTAATGTTCAGCTGAAAACCCTTCCAAAGATATCCATCGAGACACTCTCTGACTTCATTAAGGCATTAGTTAGTGGAACTCTGATAGGAGATCTAAAGCATCAAGGTCCGTATTGGTATTCAAATGATCAACTACTCGCTGTAATCAGAGAAGCTTATCCAGACACATCAGATATTAGAAGGTCACTACTGAGTGTTGGGTGTGAGATGAAGTCGATATTCTCAACGAGGAATTTGGGAGAGTTGGTTAGTGCGATAAGAGGTACTGGACTCAACTCAGCTGATGACTTGAGGAAGGCTTTGAAGAAGGGAACGATTGAAGTGGATGGGAAGCCACTATTTAGGAAGCTGATCGCAACGAAGCTCTCCGAATTCCTTGAGGCAGACATTTCAGAACATAACTCAGCACCAAAGAAGAGTGAAGCTTCTGGACACTCTGTGGAATCACTTACTACTCAGTCAGCATCACCTCTTTCTAAGGAGCCTCCCGCATCTGAAGTTTCTAAACCAAAACTGGAATTGGAAACACAGTCGCAGTCCTCCACAACTGAACCCGTGAAGCCTGTAGCAGCAGCACTCTCTGCCATTCTCTCCGCCGCTTCTTCCAAGACCGAACTGTTCAAATCCTTTCCTTTTAATGTTCAGCTGAAAACCCTTCCAAAGATATCCATCGAGACACTCTCTGACTTCATTAAGGCATTAGTTAGTGGAACTCTGATAGGAGATCTAAAGCATCAAGGTCCGTATTGGTATTCAAATGCTCAACTACTCGCTGTAATCAGGGAAGCTTATCCAGACACATCAGATATTAGAAGGTCACTACTGAGTGTTGGGTGTGAGATGAAGTCGATATTCTCAACGAGGAATTTGGGAGAGTTGGTTAGTGCGATAAGAGGTACTGGACTCAACTCAGCTGATGACTTGAGGAAGGCTTTGAAGAAGGGAACGATTGAAGTGGATGGGAAGCCACTATTTAGGAAGCTGATCGTAACGAAGCTCTCCGAATTCCTTGAGGCAGACATTTCAGAACATAACTCAGCACCAAAGAAGAGTGAAGCCTCTGGACACTCTGTGGAATCACTTACTACTCCTGTCAGGGGAACAGAGAAATTCGTTTCTGATCTGCTCACCTCCGTCCTCGAGAAGTCAGCATCACCTCTTTCTAAGGAACGTCCCGCATCTGAAGTTTCTAACCCAAAACGGGAATTGGAAACACAGTCGCAGTCCTCCACAACTGAACCCGTGAAGCCTGTAGCAGCAGCACTCTCCGCCATTCTCTCTGCCGCTTCTTCCAACACCGAACTGTTCAAATCCTTTCCTCTTAATGTTCAGCTGAAAACCCTTCCAAAGATATCCATCGAGACACTCTCTGACTTCATTAAGGCATTAGTTAGTGGAACTCTGATAGGAGATCTAAAGCATCAAGGTCCGTATTGGTATTCGAATGAGCAGCTGCTGGCGATAATGAGAATCTCGTTTCCAGACAAATTGGACCTTCGGAGAAGTCTGTTGTGTGTTGGGTGTGAGATGAAATCAATATTCTCAGGTAAGAGTTTGGGAGAGTTGATTAGCACATTGAAGGGTATCGGTATCAGTACAGCTGAAGAACTAAGACGTGAATTGAATAAAAAAAATGTTGAAGTGAATGGAAAACAATTATTTAGAAAACTTATTACAACAAAACTACTGCAGTTCTTTCAATCAGACGGATTGAACAGCAGAAGTAGCGCATCTGAACTTAAGAAAAGACTGCAGCCTCTTATAACTTCGAGTAATACTTTGATTATGTCACCAAACTTGTCTTCAATCATATCAGAAGTGGCGTTATCTGATGAACGTCTTTTTGCAACTTTTCCATCAGAAATACAGCTTCAGACTCTTCCAAAAGTAAACATAAATTCAGTTGATGATTTCCTGTTTTCCGTCATGACTGGAACACTTATTAGTAAGATGAATCAAGTGAGTACATATCAATACACAGATGAGCAAGTATTATGTTTAATACAGAGAATATTTCCTATTCAAGATCTTCGTAGGTCACTCTTATGTGTCGGTCATGTGGAAAGAAGTCTTTTTGAAAATAGTTATTCACTTTCAGAGTATTTAAAACTTCTTAGAGCTGTTGGTATATCAAAGAATGTTCATCTTTTAAGAGAATTACATCTTAAAGGGTCTCCAGAAGTAAATGGGAAGCCTCTTTTCAATGAGCAGTTGGCTTCAAAACTAACTAAATTCTTAGAATCTGATTTACCTCAATATCTGTTGGACGCTGCGGCTTCTGAGGAATGTAAATCCCCATTGCCAATGACTCCTTCTAGTTTGAAAAGGAAATCTTTTCCCTCTTCAAAAGTTACGAAGTTTTCCTCAGAACCAACAGATGTGTTGATGTTAACTCCACCTGAACCTCCAAATCTTAGTTTCTTGAAGTCTGAAAGCTCTGAAACAGATGTATCATCTTCACTTGTCGAGTTGAGTCTAAAGAATTCTTCTCAATCGGTTTCTACAATTCCAACAAGTACTACCGAGAAGACTGTAGCAGCTGCACTATCCGGCATTCTCTCCGCCGCTTCTTCCAACACCGAACTGTTCAAATCCTTTCCTTTTAATGTTCAGCTGAAAACCCTTCCAAAGATATCCATCGAGACACTCTCTGACTTCATTAAGGCATTAGTTAGTGGAACTCTGATAGGAGATCTAAAGCATCAAGGTCCGTATTGGTATTCAAATGATCAACTACTCGCTGTAATCAGAGAAGCTTATCCAGACACATCAGATATTAGAAGGTCACTACTGAGTGTTGGGTGTGAGATGAAGTCGATATTCTCAACGAGGAATTTGGGAGAGTTGGTTAGTGCGATAAGAGGTACTGGACACAACTCAGCTGATGACTTGAGGAAGGCTTTGAAGAAGGGAACTATTGAAGTGGATGGGAAGCCACTATTTAGGAAGCTGATCGTAACGAAGCTCTCCGAATTCCTTGAGGCAGACATTTCAGAACATAACTCAGCACCAAAGAAGAGTGAAGCTTCTGGACACTCTGTGGAATCACTTACTACTCAGTCAGCATCACCTCTTTCTAAGGAACCTCCCGCGTCTGAAGTTTCTAAACCAAAACGGGAATTGGAAACACAGTCGCAGTCCTCCACAACTGAACCTGTGAAGCCTGTAGCAGCAGCACTCTCTGCCATTCTCTCTGCCGCTTCTTCCAACACTGAACTGTTCAAATCTTTTCCTCTTAATGTTCAGCTGAAAACCCTTCCAAAGATATCCATCGAGACACTCTCTGACTTCATTAAGGCATTAGTTAGTGGAACTCTGATAGGAGATCTAAAGCATCAAGGTCCGTATTGGTATTCAAATGATCAACTACTCGCTGTAATCAGAGAAGCTTATCCAGACACATCAGATATTAGAAGGTCACTACTGAGTGTTGGGTGTGAGATGAAGTCGATATTCTCAACGAGGAATTTGGGAGAGTTGGTTAGTGCGATAAGAGGTACTGGACTCAACTCAGCTGATGACTTGAGGAAGGCTTTGAAGAAGGGAACGATTGAAGTGGATGGGAAGCCACTATTTAGGAAGCTGATCGTAACGAAGCTCTCCGAATTCCTTGAGGCAGACATTTCAGAACATAACTCAGCACTAAAGAAGAGTGAAGCTTCTGGACACTCTGTGGAATCACTTACTACTCAGTCAGCATCACCTCTTCCTCTTACTCCAGTCAGGGGAACAGAGAAATTCGTTTCTGATCTGCTCACCTCCGTCCTCGAGAAGTCAGCATCACCTCTTTCTAAGGAGCCTCCCGCATCTGAAGTTTCTAAACCAAAACTGGAATTGGAAACACAGTCGCAGTCCTCCACAACTGAACCCGTGAAGCCTGTAGCAGCAGCACTCTCCGCCATTCTCTCTGCCGCTTCTTCCAACACCGAACTGTTCAAATCTTTTCCTCTTAATGTTCAGCTGAAAACCCTTCCAAAGATATCCATCGAGACACTCTCTGACTTCATTAAGGCATTAGTTAGTGGAACTCTGATAGGAGATCTAAAGCATCAAGGTCCGTATTGGTATTCGAATGATCAACTACTCGCTGTAATCAGAGAAGCTTATCCAGACACATCAGATATTAGAAGGTCACTACTGAGTGTTGGGTGTGAGATGAAGTCGATATTCTCAACGAGAAATTTGGGAGAGTTGGTTAGTGCGATAAGAGGTACTGGACTCAACTCAGCTGATGACTTGAGGAAGGCTTTGAAGAAGGGAACGATTGAAGTGGATGGGAAGCCACTATTTAGGAAGCTGATCGTAACGAAGCTCTCCGAATTCCTTGAGGCAGACATTTCAGAACATAACTCAGCACCAAAGAAGAGTGAAGCTTCTGGACACTCTGTGGAATCGCTTACTACTCCTGTCAGGGGAACAGAGAAATTCGTTGCTGATCTGCTCACCTCCGTCCTCGAGAAGTCAGCATCACCTCTTTCTAAGGAACCTCCCGCATCTGAAGTTTCTAAACCAAAACGGGAATTGGAAACACAGTCGCAGTCCTCCGCAACTGAACCCGTGAAGCCTGTAGCAGCAGCACTCTCTGCCATTCTCTCCGCCGCTTCTTCCAACACCGAACTGTTCAAATCCTTTCCTTTTAATGTTCAGCTGAAAACCCTTCCAAAGATATCCATCGAGACACTCTCTGACTTCATTAAGGCATTAGTTAGTGGAACTCTGATAGGAGATCTAAAGCATCAAGGTCCGTATTGGTATTCAAACGATCAACTACTCGCTGTAATCAGAGAAGCTTATCCAGACACATCAGATATTAGGAGGTCACTACTGAGTGTTGGGTGTGAGATGAAGTCGATATTCTCAACGAGGAATTTGGGAGAGTTGGTTAGCGCGATAAGAGGTACTGGACTCAACTCAGCTGATGACTTGAGGAAGGCTTTGAAGAAGGGAACGATTGAAGTGGATGGGAAGCCACTATTTAGGAAGCTGATCGTAACGAAGCTCTCCGAATTCCTTGAGGCAGACATTTCAGAACATAACTCACCACCAAAGAAGAGTGAAGCTTCTGGACACTCTGTGGAATCACTTACTACTCAGTCAGCATCACCTCTTCCTCTTACTCCAGTCAGGGGAACAGAGAAATTCGTTTCTGATCTGCTCACCTCCGTCCTCGAGAAGTCAGCATCACCTCTTTCTAAGGAACCTCCCGCATCTGAAGTTTCTAAACCAAAACTGGAATTGGAAACACCGTCGCAGTCCTCCACAACTGAACCCGTGAAGCCTGTAGCAGCCGCACTCTCCGCCATTCTCTCTGCCGCTTCTTCCAACACTGAACTGTTCAAATCCTTTCCTCTTAATGTTCAGCTGAAAACCCTTCCAAAGATATCCATCGAGACACTCTCTGACTTCATTAAGGCATTAGTTAGTGGAACTCTGATAGGAGATCTAAAGCATCAAGGTCCGTATTGGTATTCAAATGATCAGCTGCTCGCCGTCATAAGAAATGCATTTCCAAAGCAGTCAGATGTACGCAGGTCAATACTGAGTGTTGGGTGTGAGATGAAGTCGATGTTCTCAACGAGGAATTTGGGGGACATCGTTGGTGCACTTTTAGGTGCTGGAGTTACTAACGCGGAGGAATTGAAAAAGGCTTTGAAGGGAACGATTGAAGTGGATGGGAAGCCTCTATTTAGGAAGCTGATCGCAACGAGACTTTCGGAATTCCTTGAGGCAGATATTTCTACGGTGAAATTGACTCCAACAATAGAAGTTAGAAAGATTATGGAACCGAAGCACGAAGGTCCTAAACTTGAATTACAATCGCAGTCCTCCACAACTGAACCTGTGAAGCCTGTAGCAGCAGCACTCTCTGCCATTCTCTCTGCCGCTTCTTCCAACACTGAACTGTTCAGATCCTTTCCTCTTAATGTTCAGCTGAAAACCCTTCCAAAGATATCCATCGAGACACTCTCTGACTTCATTAAGGCATTAGTTAGTGGAACTCTGATAGGAGATCTAAAGCATCAAGGTCCGTATTGGTATTCAAACGATCAACTACTCGCTGTAATCAGAGAAGCTTATCCAGACACATCAGATATTAGAAGGTCACTACTGAGTGTTGGGTGTGAGATGAAGTCGATATTCTCAACGAGAAATTTGGGAGAGTTGGTTAGTGCGATAAGAGGTACTGGACTCAACTCAGCTGATGACTTGAGGAAGGCTTTGAAGAAGGGAACGATTGAAGTGGATGGGAAGCCACTATTTAGGAAGCTGATCGTAACGAAGCTCTCCGAATTCCTTGAGGCAGATGGACACTCTGTGGAATCACTTACTACTCCTGTCAGGGGAACAGAGAAATTTGTTGCTGATCTGCTCACTTCCGTCCTTGAGAAGTCAGCATCACCTCTTTCAAAGGAACCTCCCGCATCTGAAGTTTCTAACCCAAAACAGGGATTAAAAATGCTGTCGCAGTCCTCTACAACGAAATCACTAACTACTCCTGTCCGGGGAACAGAAAAATTCGTTGCTAACCTGCTTGCCTCCGTCCTCGAGAAGACAGCAGTTCATTCTAAGGAGCCTCTCGCATCTGAAGCTGCTAAATTAAAACAGGAACTGGAAATGCAGTCAGAATCTTCTACAACTGAATTAATTACTACTCCTGTCAAGGGAACAGAGAAATTCGTTGCTGATCTGCTCACCTCCGTCCTTGAGAAGTCAGCATCACCTCTTTCAAAGGAACGTCCCGCATCTGAAGTTTCTAACCCAAAACAGGGATTAGAAATGCTTTCGCAGTCCTCCACAACGAAATCACTAACTACTCCTGTCCGGGGAACAGAGAAATTCGTTGCTGACCTGCTTGCCTCCGTCCTCGAGAAGACAGCAGTTCATTCTAAGGAGCCTCTCGCATCTGAAGCTGCTAAATTAAAACAGGAACTGGAAATGCAGTCAGAATCTTCTACAACTGAATTAATTACTACTCCTGTCAGGGGAACAGAGAAATTCGTTGCTGATCTGCTCACCTCCGTCCTCGAGAAGTCAGCAGCAGCTCATTCTGAGGAGCCTCTTGTGTCTGAAGTTTCTAAACTAAAACAGGAACTAGAAATGCAGTCAGAATATTCCACTACTCCTCCTGTCCGGGGAACAGAGAAATTTGTTGCTGATCTGCTCACCTCCGTCCTCGAGAAGTCAGCATCACCTCTTTCTAAAGAACGTCCCGCATCTGAAGTTTCTAACCTAAAACAGGGATTAGAAATGCTGTCGCAGTCCTCTACAACGAAATCACTAACTACTCCTGTCCGGGGAACAGAGAAATTCGTTGCTGACCTGCTTGCCTCCGTCCTCGAGAAGACAGCAGTTCATTCTAAAGAGCCTCTCGCATCTGAAGCTGCTAAATTAAAACAGGAACTGAAAATGCAGTCAGAATCTTCTACAACTGAATTAATTACTACTCCTGTCAGGGGAACAGAGAAATTCGTTGCTGATCTGCTCACCTCCGTCCTCGAGAAGTCAGCATCACCTCTTTCAAAGGAACGTCCCGCATCTGAAGTTTCTAAACTAAAACAGGAACTGAAAATGCAGTCGCAGTCCTCCACAACTGAACCCGTGAAGCCTGTAGCAGCAGCACTCTCCGCCATTCTCTCCGCCGCTTCTTCCAAGACCGACCTGTTCAAGCTTTTTCCTTTTAATGTTCAGCTGAAAACCCTTCCAAAGATATCCATCGAGACACTCTCTGACTTCATTAAGGCATTAGTTAGTGGAACTCTGATAGGAGATCTAAAGCATCAAGGTCCGTATTGGTATTCAAATGATCAACTACTCGCTGTAATCAGAGAAGCTTATCCAGACACATCAGATATTAGAAGGTCACTACTGAGTGTTGGGTGTGAGATGAAGTCGATATTCTCAACGAGAAATTTGGGAGAGTTGGTTAGTGCGATAAGAGGTACTGGACACAACTCAGCTGATGACTTGAGGAAGGCTTTGAAGAAGGGAACGATTGAAGTGGATGGGAAGCCACTATTTAGGAAGCTGATCGTAACGAAGCTCTCCGAATTCCTTGAGGCAGACATTTCAGAACATAACTCAGCACCAAAGAAGAGTGAAGCTTCTGGACACTCTGTGGAATCACTTACTACTCAGTCAGCATCACCTCTTTCTAAGGAGCCTCCCGCGTCTGAAGTTTCTAAACCAAAACTGGAATTGGAAACACAGTCGCAGTCCTCCGCAACTGAACCCGTGAAGCCTGTAGCAGCAGCACTCTCTGCCATTCTCTCCGCCGCTTCTTCCAACACCGAACTGTTCAAATCCTTTCCTTTTAATGTTCAGCTGAAAACCCTTCCAAAGATATCCATCGAGACACTCTCTGACTTCATTAAGGCATTAGTTAGTGGAACTCTGATAGGAGATCTAAAGCATCAAGGTCCGTATTGGTATTCAAACGATCAACTACTCGCTGTAATCAGAGAAGCTTATCCAGACACATCAGATATTAGGAGGTCACTACTGAGTGTTGGGTGTGAGATGAAGTCGATATTCTCAGCGAGGAATTTGGGAGAGTTAGTTAGTGCGATAAGAGGTACTGGACACAACTCAGCTGATGACTTGAGGAAGGCTTTGAAGAAGGGAACGATTGAAGTGGATGGGAAGCCACTATTTAGGAAGCTGATCGCAACGAAGCTCTCCGAATTCCTTGAGGAGGACCTCAGTAGTGAAGAAGAAGAGAAAAGTAGCAAGTCAGTTGATGAGAGTTCTATGAAGTCAGACTCATGTCGGAAGATAGAAGAAGAGACAAACCATCTCCGTAATGAAAATATTGAAATCGATAAAGAAGAAAGTATCATTCAGACATCACATGTGAGTAGTAAAGAAGAGGAAGTTATTTCAAGTGAGGAAGTGTTGGAAGTTCATAATCACACGGAAGAAGAAGTCGGTAAATCGAGTGAACAAGAAGATGAAGAGAATGAATCACAAGGAACCGATACAGACGGCAGCTCATCTGAAATAAAAGGTGAGCCAAATATAGTGAAGTCTGAATTGCTGGAAAATGAGGTAGTTTCTGACGAAGAGATTAACGAAACTTCAGAAGAAGTGAGAAAGGTCCAAAAGATTCATGAAAATGTTCCTTTGATTACCAAACTGAGAGATACATTCCCTGAGGAACTCTTTGGCAGTGAGTCCCCAACTGCCGCTGCCGGACAGAATCAGCACAGCAGACATCGAAGGAGATTTCTGGACAAAACAAACTTAAGAAACAAGACTGAGTCGGCGCTGAAGAAATTTGCAGATTGCGCGGTGAAAGAAGAAGAATTTAAGCCCAAACTTCCAGAGCAGGCTGAGTTGGTACCTGCCCCAAGGTTTGTTCAACCAAAGAGGCCGCCAATGTACGGAAGAATGCCAAAACCCATCTCACCGATGAACAGAAGTGATGATACTGATCTGTCACAGCTTTACCAACAACATGAAACATACGTACACCACACTTCACCTCTAAGAGGGTCTCCATTTAGGCCTCGTGCCAGTCCTTCTCGCTCAATCACTCCTACTAGAAGACAAATTCTACTTCTGGGAACTGATAACGGATTAGCTAAGGAACCCACACCTGAAGAACACAATTGGCGTAAAACTGTAGAATCAGTTGGTAGGTTGGGTGAAATCAACGCAGCCATCGCGGCAGAGATGAAACAATTGAAATCACTCGAAGCCGAAAGACGAGCCTATGAAGAAAGTCATGATGTAAATGTTGAAGTGAGAGATGCTGAAGTTAGAGAACTCAGTTACATCCACCGTCAGGTTTACCCAACGAGCCGAAGTAATGCTGCGGTCATATCGGCGAGGAGTATCTCACCAACACGACCGTTACTTGAGCGTCAGAAACAAGCACCTGACGTACAACGGCAGCAGATTGCTCATCCACAGCAATGGAGTGCTAGTCCGCAACGGCAGATTGCTCATCCACAACAGCGGGGTGTTAGTCTACAACGGCAGATTGCTCATCCACAACAGCGGGGTGTTAGTCTGCAACGGCAGATTGCTCATCCACAACAGCGGGGTGCCAGTCCACAACAAGATGGGGAAGTACTTGAACAAATGTTCAACAACTTTGAAGCAAAAATACTCTTCGTAGAACAAACAATTGACAAACAAGAAAAACAGCAGCACCAAGAACCTTTCATAATGTGATCCTTTTATTGATCCTTCTCTCAGCATTCTCAAAACTTAGTTGACTGAGTAAGTTAATACTGACTCATGTTTTGGATAACTTGCAGTGATGTCTTTCCAGATTATTTTATTTTATTTTATTTTACTTTACGTTAATTTGTATCTAGTTAGTCAAGGCCGTATTCTAAGTAAGTAAATCTGTAACACGAAAAGAAAAAAACGAAAAAGATCGAATTGTGGAGCACGAACGCTTGTTCTTTTCCAAAATAAATTGTATTTTTTTTTTGTTCGTTGCTTTTTATTTGTTTGTAGCAACCAGAATTGTTAGAAAAATAGATTTGGAAGGCGGCAATAGAAATTAAGCAACTAACACATATTTACAATATTCTTTACCACACGCAGGTTATTAGTAAACACAAACAGGTTATTGAGGTGCTCTTTTTGTTTGTAGCATTTCTCAAATATCAAATCATTAATTGAACTCAGCAGCAAAATAAAATGGCAGCTATCCGCGATGGTGTAAACGCCTGCCTGCGCTCCAATGACCCGGAGGGGGATCCAGGAGCGATTTTTTCGCTCGCAAAATTGTGTCAAAATGGATACAGCAGACAAGTACTGGAAGAGGTAAAGAAACCCTTAAAGGATCACACTAATCCTGGTGCGCAATATAAAATGTTGATGTTGTTGGAGCAGCTGGCAACAAACGGCTGCTGGGCATTCAGAAACAACTTGTCAACAGACAAGTGGATGAATCGACTGATTGAGATAGCGAAGAGGACTGAGAACACAGCGATTAAAGAAAAGATTCCTCAAATGATTGTTAATTGGGATTATCTTTATCAAAAAGAAGGTCACTTTGGATTCAGAACATTTGGAACGTCACTCCTACAGGGGTCTCGATCACTGAAGTACCCTGCTCCTAGTGTTGTTGCTGCTCAGTCATTCGGACAATCTAGACCTCAGGCGGGGTACTCTACACAACCTCCTTCAGTAGTTCAACCGTTGAGTTCGAGTTTCAATTCAGCTTCTTCCTCTGTGTCAGGATCAGTGAAGGCACCAGTTTCTGCAGGTTATGGTACAAAGACATCTGCATCAGCTGGTTCAAGACCTCATTCACCAAATACTGGAATGGGTCTGAGAATGAACAGAGATCAGATTGAAAGGTTCTTAATGACAGTAAATGATAACCTCGATGAGTTCAACAGTGAGTTAGAAATACTACTTCAAGGAATTGGTGGTATTGAAGCGAGAGAAGACTTTCCTCTCTACAAAACGCTTCAAGAGAATGCAATTAGAATAGAGGAATGCCGAGGTCAGGGAAATCACACTTATGACTTAACTGAAGCCCTCGAGAAGGCGAGTGATAATGTTGGGTGGGCATTAAAACTGTACCGCGACTACTTACAGTCTCAGAAACCAGTCGACGACTCACCTGCCGATGGCAAGACACTCAATCCGTCGGCAATGATTTCGGGAGCATCGATGAATCAGGCGATTGAGGAGTTGGAACGTCTTCGTGTGGAATTACGTCAGAAGGATGAAAATGAGCAGCGACTCACAAGAGAAGTCGATCGCCTGACGGGTGAAAATGAGTTGCTCCGCTCTCAAGGTGGTGGTGGTGGGGGAGGAGACTCAACAATCGTCCCAGTGGTAGCAGCGATTTCGACGAGCGGCGAGAAGATTCCCCCAAAAGTTGTCGCAGCCCTCCGCTGTCACAAGAAGCAGAGCGAAATTGCCATCAACCGCGCTCGCGGTTTCAAGAACGAAATTAAAGACAAATATCGGGAGTTTATGGAGCACATGGACTCTAACTTCACGCAATGCATTGATAAGATGGCAATCATCGCCAAGCGTCCTAACAACGAGGCGCTCATTAAGAAGCTTCAGGAAGACTACCTCAAAGAGATGCGTCTCCGAAAGCAATATTACAACAAGATTCAAGAACTTCGTGGTAACATTCGAGTGTTCTGCAGAGTACGTCCTCTTAACAACAAAGAGATTACTGAGCACAAGGCTGTCAATGTTTGTAACTACAAGGATGATGATGAGGTATGCTGTTGTTCTTTTTTTTATCCACATTAGTTACGAGGAGGTGGTTGTTCTACTGGTTGTTTGAGCATAATGGAACTTTTCTGAGTAAAATAAAATAATAAACGAAAAAACAGATTGTTATCAGCGATGAGAACGCTCGTACTAAACACAAGAAGTTTGACTTCGACAGAGTTTACAATCCTTCAGAATCTCAGGAAGCAGTCTTTAAGGATACTTCACCTCTTATCGAATCAGTGATTGATGGTTACAATGTTTGTATCTTTGCTTACGGTCAGACAGGAAGTGGTAAGACGTACACCATGGAAGGACCTCCAGAGAATCCGGGTGTTAACACTCGTGCTCTAACAAGACTTTTTGATATTATTGAAGAGAAGAGAGAGAGTGAGTCAATTACTGTTCGTCTTTCAATTCTTGAGATTTACAACGAGAAGATTAAGGATCTCTTAGTAGAACCAGCTGTTGTCGCAAAGACTTCATACGAAGTTAAGACTGGAGGAGACACTGGTAACTACGTTTCTAACTTAACCACTCAAGACGTCACATCTCTACATGATATTGAAAGGTGGGGTGCTATTGCTCACAAGAATAGATCTCAAGCAAAGACCAGTATGAATGAACACAGTAGTAGAAGTCATATGTTGTTATACTTTGTGGTATGTTATTATATTATTACACTTCTTAGTAACTATTAAATATTTGGTAGACTTTCGTAATGAACTGAAATAACAAATACAGGTCCGCACTGAAAACATTGCAACCGGAAACAAATGTTACGGAAAGTTGTCTTTGATTGACTTAGCAGGCAGTGAGAGATTAAAGAAGTCACACGCTGAGGGACAAGCTGCTGAGGAAGCGAAGTTCATTAACAAGTCGTTGAGCGCATTGGGTGAGACTATTGCTGCGCTGTCTGGAAACTCGAAGCACATTCCATTCAGAAACAGTAAGTTGACATTCTTGTTGCAGGACTCACTTTCTGGTAATTCGAAGGTGCTGATGTTCGCAAACATCTCACCAGCCGATTACAACACAACGGAAACCATTTCAACTCTTAACTTCGCTGATAAGGCTCGCAACACTGCGTTAGGAATGGCAACAAAGAATAAAGGTAACTAATTGTAATCAATCTGTTGGTGATAATAATCAGTCCTGTTGAGGCGGAGTAGTCGTAAAGCACCTCAACACTCGAAAGTTGATATATTGTGCTGTCCTTACATTAGGGAATACAAAACGATACAATTTAGCGAGACGCTCTTCAAAGTATTGCAAAATAGTAGTAGGCGCCAACCTAAGGCAGTACTTCCTTCTAATAAGTTGTGGTAATTATTACAATGAACCAAATCCTTTTAGCGCTGTCCCCCCCCCTCCGAAGCATATGAGGTTCTGCTTCAGCATTGTTACCTTCAGTAGTACAATAGTTTATTTTATTTTCTTAACTTATTGCTATCCCCCCATTACAATCCTCCGATAGGTTGGTGCCAATAGTTGGTATCCATTTCCGTTTGTTTTTCCAAAAAATATAGCGTCCTTCTGTCTTCCTTCTTTATAAAGATTTTATGTTCTACATAACTGGCTCTTTATGGGAAGGATGGTTATCCATAACCTAGACTTTCATAATAGCCTTTTTCATTACGCGAGATGATCATTTTGTGTCACTACCTTATTAACAAACCTGATTAACGGATGTCGTGATCGTCGCTGCTCGCGATGAATTTTCGATCTACGAAATTCTAAAAGAGAAAACGAATTTATATTGTGACTTGCTTTCTTCTTTTGAGGTTTCTTGTTCGAAGAAGACGTCCCCGAGGGGATTGGATTTATATGCTTTTTCTTATTCTCCTAAAAATTCCCATTTTTTCCTGCATCCCGTAACAAAGAATAAAGCTCTCTGCCTGGCCACTATATGTGGTGACTTGGTTTCGGATTTACTGACGATTAGTCGTCTCACCAGTTAGGGGGTTCAGTTTTAAGTGCTAAAGTGTGGTATAACTTACAATAGATCTTAACAAACAGTTTTTTCCGTTTGGGTAATAAAGCGGCCTAGCATCTGTGTAGTGCTGACCATCTCTTGACCTTGCAATTTGTTTTCTGAGAGTAAGATATGTGAAGTACTCAATAACTGATTGCTGTCAGAGCATTCAATAAATATCTTTCCTGACTTGCTGTCATTGGTATTTTAAATTGTCTTTGAGAACACGATACCTCAACCTGTTGTCGCACAGCTATTTGTGAAAGAACATCTTCTGGAAGTGTGGCGTTGAGGGGGATAAATAATGTTCCTACTTTACGGTACTTTCCTGAAGTACCACTTTCTTGATTGGTAGGTTGGTGTCCAAGTCAAGCAGAGGAATGGTTTTGTATGAGAGCCGTTGTTGGACAGAAAAAAACAATATAAATAAAGTAAAAGAAAAAGCCCTGTTTTCTTGGGGACTCTATAGTGTCCTTATTTATTCATTAGCGTTGCTCGTGGTTCCACCTGCTGAGGTGTAAAGAGAGAATTTCAAAGAATGAAAAAAAGATACCCTCAGCAGCAGATTTCCTTTTTTTCCACGACTGCCGAACACACTCTCTCCCCTTGGCGCTTTCACTCGCGGAAATAATGGACCCCTCGAACTTTTCCCCACCGCCCCTCCTTCCTTTTTCAGCACCAAAACATTTGAATAACAACAAAAGGAACAGAAATGAGAGATTGTTGTTTCGGGTTTATTGTTTTGTTTATCTTATTTATTCTTTACAGGTCGCACCATATAAATATCCTGACACAAGTTTATACATCAGAGTTCTTATTTGAGACCAGTCGATAGCTCTCGAGTGTTGATATTTTTATTACTCAAATAAAGAGAAAATGTTATTTTGGGAATCAGACAGCGATGCATCTGACGGAGGCGGGTGGGACGAAGCGAGTGATTTGGTCGTAAGCGACTCCGAGTACGAAGACACGAGAGCGAATATCAAACGAGTAAAGCCAAACAGAGAAACTGACAGCGAGCCATTAGACAAGACAACTGGAACTACAATATTAGATAACATTATTAAATTACTTCCAAAGGGTGTCTTGCAACCTTTAGCTGGAGAACATCCAGTCTTTGGAGTCGCACTGGAAGATGTCCTTCCTGAGTATATTACTTTCTCTGAACTTCGATCAAAAGTTGATCTCGACTTGTTGTCTTCAACAGCAGAGTTTGAATCAGAAATCACGAAGGCATTATTCAACGCGTGCGTAGCAGACAAGACTGTCTCAACTGTTTTTCCAGATCTTTATAAATTATTTTGTTCGATACCAAAATATACCCCGACAGTGTTGCTCTCTAGATTCTCATCTAACGAGGCGGCATCAAATATTAAGAATTTACATACGACGGCATACAAACGGATTCTGGACAAGTTCTCTCTACTTGATAATGAAAACCTGTTTACTGAAAACAGAAGTATTGAATCTGACTTGCCGGGTCCCAAATCAATTTCTGACATGAGGAAGAGTATCGATGACGGATGTTATAAAACTGATCTGGACTTTGAAATTGATCTCAGATGGCTGTACTGCAGAGAACTAATTAAATCAGGTGACGATTGGGAGACAGCCAGGAGATTATTAACATTAGTAACTCGATGTTGTGAAGAAGGAGGTATTCATACTTTTTATAATAAATTAATTCCATTTCAACAACGAATCGAATTCCCTGACCACTCTGTAGCTGAACAACTAGTATTAGGAATCCAAAGCTCATCTCTTTTATCCAACTGTGGAATGGGGTTTGATCATCCTGTTGAGAATGTTGATTCTTATCGAAGTATTGTTAAGCATCCGATTGACTTTTCAACGATTAAAATAAAATTTGAACTCAACATGTATTCATCTATCAAGTCAATTGTAGATGATATTAATTTAATGTTTTCAAATAAGAAATTATACTCATCGATGACGACTCCAGAAGATGAGATCCCAGAAGTGGTCGTCTTTCTTGAAGATGAAGTGAGAGGATTAATGAAGGGACTCGGTATTACAAAGTAGTCAACCAACAGCGTCTGTATTTTAGTTATTAATATCAAAGTACTGAAATCACTTTCTCATGTGAGTATTAACTCGTATAACGTGTTCTTCACAACAAACATGTTTACCCAACTGTGGTAGTGAAAAGTGTACTATTCTATACTTCTGTTTTTTAATTTTAGTAATTTGACTACATCAAAAAATAAATTAATTCTCTTTTTCTTATTTTTAAAAAAGACTTCCAACAACACAATCACAATGTCGGAGGTGAGCACCTGGTTGAATGAATTGAAGCATTGGCTTCTGAAATTATATTTTCAAATGATCATTTATATATTTTATCGGGAAGTTGACGTAATCGGAGAAGAGAATATTCCCCAGGACAGACCAATTATATTTTGTGGAAACCATCAAAATCAATTCGTTGATGCTTTAATGCTGTACACTTCAGCACCAAGAAAAGTCGGCTTCATCATCGCAGCGAAGTCTATGAAGAGACAGATTGTCGGGAGCTTTGCTCGATTCTTGGAAGCAATTCCTGTTGTTCGTCCACAAGATGAGGCTCGGAGAGGAACTGGTTTTATAATTAAAATAACATCAGAAATAATTATCGGAAGCTCAACATCCTTCACTAAGGACGTCAAAGAAGGAGAGTTAATCTCTGCGACACCAGTCAGTGAAAAGACTGCGATGGTTGTAAAAGTTGTTAAGATCGAATCCGACACTCAACTTAAAATAATGTCAATTACTCCAGTTGATTGGAACGGGGAAGCCACCTTCAAAGTATTACCAAAAATAGATCACGATGTAATGTACAGAGCTGTGTACTCAAGACTTGAAACTGGGGGTAGTATTGGAATATTTCCTGAGGGTGGGTCTCATGATCAGACGTCACTCTTACCGATGAAGGACGGTGTAGCGAAGTTTGCACTCGGAGCTAAAGCAGCAGGAATCAATCCTGTGATAATCCCAGTTGGATTAACATATTATTATGGTCATAGATTCAGATCAAGAGCACACGTTGAATTCGGAAAACCGATATCTGTTGATGATATTTTATTAGAAAGGACTCCAAAAGAAGCGACAAGCGAACTTCTTCACGTCGTCGAGAACGGAATGAGAAATGTAACAATAAATGCACCAGACTGGAAGACTCTAAAATACATTCATCACATTCGTAGACTTTATCAACCAGGAAGAATAAAACTACCCGTCTCTGAGGTGTTGGAACTCACCAGACAATTCGCTGCTTTCTTTGATGAGTTCAAAGATGAGAAGTTGTTGAAAGAACTGTGCGATCAGTTAGATGTTTATCAAATCTTATTAAAAGAGTATTTGATAACAGACGCTCAGGTTGAGTCGTTAGACACTTTAGAAACCAGAACAAGACACGATTTGTTATTTCAAAGAATGCTTTCAACTGCGATGTGTTTTATTATTGCTATCCCTGGATGTGTTATATCACTTCCTGTTGGGATTACTGCTCGTATCTATTCAACTATTAGAGCAACTCAAGATTTGAAAGCATCTTCAGTAAAACTACGTGGGAACGACGTCATTGCTTCTCACAAGATTATATCATCGATGGTTGTGGCTCCGATTCTTATTCTATTCTATGCGACTATGATGGTGAGCATTTATGGTTTTCGTTATGCTGTAGTGACGACCATGTTGTTACCACCTCTATCTTTTATGAGTGTTTGCAGTGTGTATAAAGCTATGCTTGGGGCGAGATCAACATTTCCATTACTGCTATCGTTGCATTCTCCAACGTACTTTTCAATATTTCGTGAGCTTTACAGTTTAAGGAAATCACTAACTAGCCATGTGATGTTGGTCGTTGAAACTCATTTTAGAAATTCAACGAACTGGTCTGATAGTTGTGAGGGACTTTATCAACGAATTCTTGTTGATAAGAAAGCACCACACTCTAGTTTAACACAGTCAGATCCATTTACTGCGGTACACACTTCTCGTTTGACAAAACGAAGGACTCTCGTACCCAAAGTTATGTCGAACGAAAGTTTTTAAACGAACGACGTGGTTCGTCTTACACAAAAAAGATGATTTGAAAAGGTCTTTGAGAGTTTTATGAAAAACCCTGTTTTGATTTTTTATTTTTTTTATTTTTAAACTCTCATGAGACAATTCTCTAATCTACTCTTGCCTTACTATTGTAAACCTCCCCAAGTCTTGTGCGGGAGATTAATAGTACGGCAATGGTCAACTCCCCCTTTTTACTTTTTGTATTTTATTTTGGGTCAACTAATTAGGTTAGAAATTGAACATATTTCATCGGTCGTTTATTTCAGTGTAAGTGAAATCATTCTAACTTTGATATTTTAGCAAAGATACTTTTAAAGGGATAAGTGTGATGTAGTGAAAGAAACAATTTACTTCAACACTTTTTCCCTTTGGCAGGCCGCTGATGCCGCTGCATTCCCGTTGCTCTCTTCGTTGAAGAGGGTCGGGTGGGCTGAAAGAAATATTTAAACAATTTATTTGTTCTTCTAATGGAAAACTAAAAAAGAGAGGAAAAGTATTCCATCGGATAACCTGTTGGAGTAGCTTAGCGTCCTCTAAAATATTATTATTCAGACAATGTCTTATTTTAGATTTTAATTTTTCGCTCGTACAAAACTACTATTTACTTTGCAGTCCGATATTTCAGAGACCCTCATCTGCACAGTTTCTACTTTTCGACACATTATCCCCCCGCCCGTTGTTATTATTTTTCCTTTACTCTTTTTTAGCTTAGAAAAAAAAAAAAAAAAAAATGAAAAAAAAAAAATAATAACTTTTAAGTCAAATTAGCAGTTAAATATACACGTTGTGGAGTCAGTTTACTGCTGTCGGTATTTGATGGTCTGCTGACCATCAAATTTTGAAATATTTTATATCAAAAGTAGTGTCGTGTTGTTAGCATTCCTCACAACCTCACAACAGGCATCAGAGTCAACTCAGGTTGGATTTCTATAAAGTTAAGTAAAGATTGGTTTTGATAGAACAACATGCTGTCGAGTTGTTCATTGCCAAGAGCAGGTAGTAACCTTTCTATCTGTCTTGTTCTTGTATGCTGTTAATCTGTTTGTGTGCTACTCAGATGACTATTAGGATGGATGTTATCCGACGGTATTATTCTTTTTATGATCCAACAACAACAACAACAATAACAATGTTACTAAGTTGGTATTCTTTCAACGATCTTTTCGTGAGGAGTTACAATCAGTGAAACTGATTAGAAATAAAAATTAATATTATCCGCTACTGCGGATTTAGACTTCATTTTTTTTCGTATCTTTTTTGCTTCTTTTTTTTCTTCTTTTTGTCTACGTTCTCCTAGTTGGCGATGTGTCCAATGGAGGGAAGCGAATTATTTCTGTTGCTGTTGTGAAAGAAAAACATGGTTTACGAAAGAAATCCCTTCACGTACTTCAATGTTTCCTTCAGAACACACAACACACACATGCTATTGAAGACATGTTTCAAAAGGTTTTGCTGTTGCAGTGTATCTAAATAACTGTATTCCTTTGGTAGTAACATATTTATTTTTACACAGGATGAGTTGTGTTATTTCACAGCGGATATGCCGCGAAAAGAGGGATTTGCAGCACACGAGGACCACCTTAGGAAGCTGCGAGAAAGGATAAATGCAAGAGGTGCGTGGAGGAAGAATACTGAAGCGACTTCTCCAGAATACTCGCAGCAGTCTCAGGAAGTATCGCACGGAAGAAAATTACGATCAACTCATAGCGCGCATTCAACAAGTCCGATGAACACTTCTCCTCCAGCACAGCAGCTGCAGCGACGCGTTTCATCGAAACCTCGCGTTCCTGAAGCAGAGCATCGAATCGCTGACTTGAAACGTGACCTCTCTGAAGCAATCGATCTCCTCGAAGAGAAAGACAAACAGTTGATAAGTAAAGATGAGGAGTTGGGATGTATTGAAGAAGAAATAAAAGACGTCGTACGAAAAGCTGAGCGAGAAGTTGACAAACTATCTCAGAAACTATCCGAAGTTCGGGAGGAAGCCAAGACTGCGATGAAAGTGAGAGAATCACATCATGAGAAGGAGAAGGAAGAAATGTTAATTATTTTTAATAAACTACAAGACGAGCTTGAGGCAGCAACAAACAACAGTCACATGACAAGCAACGCGCTGGAGATAAAAAGAGAACAACTACGAGAGTCCCGTTGGAAGTACAGCCTTGAAGGTAATGAAGAACTCGAATCACTCGTAAGACGACTTGAGTATCAGGAACTACAACTCAATGAAGCAAATAATAATATCAGAGATGAGAAACATCATTCTGAAGTTCTCTCTCACAAACTCCAACAAACAGAAACCAAACTGATGTCTGTCTCTGAAGAGTTTTCTCTTCTAAAAGAAGAACATCACCTTGCCATGAAATCTCATGCGAGTATCGTTCATTCACTTCAGGCGGCATCTCTTACTTCGAGAGGCGACGTTAAGGCGGAAGCGCAAAAGTCTGCGAAACTCAAAAAACACATCAAAGAATATACACAACGAGAAGGAAAACTACAAATTACAATAAAAGAATTAACTGATGAGGTAGCCTTTGCTAGTTCAGCGAAAGAGTACTCAGATAAAGCTGTCCACCTAATGAAGTCTGAAGTTCAATCACTTCAGGGAATTATTCTTAAAATGGAAGAACAATACCACGAAGTTGAATCAAAAAAGCTCCGACTTCAATCAGCAGAAGCTGAAGTTGAAGAAGCCAGAGTTCAAACTAATATCGCAGCAGCTGCTGAGGCAGAGATGAAGCGACGACTGGAATCGAGTATTATAGAAAATAAAGAAATAATTAGTGAAAACAGAGAAATCTTATCATCTCTTGAAGACTCTTCAAAGAAGGTTGATGAACTACTCCCACTGTCAGCTGAATTGAGATCCGCAAAGACGGAAATATTTCGAAGGTTTCCATCAACTGGAGAGCTGTCACAATATCGCGAGATACCTCTCAAGGAATTCATTTCAATCGCATCCACTGCAATCAAAGAGAAGGAAAGTTTACTGTCAGCTCTCGAAGAACTGAAAGCTGAACACATCGCTATCTCCGCTTCACTGAGTGATTTTACTCACGTGACAACCGAATCTAAAGGAGAAGTAGAAAGTATTAAAGCAGAACTAGCAAAGGAAAGAGAAGCACACGACATGTTAAAACACGACGTGGCAAACACTCAGTCGATGATTTCGGAATACGAAAAGAAGGTGCACCAATTGGGTGTCATGGCTACCGAAGATCGCAAACAAAGAGAGCTCTGCGAAGCTTCACTCGAGAAATCGACAATCAGCTGTCATAAGCTGAAACTCGAACTCAAGGAGACCAGCGAACGCTGTGAAGCAAAAATTCACGACTTGGAAGTAAGTAGGAAGCTCGCGTTATCAAAAGCCGGATCAATGCGAGAAGAGGAACGCCAATCATTTCAAAATGCGCTCTTTGACTTGAAGGCCACGAGAGAACGAAACAGACTTCAGTCGGGGGTTATTGAAAAACTCGAATCAGACTTAACTCGTCTGCGACGTCTGGTAGTTGACACGATTCAAGAGTCCTCCCTTCAGGAAGCTAATTACATAAAACTTCAAGAAATGGTCGACAACTTGAAATCTACGAATGCAACTTACGACTCAGACTTAGAGAGGGAATTAAAAGGATTACAATCACAATACCTGCAGGCTATCAATGAGAATAGAGATCTTCGTATTGCCGCATCAAAGTCTTCTGAAAAGCTAACGAGATTAGATCAAAGGCAGCCTACTGTTGATCAACATGAGTACAATCGAATTCAATCTGTACTCGAGTTTTATGAATCCAACGAGAAAGAAGTTCAAAAACAAATCGACATACTCATCACTCAAAAACAGATGGCCGACGCTGAACTGGAGGCCTCAGGCGGTCAAATCCAATCACTCAGAAAGCAGTTCGCGGAACTCCGCGAGTCGCGAAATTCCGCGCAGGATGAGAACTCATCGCTGACAACACAGCTGTGCCTCGCTCGACAGCAGTCACAAGAGCAGCAGCGTTTGCTGATGGATGAAATAAATGTTTTGAGAATGTCACTTGAAAGCTAACAAGAAGTGGAGCTGTTCTGACGTCGTTCTGCTCTGTTTCAATCTGATCAGATGGTTTATTATTGTTCAGTTAATTTGCGTTCACTAAATTGTTATTAGTTCCTTCCTTAGAGTTATTTTCGATTCGAATTTCCACCACAAGTACAATCCTAGATGTTCTTGATTAGAACAAATGTGTAACAGTAATTTCAGTTGTACTTTGTAAATATAATTTAGTGTTGAGACCTTCATTAGTAATAATTTATTCCACCAGCACGTATTGTATGGCATCACAGTAAGTATTACTTTAGTTGCTGTGTAAAGGACGAGGATTAAAAGTTATCTCCCCGCACAGTTTCGAAGCTCCTCTCACCTCTAAAATGAAGTACGTCGCTGCATTCTTGATGGCCAAGTTGTCGAAGGAGACCCCAACCGCTGCTGATTTGAAGACCATTCTGTCATCAGTTGACTGCAAGGTCGATGACGCTCGTTTGAAGGAGTTCATGGCCGAGGTGGAAGGTAAGGACATCACCGAATTGATTGCTGAGGGAAGCAAGAAGATGGCAACCGTTGGAGGAGGAGGTGGATCCAAGGCCGCCCCAGCCGCCGGTGATGCCGCGGGTAACGCTGGAGGTAGCGCTGCCCCAGCCAAGGAGGCC